>JAWWEU010000091.1:33587680-33601084 GCA_035583155.1 Acropternis orthonyx
TTGAAAGGCCATGCCCAGCTCTAAGTCCTCAAGCAATACAAATACTATTTGCCATGCTGGCACCACAATTTCTTTCTGTGAAAAGGCTCAAGAAGGTCAGTGGTATATGAAGCAATGTTTGAAGACATTCTTGAAGTGCTGAGTTGTTTTGGGTCGTGTTGTGTCTGTCTAACTACAGTCAGGTAAAGTTTATAATGTAAATAACTTGCTATGAGGTAGTCACCTCTGTCTTTTTACAGCTAGTAGGTATCAAGTCAATATACGCTGAGTAGTAGGGAATGAATTATTCCTTTTTAAAGTAGTTTCTGGAATAGTCTAATATTACCCACAGAGGGTTGATTTATCTCCGTTATCTCTAAAATGACCGTAGAGACAATATTACCCACATAGGTAGAGACAGAGGTGGTGGAAGCCCCACCCCTCCTATACAAGAAGCAACAAAGCATCTTCTACGACTGCTTTCCACAGCTTCAGTATTCTCTGTGATACTGGGAACTTTTCTGCATTTACCCTCTGGCAGTACTTCTCCACTGCAGTACTCTGGCAGAGTTATGCAGCCTCATGCTGGGGACATATTATATCCAGATTATTTTAAAACTCTCTAAAGTTGCCAGCACAGGCTTTGTGCCTTTCTAAATGTGCATTGCTCTACAGCAGCCCATTCTGTCCCAGCCTTTCACAAGCTATCTAATGTGGTTACTCTTCTGCTCTCCTTCCCCTTCCCACCCTGTACAAGCTTTCAAACACTGACAATATATTCAAAACAAAAGTATTCAAGAAATTAAAACCAGAATGAAATCCTCAAGGCCAGAATCCAGAACCCAGTTGTAAATGAAACATCTAGTTGCTTTTATAGCATTAAAGTGATATAATGGTAAATAAGATTTCTCATTTAAAGGCTGATTCATGTGTCAGGGCAGACTGGAAGGCACATGCACATTGACCCAATTTGAGTAGGATGCAAAGTGCTAAAATGTTTCATCTTAGACGTGCAGGAGTTTGGGCCCCTGAGACAAGTAGTTAGGACTTCAAAAGGGGCAGGGATATGAGGCAGCTGGCAAATAGAGGAAACCACAGAGAAGCATCCATGATAACAAGAAATGGGCTTGATAATGAAGATCTGCCAAGAGAAATATTTTTGCATATGACAAATGTGATGCATCCATGGCAGAAAGCTTCTCTTGTCCTTCAGTGACAGGGCATGAAGTACTGACCATAGTCCATGCAACTGTAAAATTAATTCCAGCACTTTCCATTTTAAAGGCAAATTCTCATTTTAAAGACAGATTCCCAGATTATTTCATCCAGAAGCAGCTGCAAAGCTCATATAGTGATGGAATAGAGTCTTTGGTTTCTACCCATCTGCCTGCTGGCAAAATCAAGAGCCTAACCAATTGTATGGCCTCATGAATATTATACAGTATTTGAGGTTACTTCTTTTAACCTGCGTATGCCAATCCAAAGAAAATCTACAAGTCCATGGCTCTCTAAAGAACCCTGGGAAAACACAGAAAAAGCAGATCCATGGGCCGGCCAGGTAACTCTCCAATGACTTACTGTTATTAATATGAGGAGAGTAAGGTTTAATAGTTACAGCAACACATTACAGAGGGATGAACTGGAATTGATTCCTTTCCCTTGCTCTGATTTTCCCTACATTGCCAGGAACCTAACACATTCTCTCATCCTCACTTCACACTTTCCCCAAAAGGACTCCCCCAAAGGGAGACTTTTCCCACTTCTAGACATTTGGCGGAAGGTGTTCTATGTGCAATGTATTATTTATAGAAGAAAAATGTGGTGATTCACTTTCTGGAAGTAAAAATTCTGTTGTTCAACATTAAAACACTGTCAGGACAGGGCATTTATAAGCTGATAGACACTTCTAGTCATAATTCACAGTAGGAAAAAAAAACACTAGAAAAATGTCTTTCTAGTATATGGACATAAATACTCACAGTTTTATTTAAAAGATGTGCATACTTATTTGACATTCTCATTTGAGCAGTGCATCTGAAATTGTCAAATTGAGTCACATTTGCATTTAGCTTTGTCTTCTATTAAATACTTGTCCTGTATCAACAACATATATCAGGATACCAGGATAAGGACATCAACATATCATATCATAAGGTTATCAACAATACATATAAGGACATAAGGCTGCTTCCCTTCAAGACTGGGATTCTTCCAAAGCCATTTGACGTTAGGGTTTCTTACTTCTCAATGAAAAGATAGCTCCATCAGAAGCTTCTTCCTGCTGGCAAGCTAGTCCTTGAAGATGCTTCGAGTAAACAGAACACTTTCCTGGACAGCATACTAAAATTTTACTTTGAATATATGGTGAGGGTTGGGACAGTGGTTTTGTTTTGTTTGTTTGGGTTTTTTGGGGTCATGGTGGTGGGTTTGTTCGGTTGTTGTTCATTGGGGTTTTTTTTAAAGCCACATAATAACACTACACATTCACAGGTTTGGTTGAAACATATATTTCCTCACAAAAGTATTAAATTATTAAACCTAATGCTCACATGTTCTCAATGTTTTACCTGAATATTTCTAAATTCTAAGAAAATTTGCTTTGTTCATAAGTAATGAGTTGTCCAAATTGTACTTGTTATCTTTCTGGAGTCAGAATCTATTTGGGGAGGTAACGTTTAATTTGTATTTAGTCACACCTGCCAGAATGACTCTCTGAAACTCACAGCACCCCAGAACAGTGTGTTTGAAAGCCTTCCAGAATATGACCAAGGAGTCCATCAATCATGGGAACGACAGTGTGTTTGGACAAGAGAGTTGATGGGTTTGCTTAGCCCTTCTGGTATTCCCTTCTCTCCTCTCATCTTAAACAAAAATCTGTGAAAATGCACCAGCTGTTACTGGGGAGAGGAACCTGAAAAGTATTTTCCAACTGCTGCTTTGAGAATGTGTTAGAGATTGGAAAGGCACCATCACTAACAAAACACATGGAAAGTAGCCCTGTTTCATAATCAAAAAGAGGAAAAGAGGCCAGCTATTGAGAATGCTGCAATTAAAAACAAAAGCTGAAACAATAGCTTTGGGCAAATGTGATGTTGTCAGTGAACATCCTGCTTTGCCAGCAATCCACATGGAGTGGGACAGTAATGAAAGGTCCCACATCAGAAACAACACTGAGCAAAAGGTGCAGCTCCAGCTGGGATAATCCTGGTCTGCCTCCAGTGGGCAGGCTGGAATGCAGAGGGGAGAGAGAATCAGCATTGACGATCCTACCATAGTGCTTTCACAGTAGCCTGCCATAGGGAAGTGTAAGACAGCTTCCAAGAAATATCTCGCTCTCTGGGTGGGCCAGCCCAGCACCACACATAAGTTTATTGCAGAGGGCTGCAAAGTTCAAAGGAATCTCTGGGAAAGGAGAACTGTGGCTCACAGTGCTGAGCCTGATCTGCTACACCACACATGGCTAAAGTACACACTATCAGTAATCAAGGGGAGGACCTCCCTGAAGCACAAATGGCAGTGGGGGTACCCTTCTATAAATATCCTGAGAAACAGCAGTTTCGCTTTCCAGTTGCCTGAGTGACTCCACCTCCTTTGATAGTTTGCAAATGTTCCCTAGGTTTTAGTAGTTACCACTGTGGAGTGTGTTGCAGATCAAAAACAAGTGCATGAGAAAAGGCAGCTAAATACAATAGGCATTGGTTGAATTGCACACAGTAGGAGCTGTTTTAGGGTTGTGGTTCTGTCCCTTCCTTTTTTCCATTGACCTAATCCCTTTCCTGTTTCAGTTACATTCTGATTTCCTATACTCAGAGCAACATAATGCCAGCTGCATCTCTCAGCCCTGAGGAATTAAAACCATACCCACAAACTGGTAAAGGACAGATTCTGCTCCTGCAGACAGCAGAGAAGTAGAATCCAAGAAAAGCCTCCAAGACAACCCAATACCACCCCAAAACCTCGATGGCATCCAATAAGCTTTGTAGGTCTGGATATTCAGTTCTGAGCTCTGGGTTTGTTTGACAGTGATCACAGTCCATATGAGAATTTGCCCTAATACGGTTCCACTAACCATTGGAAAATCTGGTTGAGACTTCACAGAATTTCCCCTGGAAAATAGAATTTTTGTTCCATAATGTAAAGAGAGGTAGGAAAATTCAGTAACTGTATTGCATCTCCATTATCAAAATTTAAATCAGACAGCTCATGTGTTACAAATCAGGAGAAAAAAAGAAAAATTCTTTCTTGTTGTTCATGTGCCTGGAAATGGTTCAGCTGATGGACAAAATTTACAAATAGGTATAAGAACCTACCCTGTTTAGGATATAGCATGAATACCGGCATTTCCTTATCAGTGTGACTACCTGAAATTTAACATAGAAGAATCACTACTAGAAACAGTGTTCAAGCCTTACATTATCCTAAGAGATGACATTCACCTGAATGAAAAAGGGACGCACTTGTTACTGTAAGTGGCATTAGTCTTCTTAGATGAGGATTTAAAGTATTTAAAAGCCTTGTGATGGCCATGAGAAAAGCTTGCATTTTGGGAAATGGATGGCTACTTCCTTCTCTTCTACATCAAGTTTAACTGAAGGTACCATATACCACTGCAGGTCATTCAGCTCACCCGCTTAATTTTTAATAGTTTGAGGGATGGAACAAATTTGTAGTTATACTTCATTTCTGCAGGAGAAAGAAGGAAAGAGAACACATCATCATCAAAAGCTCCCATAAAATGCAGCAGAGGCCTTTCTGTATGTATGTAAAATGTTGCAAAGGCCTTCAGTAACAGGGGATTATATTCTTGTTACAGAATACAAAGATTCAGGAGTCTTATGAAAGGATATTTTCCCTTTCCATATCATCATATCACATTACTACAGAATCAAGGTCATAGTCAGCACAACAAATTATTTCTGTCATGGGGATGAGGTGAAAAAGTTGGGTGATTTTTGAGATCAGAAACTCCTTCAGAGTTTTGGATAATACATGAAATCTAAAAGTGTTTCTTCTTCTGCATGGGGCAAAAATATAGAAAAAAAACCCTTTTCTTTTGGAATTTTCAGAACAAGCAGCAGACAGTCACAAGGAGAACAGTTAACAAGTGAAATTTCCAGTATTAGTGACAAGAACAGTCCTCTCATGCCTTTTGCCTGCCATGCCAATTTGAAATCTTGCAAGACCAGTACAGGTGATTTCAGGCTGACCTTGAACCTTTGAATCCAAGCTCCAATTTTGCCTAAAATGTGTTCCGGAACATACTCCAAGTTTGTCTATTTGGTCTCCATGTCTTACACATGGTATGCATGTGTGGTAGATCATTAGGTAGAGACAATGATAAAAATAGGCTTGTTAAATATCCCTTTCATTTGGTACATACTACTGACAATCACAGAGATATACTAAAGTTATTACAGAAGATTCTATATACTTGCACAATAAATACTACTTACACAAAGTGTCATTGAAATATATTTAATTATTACTCTTTGAGCAAGTTCTAACTAAGTCAAACATTTTTCTCATATTCACAAATCTCCTTTCATATTTAGCAGAAAAAAAAATAAGTGGCAGACTCCAGAGACCACTTCCTAGGAAAACAGATCTTGGCTCTGTTTTTACCCTCAAGCTATATAACTTAGATGCAGATTTAAATTGCCATATTTTATCTACACCAGAATTATCTATGTTACTGCTGTAATTTAATCAAGGTTATATTGATGCCAAAAAGTAATTTTTCAAATGTATTCAAAGAACAGCTTTGATAATACAAACAGCAGCTGCCCAAATATGTCCTCTACCTAGTTCAGAAAAATCACAGGCTAATGTGTAAATTCATTATGAAACTTCTATTCTTCCATTACAAAATGTGATTCTACTCATAGCAGAGCATACCTTAAGATACATATTTCACTTATATGTCCTTATTCTCCATTACAGAAATTGACATTTTTAGGCAGGCTTCTCAAAGCATGACAAACTACTATGCATATACACAAAATATGATCTGCTGAAAAGAGCTGAAGTAGGGATAAAAGATATCTTTTAAGACCTAAGAATGCTTAGAATTATGCAGTCTACTAGGCTTGTTGAACTTGATGGGATACTCTCAAAATCAGATGTTGTGTGTTTGTTGGATAAGAAACGTACACTTCATACTTAAAATAATGCATTCTCCAAAGCTTCACAGGCTCTGGTTGTACTTGCACTTTCCAAATAAATTTGACCAGTGTTATTTCTGTTGTATTTTTACTTGACTCATGGCCTTTGAAATAAATACTGTAAAGGAATTGAAGTTCTATAATTATTTCCCTCTTCTTTTATATCACTTTAATACTTTAAAAAGAGAGTTGATAAAAACATTGAGGCCTTCTAAGGTTTCCTGCAGACATACTTTACAGGTTGGGTCATGATGTATTTTTCAGGTACAGTTACTTACCCTCAATGATGTTATCTTGATCCTGTTGTGGACCCTTATCTCTGAGGGATGAAATATCAGTTAATCACCTTGCAAGAATTACATGCTCTGTCTTTCCATTAAGTGAACCCAGTTATGACTTCTACCTTGTAAATTACCTTCTAGCATGGAAATGGCATATGGGAAGCAAATGTAATTAAAAACTTTATCTTCAATTAATGCTAATAAAAGAAAATAAATTGGATGCATCAACTGCTGTGGTTAACTTGCCTTAACTATAACTTTACTATCTAGCATGCCTTTTTTTGAAGAAGTCATTGTAGTCAGAAAAATCTAATTTACCTTTGAACAAAAGTATAAATTTACAGAGAAGATATTAACTAAGCCACAAAATCCAAATCAAGAAGAATCAAGCTACAGAAAACCTGCTAGCTAGGTGTTTGGGTATGGGCATTCTGCTCTGATGCCACTGCTCTGATCTCAGTGTGGATTTCACCAGCATGAGGAAAAAAACCTGAGCTAGAGAGCAAACTTATTATTTTTAAAATTCTTTTTACTTCGACAATTTATGATATGTTTAGAAATTGAGTAAGATTTTATCCTATTACATTTTGCCTGTGAATTTTCTATCAGTTAAAAAGAAGTGTCCTTTTCCGCATACTCTGTCAACAGTATTTCAGAACAGCAACGAACACCATGGGCAAAATGTATTAATACTAGCATTTCTATAGTACAGAAGAGTAGGGAACAATGCAAGTTTGATTTGTGGCAGGACACTGGAGTCATATGTTGAGTCTAGATATCTCTGGGACAAATGCAGAGGGAATAACACAGGTTTGGTTTCCCAGTTTGGAGTCAAGTTACTCCCTTTTGTCCATATGCCATCTGAGGCCATTCAGTCCCTTTTCAGCTCTTCCCTTGTGCTTTCTGTTTATGTTGTCCACTGAATGACAGTGCTTTAACACCATTTTGTTTTAGGAAAATTAATAATAATATTATTAAGGAAAGAAGTGCAGACTCCTTTGTTTCCTATGGTCAACAAAAGAAACGTTGCTTTCTGAAGCAAGTCCAAGCATTAAGCTTGGAAAAAGGAGCAAGTCATAAGAATTGTCTGGTCCGGGATAGCCTGAAGACACCATATGACCTTTAGCAGTCTATTCTGACGTTCAAAAATCTTTTTGCATTAAAAGAGGAAGGGTGCCTTTTTGTCACTTTGGTGTGAGTAACATCCCTTTCTGTCTTTCCTGCAGTCCCTCAGGATCATTCAGAGACCTCCAGATGAGGATTGCCAAATAGGCAGTAACTAGTCTTGCTATGATGGCCATACAACTGCAGCCTCAGTAGCTTATTCAGTAGGGTGCTCATTTAAGATCTTTACTCTTGCTGCATTGTTTTAAAACACATATAGGTTTCTCCCTTGGCACATCATCCATAACTGGGAAAGATGCACAAGATAACTCCAAACTTGTGATTTTTCTGTACTTCTCATGTACATATTACCAAATACACAACTTGCCATAGAAGAGCTTAGTAATTCTGAGCCATCAAAAAGAAATGTCTTTGAAAACTAACAAAACCAGCCTCAAGCATGTTCACATGAACGTGGTTTTACTTGTATCATCAATGTCAGTTTGAGTTTATTATTGTTGTTATTGTTATTGTTATCATCATCATCATCATTACAGTTGTTGTTAGTACATTCTCACAATGATGAGACAGACGATTTCTGTGCGTGCCATCTAGGGCATTGTTGCAGCCATATCCCCCTGGGCTGTAATTTTCTGAGACTTGAGAACTAAAGCAGCCCAAGATTGCTCAGCACTTAGTCCGTCATGAAATAATACTACACAGTTGTGCTTGAGAGCTGATTATCCACTTCGTTCTTTTCTTTCTTTCTACATACCTTTAGGAAAATTTCCTGCCGAAAGTCCTGGTTTTCTTTAGGATAGGTCTTAAGCTGCTAGTTTGACTGCATGCTAAAATTAAATGCCTCTTTGCACTTGGGGCAAGAGCTGGGTATGTTCTCTAGGTCAGATTACCGTTTGAAAAATTACATCTCACCTTCTGAAATGCCAGCCATACATTCAGCTGGATACAGTACTTATCACTTTCCAGCTTAAAATGTAACAGTGTTGGGTGTTTTCAAGCAGCTGCTGCTCTCCACTCTCCATCCCCTCCAGGTGGCTGCACTTCACTGATGGGTAAAGTGATTTCTGTTTAGAGAAAAAGCAGCTTTTATAGTTTGTAAATGGTTTTAGAATCCTTTGGGAGGAAAGGCATGGTGCAGGAATGTAAGCTATTCTGATTCTTGTTAAGAGAGGGGGACAAAAGCCCATGGGAATTAGACCAAAACTAAACTCCTGTAAAAATCTCCAGGTGTGCAATCTCTCAGAGTAGGAACACTGGGCCAACATAACGATCAGTTGTGGTTTTAGCTGAAAGCTTTGAAGTAAAAAAAAAAAAAAAAAAAAAAAAAAGAAAAGGAAAAATTTGTTAGCAGTGTTTGCATCAGAGATTGGGAAATGGGGAGAGGATGGTTTATAAATAAAAGGTCCTTCTCTCAAATGTGTTTACAAAAGCAGGAAACTTGTCTGAAACACTGGTGATAGGATCAGAAACAATCCCCTTTTGCAGCCAGAAGCCAGTTTTCTGCAAGCTCACATGGACTGCACTACACCTTGTTTTCTTTGTAGGATCCAGAACAGATCCACTAAATTCTGATCTACAGGGATGTGTTGTGCTAAAAATGTTAATCAATGTCTGATTAACTATGCATGCAAACAAAGACAGGCTCCACGGCTGCTGGTTTTAAAGTCAAGGCTTTAAACTCAGCCCAGCGCTACTGGGGAGCTTTAAATCCTGTCAGCAGCACTTTGAAGAGTCACTCTGAGACAAAGCCAAGATGCAGGCAGTATGTTGGGAACATGACCGTGGGGGAACTAGACTGTCCTTTCAGTACAAAATGTTTTCTTCAATTTAAAAAAAAAAAAAAAAAAAGCCTACTAAAAAAAAGTTATCTGAAATTTGAATAAACTTGTTAGTTTTTGATCTGTGAGCTTATGTAATATTTTCCATGTTTTCCCTCAGAGAAACGGATTCTACAATTTAAAAAAAAAAGCTCAATTTTCTTGTAAAAATGTTGATAATGACAGCATAACCCAGAATCCTCCCACATGACCCTTCCAGCTGTCCGGCAGCTGGCAGGGCAGACATTGCTGTGGCCAGAGCCTGCTGATAGCACTGGGACAGCAGGAAGCTGCACGGGCAGGCAGAGCAGACTCCTAGTCTGCTGGTGGAGGATGGGAACAGCACAGCGTGAAGCCCTTTCCTTGCCACCCCAAAGCCCACACTGTGGATCACACTTTGTGTGTCTTCAGCAGATTCACAATGGGGAGATGTTGAGCGGGACAGGTTTAACAAGGAAACGTAGAAGTGGGGTCTGGAAAGGATTTAAATTACTCTTGTACAGTTACCAGGGCATTTTCAGGATTGAATACATGTTTTTTTCTGATACACTTGTCTTGGTCTGCTTGAAATGTATTAGCATGCTGTCCCTTAAAGGGTTTGGACTCAATTTATGTGGGGACCAGCTTCAATTACTGCTCCTGGCTGCAGGTTACTGCCCTTGCAGCCGAGATTGGCCCAGATGATCTAACCTGCTTCTCAGCTGCCATCGTTTGCAGTCCAAGTATTCATGTTCACTGAAATAAGCTCATTAATTCAGTTCACAGGAACAAGATGGGATGTGAATTACAGCAGTTCACATAGCTCACTCTTAGCCTTCCCAGCAGGAATGGCAGCAGGCAGGTGAGACATGGAGGTGTCAGCGAAGCCATATCCTGGCACTGCAAAATCAGGCAAGGGAGCATCAACCAGGGCACAGCAGGGATTGGCAGGGCGGAACCTGACCTCAAAGACCGTTGTTGTTCAGTGCAGTAATGCTCCTTAGCAACTCAAACCAGAGATGCAAATATAGAAAAGGGAACTGAGGAGATCAGTCCCACTCTAATGACAGGTTTTCACATGTGTGGCTGGACCTGGCTTCAAGGCAATGTTTAGGCAGCTCAACACCATCCTGAAGTAAGAGAACCTGAAAGCAATAATTTTGAGAGCAGTTCAGAGGGCTAGGAAGAAATCTGGCAAGTTTGCAAGGAGAGGTGCAATTGCATGGTTAGGAGAAAATGCTGTACAGCAGGATGTATGTGTAGTAGTATTATTTATTAATTGTATAAGGCCAAGTTAAGGATGAAAAAAAGAGCTAATTAGCTGATTTGACCTAGTCTTAGCAAAGCTTGTAGCATCTTGGAGACTTTCCATTTTGTTACAGTTCCCTATAGCCTGCTGAGTCCCACTGATAGCCAGCTATTGCTGGGGTATGCCCTGGTGTTGAAATAATATTGACCCATCCCCTAAAGGTCCCTTGTCCCAGAGGATGCTTGAAAGAAGGAAGTGAAACTTCATAAGCAACCTTCATGTCTGCAGCAGATTTCCACACCATCCAGGTTCCTGGGAAATTTCTTGAAAAACACTGCCCACTGTCTGAGCAGTAGCAACAGTACCCTGACCTTGTGCTGGGCAGATGTTCTCAGAATTCGGATTTTCACAAAGGTTGTAATTTTAACAGTGCCGTGCCTTATGTCCTCAACAGAGACTGGGACTGATTTGGTATCAGGAGAAAAAGCTAATTAGGATTGGGTTAGCCAGGAACTAAGCCTAAGTGGCATTATTTCAGAGAAGACTTGTTTTTGCTACTGATAGATCAGCTTTGGGTTTACAATTCATTGCTTCAAGCTGCATGTATTAACCAGTGCAAAAGCAGAAGAGAATAATGAGAAATTTTACACACACAGAAGCACTGGCTCTGAGGTCCTGAAAACAATTTTTAGATTTTCCTTTTATTTTTCCTTTTTTTTTTCTTCTTCTTTTTTTTTTCTAATAAGCATTTTATCACAAAATACTTCCAGTTTTAAAGGAAGCAAAGGTGTCATGAAAGACCTTGTGCTGCAGCAGTAGCACAGCCCTGCTCTCTGTGCCTAGGCATTACAGCCCAACTCTTTTAATAGAAGAGCCCCTTGTAGCATCCTGAGTTCTATCCAGCCTGTGGGGTATCACTCGGAGAGGAACCATGTGTTGTGCTGGGACTGGGACAGAGCAGGTTTGATGGCGAAGGCCTGGGCTATGGAATCTGTGTTGGTGTTGGTGGCCAAATGCCAGCTTGTGCACAGCTTTGCCACTCTCTGTTACAAATGCTCATATGTAAAGCAGGGACAGTAATTATTTCCCTACCATGCAGAGGCCTTGCAGGTGTAAGTAAACAAACTTTTCCAAAGGAGCCATGAGGGTACTCAGAGAAACACTGCCAGTGTTATGAAACATTCTGTGCCTGCATAGGCAGTGCAGACTTGCAAGAAGAAACCAGCGTACTGCAGCCCTTCTGTCAGCCACTGTTCTGTCTAATGCAAGTACTCCTGCCCACTGTTAGGCGGTGGTGACCATGTCCTCCAAGTTTATGGTGCTGTATAAACAATGAATAATAGTATAGGTAGGTTGGTTATAAATAAAGCAAACTATATTAAAATTGATTTTGTATTGCCAGGGAAAAGTAAATTATGAGGTGCTACAGTTGCAAACATTTTGGTTTATATGCTATTTCCAAAAGAAAAATATTATGCTAAATGAAAAAGAGGTGTCAACCAATCGGCTCTCCTGATGTCTGTCCCTTCCTCCAGTGATAATAGTCCCATTGTGCTGTTTTATAAGGCAGTAAGCCAGTCACCAAGTGGAGCAACTGCCAGACTAAAGTTGTCCTGGTTTATGCCAGGGAGGGAACCAAATTATAGCCTTGTAAAACAGTGTGATAGTGCTATTATTGTGTGAGTGCTACAGACTGCTTAAAATAGCATGTTGAATAAGTTTTTCAAAGTATTTTCAGGCACTGCTCAGGAGAGAGAGTGTGTGATGCTGAGTCATGTAAAGCAGAGCAGGAGACCTCAGAGCAGTATATGTCTGCTCAAGAAAGGTGTTCATGAACCAGGACTCAGTGCAATCCTGCATTTTCCATTGCAGGTTGGACCAGTATCAGGCTGGGGCTTGCCAACCTTTTTTGTGGGATTTTCAGCCCTTTCTCATCTTCTTGCATAACAGAAAACTGCAAGAATAACTGTTATCTCAATTTTACAAAGTTGAAATAAAGCACCAAGAGTAAGGAGCATTTCACCAACCTTTTTTGAGCACTGATACAAAATGTTCCACCTTGCCTTTTGTAGGCTGCCCAGGCCTCCCTACAACATTAATGCTTAGAGGAGACATTTTCCTGAAACATACTAGGATATTAATAATGACAAAAGCAGATATGAGCTCCCTAGCCCAGAGGCAAATATGATAGCTTAGTACAAAATTCAAGGGCAGCATCTAAAACTAAACAGGTGAGGGAGCTGAGTAGCATTAGCTCAGAGTACTTCTACTCAAAGCCCTTTTGGAGGAAAAATGAAGTCTCAACCAAAAAATGTGTGCTTCCAGCTGAAACTGTTGAATTTCCATTAGAAATAACGTAAATGTCTGCCTGACAAACCAAAACACATGGGTCAACAGGAAGCATTCCTGTTCTGGAAATGCTGTTGACAGCATGAAAGTTGAAATGCACTTGGTTCATGGCTCATGGATCAGGACTCCCCAGCCATACTTAGTCTCCTATGACACCCTACAGCCAGGGAGTTTTAGGGCCTACATTGTGTTTCAGAAAGAGAGAAGGCTGTGATGCAGGAGAGAAAATGGGGCTCACAGAGAGAAACCATGTTCAGGTGAGAAATCCTTGCTAGCATTAGCAAGTCAGTGGAAAACAGAGTGAGCATGGCAGCTGACCAAACCTCAGGTAGAGACCTGCAAATGACACTCAGGTACTGTGTGAAATGCAGCAGGCACAAACTTCTCCAAAGCCTGGAGAATAGGGACAAGACAGACTTTATCTGTTAGTTTTTAAGTTAGCACTAACTTATTTCCTTAATCTT
>JAWWEU010000091.1:33621080-33634688 GCA_035583155.1 Acropternis orthonyx
CTGAGTGTGGCCTTTGTGTTTTCTCTTTGACCTCCATTATTTGTTGTGCAGATGACATGTTGTTGTTGCAGTTCCCTGCCATTTGTACTTACCATCGCCACTAACTCAGTAATTTCTAGCATACATTTTAGGGCCACATCAGCCAATCATGTTTTTTGATTGCCTCATTTCGCATACCACACACTAACCAAGGCTGCAAAACAACATTGAAACTCTGCAGCTCTACACAGGTCCATTAATGTTCTTAATTGGATTAAACAGTCAGAATTTCCTGTGTTTTATTTGCTCTCCATTTCGACACACATTTTTAACTAATAGTACATACAAACTACATAGATTCATTATGGTCTTTGACAATTGTACTTAGTAAATGCATAGCCTCATTAAGATTAGTTCTATATGGGCTAACCTGTCTGACTCTCCAGTGGCACAGAGGATGCATCAGTATTTCTTCAGATAATTTAAAACATTCTCACAAATGTTTACGTGCCACTTCAGTCCACCACACTCTTTTGACCTGATAGCTTTCTGTATATGCTGAAGAGCGTATGCAAATTCTGGTAAGTAACTCGGTTTCACTTTGATGACATATCTCCACAACAACAGCACAGAGAAGGAATGAGAGGAAATCTTCCACAGAAGACAGGTACACTGGTGTGGAGTATTGTTTTTTTTCAGACAAGACTGTAATTCTAGCCCTCCTGAAGTAAAAAATAGTTTTGCTGTAGATTACAGTCACAGATCTTGATTATTACAGCATTTTGCTTCCTTCAGTGCTTTATGAGAATAGGGCTCAACAAAAGGAAACTCCATGACAGATATATATCCTACCACAAAGGCCTTACTTGACATTTTGCTGCATCCAATAGTGTTTGTCACACATGTTTAAATGGTATAAAGGACTTTGAGGGAGAAACATATGTCAACCTAAACATTAAAATAGCATTTGACATCAAGATGATCTCTAGACAAGGCTCCTCTCTACACTGAAACTTCCTGATAGTCACCTCAAAGAGAAAAGGAGAAATTAATACATATTCTACAATTATGGTACCATTAGGCACAGAGGAATTAAAAATTACTTTGGGTTGGGGTCCATCAGGCTGACCTCACTCCAATAACTGTCAAGAAGTTGGTAATGTGAATATCCTGAAGAGACAAGAGACGTTTCAATTGCAAGAGACTGGCCATAGTGAATGGAGGCAAAGGGTCAGGACAGAGTGGAGGACCGACCAGAAGGACACACGCTGTTGGAAAAGGAGTATAGAAGACTTTGGAACAATAACTCAAACCTTCACACAGATGTACCAACATGTCTGCTCTGCTCTCAAGTTAGAGAGACATACACTTGAAGCATTAAGAATATATATACTTAATGTTAACCAAGACACAACATTTCCTGAAAGCACTTACGGCTGACAGATCATAATCTGCTCTCTGCAGGAAATTTTCACCCTTTCTGCGCCGTGTTTTTCTCAGATTTAACACATGTATTCTGAAAAAAATAAAGACGGAGTCTGGGAATGAAGTGGAGAATACAGCAAATACTTGCAATGAGTAGAGAAGAAGAAGCAGAAAAACCCAAGGAAGATGTGCTGTCTACTGTGAATTTCAAAGCCATGATCTTATTTTTTTTTCAGTATGCAGTTGTTATTTTCAGTAAGCATGACAGGATTCATGAGAAGAACTCTCAGCATTTAAGAGCTTTTAAATTATTGATAAACATTATATACAAAATGCTGTTTTCTCTTTTCTGCATTTCTCTCTCTCACTCACCCCTTTGGCACATTTTCTCAGAGCTTCTGACTTCAGCAGTTGAGAGGCATTTATTGCCAAGATCTTCTACCCTTATTTATTCAAAGAGAAGAAATATATTCCAGCATAAGAAATATACTTTACATCTATTGCCCAGAGAGAAGGAAAATCATGGAAGTTGAAAAAACCCGAGTGTTTCCAAGGAGCTACAAAGCTTCATTACATAAAGGGTTTGCAAAAGAGAAAAGAACTACCTGGCAAGAAGGTTGAAGAGCAGGCAGTATTGCTAAAAATCTCTTGGTTACTGCTTCAGCCTGTGTATAAATTATCCCTCTAGAGGCCAGCAGAGTACCAAAAAAACAGTTACCATGAACTAGACCATAATACTACTATGGACCGAACTCTTGTCTAAATTATTAATATTTAAAACTTTTTCCAGCTGTTCAAATGCTGCCTTTTGCATTGAGACTGAACTGTCCTGCAATTACAGTAGGAATGTAAAAAGCATAACATAGCATTACCTTTACCATCGATCTAGATTCCTTCCATGGGGTCACTGATGTTGGAGAGTGCTCATCAAAACAGACCCATTGCTTCATTCATATAGGAAAGATCTGCCCATTTAAGCAGTGTGTTTTTAGATTAGTGCACACTTAGGAGAAGCAGTGTTTATTGTGGTCAGAAACACGAATGGGACTCCAGCATACTTCAGCACTGAATTGCTGTTTCTGAACTTTGTCTCTTGGTTTTACCATCTGTGTAAAACAGATACTGCACAGCTGACCTGGGAGAAACACCTTCTGCCTCACAGAAGTAAGCAATGGGAACATTAATTACCGCAACCTGGAAAAGCTTCAATTTAAAGTGCAATGAGAACACAAAGCAGTGAGAGATTTTCCAAATGAAACAGGTATATGCATGCCTTAGTAATTTTTTCTAATGAGTGCACTGATTCAATGCTTTCACTTTGAGTGGGTCTTACTCTTAAACCTTGTTCCTGCAGCCCTCACACAGTCACAGTCCCTCAGAAGTTTGTTTGAGGAAAGCCTTGATATTCAATTTTGTGTGTTTTCTCTTAGTGCCAGGAAACACTATCCTTTTAATTAGCAGGTCCATTTCTTTGATAACTGCTTAAGTGGTTTCACTGGAATTTCATCTCTTTAGTTGTCATCCAGCACCTGGGAGGTAAGGAAAAAGGAAGCCAGTACTGAATTTTTCCATAATTTCTGTAGAGGGATATTTCTGAGACACTGTACTTTTGTGGGTGGGCAGATGGATGGATAGACAGACGGAAAAGGGAGTTTCCTTTATGGGATTCCAATAATTGGTATGTGGTTTACATTCCATTCATCTGAAGGACTCTTATTTTAATCAGAAACAGGCTTGGGCCACTAAACTACCTCTAGTGTTCAAAACATGTCCATGCTTTTAGCCAGTGACTTTTCTCACATACATCTTTTCTTTGACACCCACAGGCCCCAAAGAGTAATGTGGTCATTTACCACCAAGAATTTAGCATCAAGTCCTATAATAATATGAGTTGGTTCAGAGCCCTCTTACAGGCAGAGGTTTTTGGATTGCTAGTTTATAAGCAGAAGCACTTTAAAGTGGTATTTGACATTGGCATTGATTTCTCTACCCGGGTTTTGGTTTTGGTGGGTTTTTTTTTCCTAGGCTCATCCAACTCTGGGAAAGCCTAGTCTGGACAGTGTTGTGGAGGTCTGGCCGCACAACCCAGTCTTAGTAGCCAGATACTAATGCAGACAAGTGCCGAGAAAAGCTCCATATTCAGCAGCTGGACTCACTGCTGTGCTTTAAGCACAAAGGAATGAGAGGCTAACACCTTGTCCAGAACTAGTCAGACTAAATAAACAACAACACAAGAAAAATTTCAGCTTTGGAGCTTGTGAAAATGTGGAGTTCTTCAACATCAACTGCTGTCATCCAAGGTCATGGAAAACATATAATGACTTGTAGTGCATTGGTATTCTGAACTTTCTGGACCCATTGTAATAGGTCCCTAGTAAACCCTAAAAATTTCTCCAGATCTCACTTTTCACAATCAGTGAAGTTGTTTCACTGTCCAGATTTGTTTACCCTTAACTTTCAGTTATGGATGCCCCAACAAATTTATCTTTTCTGGATCTATGTTGTCTACCATGTCCAGACAGTAACTGCACATGCTTTAGGGATTTCCATGCCATTCATCCTTGGTCACACTAAGTACTCCATGTCACAACCCCCTCCAGTGCAGGTCTGTCAAGCAGCAAGGAAGGAGACCTGCCTGTGGCAGATCACACACTACAGAATCTAAGAAAGGTACAACAGTTTCACAGCTCAGCTCCATGTCAGCCTGGGTCCATCACATTTCTATGTGCAGTTTACCTGCCTTGTGCCTCAGTTTTTCCACAGGGAGAGGGTAACTAGGTACTGATGCAGATCCTCAGTCAAACTGAAGGCTAAGCCTGCCCCCTCCTTCTCACACAGAAGATATGATGGGGGAGATCTGTGGCACTGGCCTGTGGACACAGACAAGAACTGCACAAAGTCACCAGTTCTTTCCAGCTCCATGCACCCTGAAAAGACATCATGCAACATGGTTTAGCAATTCATTACTCTTTGGCCTACCCTATGCAAGTAAGAATTCTAATGTCAAGAAGGAAACAAAATAATCAAATGCCTCTTCCTTCTCCCTTGTGATACAACAGCCTCTTGGCAACATTAATTTCTCCACTGTTTATCCAAAATCTGAGACCCTTGGAACCTAATTTACCTAACTGGCAAGGGGAGGTGAGAAGTATTTGAAGTTGCATTCTGGGCTGCACAGGTCTCAGTAAAACCCCCTATTTAAAACCGGATGATTTCTTCTCTCACGCCACAATGAAACAGGAGCCTCACTCCTCGGGCAAAGAAGTCTGCTAGACCTCTGAGAAGTGTGGGCTCACTCTGTACTACCCGGGGCAAGGAGATCATTGTTCATACCTGTCACAGAATACCTTCACCAAATTATGTTACCACACTTTGCCCTGTTTGGGCTTTCACAGATCCTGGTCTCTCAGGATCCAACGCCTCTGAGATTCACTTTGAAAGGGATTCTTTTATCTTGATTTAGTTCAGAGCTGTAATGAAGCCAATCCTGTAAACACATGGGTTATGCACAGAATCACAGAATATGCCAGATGGGAAGGGACCCACAAGGATCACTGAGTCCAGCTCCTGGCCCTGCACAGGACCATGCCCAAGAGTCACACCATGTGCCCGAGAGTATCATTCAAACACTTCCTGAACTCTCTGTCAGGCTTGGTGCTGTGACCACTTTCACAGGGAGCCTGTGCCAGTGTCCAACCACCCTCTGCATGAAGAACCTTTTTCTAATATCCAACCTAAACTTCCCCTGGCACAACTTCAGGCCATTCCCTTGGGTCCTGTCACTGGTCACCACAGAGAAGAAATCAGTGCCTGCCCCTCCTCTTCTCCTCACAAGGAAGTTGTAACTGCAATGAGGTCTCCTCTTTTCCAGACTGAACAGAACAAGTGCCCTCAGCGGCTCCTCACAGGTCTTCTCCTCAAGGCCCTTCACCATCTTCATTGCCCTCCCTTGGACACTCTCTCAGAGCTTAATATCTTTCCTAAATTGCAGTGCCCAAAACTGCACACAATATTCAAGGTGAGGCTGCACCAGTGAAGAGCAGTTGTGGAATTGGCCACACTGCTAATTTGGAGCAAATCTATCATGATCAGAGATATTCTGATCATTGAATACTGGATTGAAGACAGGATTTGGAGTACTGAACCCTGTTCTGGCCAAATAATTTCCAATTAAATGAACAGTAACATTTTGTTTGTTTTGTTTTCTTTATGCCATGAAATAAACCATTATCAGCATTACAATTTGCTACAATAATGTTTTGCTAAGGACATTCATGGTCTTCTAGGATAGAGCCATTTACTTATTTTGGACATCAAAACAGCTTGATAAAAGGTGTCTTTGGATTCATCTTTTTGAAGTTTACTATAATAAGTTTGCCCCACTTTTGATTAAAGGAAGGTGAAATGCTGAATAAACTGTGACCAGCACACCACAGGAGACTCCTAGCAGCACAGTCAGTTCATTTAATCATCCCCCAGTGCTCTCTCTGGGGTGATCTGACAGCACCATGACACACTAAGAGTTATAATGCAGCCTTTAATGTTAATTAAGGTACGACTGCTTAAACTTCTGCATTTTTTCCCCTTCTGCTCTTCCCTTGGCTGGCCACAACTGTTCAAGTGTTGCTGAAGGTTATTCTGCTGAAGTATTAAAAAATGCTTAGCTAAATAGGTTAGCTTATTTGCTTTTGCTGATAGTAGCAGTCCACCCACAGAGTCCTTTCAAATCACTTTGGTGTTTTGGAAACTGGATAAGGGATTTATTCAGTGACGTGCAAGTTTGTCTGAGCCAGGAATGAAGCGTGCATTTCATGAAATGAGAAATAACCTCAGACCACACACAGAGTGTAATTTCTGAAGTCCAGCTTGGGTGCTCTCTTCCTCTCATCCCTGCACACACATACACACAGTCTTGCTAAAAAACCAGATGATGACTGACATCCCTAAATCCTTTAAGCATTCTTTTACAGCTAAGAGCAGAGGGAGGTTTTCAGAGCTTAGGTGGCTCATTATTAGAAACAAGCTGATGAAAAAATGGATTAGTACAGTATGTGCATACCATGCCAAAGATAAATAGCAAAAAGCCTATGCCATCTAAACACAGCTTTCAAGAGGAGAAACTGCTGATGCAATCATATTAAAGCTATTTTTACTGCATAGGGAGATGAGGAAAAGTCCTCCACACAACTTTCCTAAAGACTAATGTTGGTTCTGTCACTCCTTGTTTAGTTAAGCTAAAATCACTGACTGTTTCAAATATTATTTTCCATTATAACCTACAGTAAAACAGGCAGATAACTTCATTACATATTAAAAAAATCACACCCTTTCCTCTCCTAAGCACAGGAACTATACTGCATGGTTGGCGAGAACAAACTATACACAGAAGGGGCAAAGGGCAAACTTTTCCACGGCTGTTATTCCATTGCTTCAATACACCCTCCTAAAGCTTAATTCTCCACAGTCTTAGACCAAGTGAGTGCACTTAAACAACGAGAGAGCAGCCAAACCCCTGCTCAGCTCTCCTTAACTATTTCCTTTACGCTGGATGAAAAGAAGCAGCTGTATTGCATTCAACAGGTAAGGAGTTCTCCTGCATTACAACTGTAGCACCACTGCTGAACTGCCCCTGCAGAGCTTAAAATGAACAAAGGTGCTTAGAGGTCAACTCCCATATTGCCTTCATTGCTTTGTACCTGGTCAGTAATACCACCATAATTGTGCCATTGATACTATCTGCTTATGTATACAAATGTACATCTATACTCATATTATATGCATTGCTGGTACTTCCACCAATAGTTAAGTTGCTTAGCACTGTTATGGGACCCCGCACTTAGTTATTTATAACTTTGCCAAAGACTAAGTGCTTAAGTTGAAATTGTCCACGTTGACTGTCTGTGTCAGCCTGACTTTTTCTGGTAAGTTTCAACTAAAACAGTACAGCTGCTCTGAAAAGGGGGCTAAAGGGGAGCAATCTCCCTGTACCCCATGTTTTTTTTTTTACAGTCATTGCAGGGAATGTGTCTTGTCTACATGTTTTGGGAGAGATGCTGTGGGTGGGTGTGAAGGGTTTGATAAACCCCAAAACCCTCAGATTAAGGTTTTAGTTTTAGATAGGCCCAAAGCCAAATATAGCTAGGCCCCAGTTTTGTAAGTCATGTAGTTAAAAACAAGTATCAGCTAACTTAAGTGACCAATGAGGTATTTCATGCCATCTGACGTCAGCTCAACTATAAATCCAAAAGCAGCTCCCAGTGTCCCTCTCTTCTCCCTCTGGCCGTGCTGAGAGCACCTCACTTCTGCAGTTCAGGAAGATTAAACCTCACCACTACTGTGCCGAGATATCCATAGCAGTTTTAGTCTTTGAAAAGTAAAATACTTTTGTTTAGTTTGGGTTGCTCTTTCCCTCTCTTTAAGGTGTGTTTCTCTGGGGTTCTGAGTAGCAGAACCTGTGTGTTGTTAAAAAAAAAGTTTCATAAGTTATAGTTGGTCTGTCTTTTATATTTATACATATATATGTTGTAAATTTGTGTAAATATATGTATATATATCAGTTTCAGTTTTAAAGGTTTTTTTCCTCCCTGTTCCTTAACTGAAACTGTCACACTGAGAAGTGGTTGGCATTTTGTCAAGATTCAAACCAAACAACAACAGTGGGAAAAGGGGTTATCTTACTGTAAGGAATCAGACTGTCAGGGTCACGCCCAGTATTAGCCTTCTGTAAACCTGCCAGATTCTGGACAAGTTAAGTTCTAAACACTGTGGTTTATCCATGTTCCATATAAGTCTCCTAGAGAGAAGCACTATTATCTTCTGAACACTCTACAAAAACAGAAGACTACTGTGACCTCACAGACCCCTTCCACCACCAGCCTATATGCACATCCTTCCCACAGATGAACTAAGTGTCCTCCCAATTACAAAAGGATTTATTGAGCAGTTTGGGTCTTTTCATGCAATTTGTAATTCTGGCCCCCAGAAGCTGCTGTGGCACTAGAACTGAGGGTAGAGAAGTTCTACCCTTTATTCCATCAGTACTCATTGACAGTGCCCATGCAGTACACTTGAGGAAGCTCATTAGCTTGGAAACAAGCCCAAGAGTTTGGGCTAACAAGAAAGAAATACAAAAGTAGAGCAGACTCCAAGAGACAGATGCCACATAACCAAGGCATGATGATCCATTATGTTAAATCCACAAACACTGTTTCCAGACTGCAGAACAGAACCAAGACTTCACAAATGCCTGCACTCTTTTGTTTTCAACCAGTTTCTGTGACATCTACTAACAACTATATCCTTTCTTCCCCTAGCTGGCTAGTTCACAAAAAAGACCGTAACCTATTGCTATTAGCCACTCCAACTGGTCAAGTAATTGAAATTGTAATTCTAAATGTTCATAATGATCCATGTGGGAATCAACCACTTCTGAGTAAAAGAATTCCTTTTTCTTTATGGTTTTACCTTAAAGTTTTCAAAAAGCACCTTGTCAAAACTCTGCCAGAAAGAGTAAAGTTATAAAACCACTCAGAAGATAGAAAACTAAGCTATTACAAATGCTCATGCATTCTGGCACAGTCTTCCACTATACGCTTACTGACACTGGCTTTTCCCAGGGACATCACCTTCTTTCTCTTTAGAAATGTAGCCTCCTCTGCAAATACCCCTTTATTTTTTTGCCTTTCAGATTTGCAGTTCTTCCCTGAAACTGTCTCAGCACAAAGCCAAGAATGAAGAAACCCAGGATGAACCACAGATCAGCTGAAGCTGTGAAGCACAACTGCACAGCGGGCTCCCATCTCAGTGCATTCAAACCAAGCTACTGGATAGTTATAATCTTTTCTAGTTAATTCGCAGTTACCTGCCTGAACAAAATCAAAAGGTAGAGCCAGACACATATCACAGACTTCATATCTGTTATGCTGCTGTTGTGTGTTATCCTGCAAGGTCAAGAATGAAAGTTCTCCGCCACCAGGAAGAACAGACTCACTGCAGCTTCCCAGAGATTCTGGACACATACTTCTCATCTCTGAAGGAATGAAACAGAAGATAAACTGGTGACATGCTTAAAGTATAGTAACTCAGTTACAGAGGGTTTTATTGCTTGCTCTGAGTCTTAAACACAAAGTCTTCTAAGATGACTCTTGGGATTTCCATGGTGAAGAATGTAAAACAAAAGTGTCTTGTTAAATTTTTTAAACTCTCTTAAAATTCCTAAAATTATTTTCTTACCCTGATTTTTTATCTTCAGGCACATCATCCTCAAGACTACCAGGAACACAGCTGTCTCTTCTCATTGTAGAAGACTTCATGTATGAGATGAAAAACTATAACCACACTGAACTTATCACCACAGCCTAAAGACCTAACCATGCAGAGTCAATGCTGCAGCATCGCAAAAAGGCTTAAACCATTACCTTTCTTGGGATAAGGGTGGCAGAATGGTTTGACATTCTGGAGATCAGAGTCTCCAGGTGCAAACAGGGTCCATATCTTTGGTTTTTTCAGTCACTAGCTAGGTTATTCTTCCTTTTACTGGCATTCATGGGCATAGTATGTAGAGTGCCTGAACCAAGGGGTAAATGAAAATGCCATTTCAAACAGCTTTCCTCATTATTAAAGAAAATTATTTAATCATTAAATATTAAATTAGTATTATGTTATCTTTTGCATTACATAAGCAATAGCAAGTCCAACTTTCACCTTTGAGTGTCTTCCTACTGCTTCTACGTCTTTCAGTGAAGTGGAATTTACGAGAATGCCTAAATACACATCCAGAAATGTTTCAAGAGAAATAACACAGTTTAGTTCAAGCATACTTTCTCACTTAGTTTCTTCTCAAACTAAACAGAAGACTGCACAGTTTAGGAACAAAATAAGAGACTGCATTGTGTCTTCTGCGCAACTTACAAAGAATCAGAGAGATGAACACCACTGGATTTAGATATTTGCAATGGATGCAAGTTAAAATTTTTTAGTGGTTTCTCAGAGATCTAAGGCTTCTGAATTTGAAAAAAAGGTCCATGAGATGGCAAATTATCCCAATACAACTTTATAAAAACATAAAATTCTAAATCACAAAATTATTCTATGTTCCCAAGGTTCCCACAACGTTATGTTAAATATGAAGGTAAAATACCTATTTTTTCTTTTGCTACATGCCTAAAATACATGTCATAAAATCATAATTTCCCTTACTGATATATTATATAATTCTGATTTATGCATACATATATATGTATAGTATATAATATATTGTATATATATAAAATACATATTATCTACCTCTAATGATTAGGGCATGTAGTAATGTAAAGTAATAATGTCCATTACAAGGAACTTAGATTCTGTTTTTCCTAACTACTGCAGTAGAATCAGAACAGAACCTCAACATTTGAGTAATATTCCTTGATACTTCCTCCAAGTACAGGATTCTTAAATTAGGTTATTGTAATTACAGCAATATATATAACCACAACTATAAAACAGTGGGGGGCAGAGAGAGGGGCAAGAGGAGCACAAATTCCTCTAGCTATGCTATTAGGGTATCTGCATACAGAAGGACCAAGACAAGTTAACCTTTGAGTCTACTGTGCAGGTGACAAGACCAAAGCAAAAAAAGTTTTAAGAAAACAGTTTTCTTAGGGGTATTTAAATTACATTCCCAATTAGACCACAGTATGAATTTGTTTTCTTTGTCATAGAATTATAAACCAGAACAACTGGAAACTGTGACAGAACTTCCATCATAGCCTGAATCATGGAGAGGCAGGTGCTGGCGACAGTTGTGAGCAATCACCTCAAACAATATAGACATCTGGTAATTTTTTTTTGGAAGAAACTACCACAGAATGACTTTCAGGGTGATATGGGAGATTATGTTTACATAAGCGTTCACTTGATGGAAACAACTTAATAACAAACCAAAGGGGATAAAATCGCCCTTGTATAAACAGTTCTGTTGAAGTAAAATACAGATTCATTCTGAGTTGAGTGGATATTCATTTAGCACCCCAGGTATGGCCTGACAACTGCTTTGCCATTGTCTTTAATGGGTGCAGCATCAGGGACTGAGAATGTTGATATCAAATATACAACCAAGGTTTAGCCATTGTAACATGCTACAAGGCACCAATGCAAACTGCAATGTAATCATACTGCCTGTGTGCATTTTCAGAAAACAATGCTTTACCACAGCAGGCCTGTTTATGCTCCAGTTAGTATAAATTATGTGTGCAATCTCAGTTCAGTCATATTGAGTGTCAACACAGACAAGGTCAGGTTCTGACCACTCAATTCCACCCTCTTAGCTCAAGCAAACTCAGAGAACTGAGAGATCTGTCCTCAAGTGTCATGCATATACATCATGCTTACATTGAATTATGTGTTTCATTTTACAGCACAATCTTCACTTGGTCTTTGAAAAAGGAAATCCAGCTTTTTGGATTCCAACCAAGACAAAAAAAACCTCTGGAGCCCTTCAATTATTTTGTTTGGATGTACTTTCTTCTCTTTCAGAACTAGCAGACAGAATCACACATAAGATACAGACTCATTTAGTCATTTAGGACACTACTATGATCCACACATGATCTACAGGGCAACCAGCATACCTCTTCACTGCTCTGAATCACTGTCCAGCTCTCTCATCTGCAACCTAGTTTCAAAAGCAGAAATTGCATTTCCTTAGTTATTGTAAGCCAGTTATCTGCTTTTCAGGTGCCTTTATCAGGAAGGTAGGTTCTGGCATGAAATCTACTTAGGTGGCCATCAGTCTTTCTATAGAATGCAAGTCAAGATGTACTGAATTAAGGAACATGCAAAGAGTTTTCAGAGACAGTTTTCACAATATTACCTCATTTGTTGCATAAGCTGGACTGTATGCAGTGAGTAAGATATGCAGGGTACAGCACAAACAGAAAATATGTAGCAGCAAAGGCAGTTAAATATTTCATTAGATCAAATACAAAATCTGTGTACCACATAACTACCCCCAAATGCAGTTCTAAGCATAGTCCCAGTTTGCAAAACACATTTAAGATCCAAACTACATGGGAAGTCAGACTCAGAACACCCAACAGTGTTTTAAACTAGGTCTGGTGACAGATTTGCTGAGATAACTGCATTTGTTAGCACAGGCAGGGCCAGATTCCTTACTATTTCACTGGCGATCAATTTTATTTCCAAAGAATTTTCACTGAAGTTAACAGGAACTATTGGTACCACCTGCTATGTCAGGCACCTAGTGTCATACCCATATGAACTCTCCACTGAGTAAAAGAACAAGGGAACTGCAATAAGGAACAGTAAAAACCTAGCAAGCCATTTCCACTTGAAAGCAATGACACCCTTCTCCTGGATGACTTATATTGAGATCAGGTGAGAACTACCCTGAAGTTATTTCCACATGCTAGGAGGATGTTAGGAGTCCTGTAGCCCCTTCCTCCCTGCAAGTGTGCAGGACCCTGCACATGGAAGCTGTATAAACTCCACACTACCATAACCTTAAAGATAGCATCCCACAAAGGCCCCTTCATTTTTAAAGGTAAAAAAAATGATAATCACAGATTTCCAAGAAGACAGAACTGATCTCTTTGGTTTTAATATCTGAAGGATCTGTCTTCAAATGTAGGTAAAATTCTTTTTTAAAAAAATTTGTTCAGCTTCTTTTTAACTCATACAGACAGACATCTCCTTCATGTCAAAAAAATTTTACAGACCGATGCCTAGGGCACTAAATTGCAGTACTTCCAGCTTAGGTGATATTCCCTTGTAAAATACATTACATTTACACAGGAAACTAGGAAGCACCATAAATCTTACTTCAAGACACCTTTCCACAGCTCAACTCAACTGCAGACAACATATATATTTCCACAAATATACCATGAGTATATGGCTATGGAAGTTTTGACTTATGCATACCATCACCATATAAAAGAGAAACATAATTTCCTGATTACTTCAGGAAAATGATGACAGCTTTGTACTGGGGAATCAGTCCTACAGTTCAGCCTTCTACCCATAAAGTTCCACTGCTCTAAGGTTCTTCTAAAAAGAGTAAAAAGAGAAATCTTACCTAACTCAATCAGATTTTGCCCTCCCCAGTCTCTAGTGATTCAGACCATGACTGACTAATATGGTGTGCAGGTAAAGCCTCTCTGGGGTGCACTGACACCTGCTGAAATCAACAATTTTTTTTAC
>JAWWEU010000091.1:33639925-33650620 GCA_035583155.1 Acropternis orthonyx
GATTCATTGTTAGCAGTTCATGAGGCGGCCAGGTGGAACTCTTTTCTATGGGGCATGCAGTCTCTTTCCAGGTTCCACCGTTGAAGAGGAGACAGAAGGTAATCCCTCTGAGGTGCAGGGTTGGCAGATGAAAGAAAAATTCCAAGATTTTAAACCCGTAACACCAGCATAGAGAGAGAGAGATGTTCTTATTATGGAACCTACAGGCATAAGTTTTCACTATAAGACAAATGTGCAACCCAGAAGCTGAAAATTTTACTGTACTACTATAAGTTACACTATACAAAATTGAAAGCAAGCCCCCAAGAAAGACAAAACTCCTATCCATCCAATAATAGTATAATACTAGTAACAAAATTAAGATTGTAGACATTACCTACAGCATAAATATTCTACAATTCTCTTGCAGGTTCTGTATACAGTTGTTAACATTTTAAATTTTTTTTTTAATGTATACATGTGTAATACAGAACTTTACTTGAAAAGTGCACTTTAAAAGAGAAAAGCAATAACAGGTTTAAAATATAGTTATTTTTATGGAAATTTTGCATGAAAAATATCCGTTGTATTCAGATCTCACTCTAAGAGTATATTTTTCACTTTGTCAGGAAATCTAATTCAAGAAAGCATAACTCACATAGAATACAAGACTAACCATGTCAATGCCTGTCTTAAAAGTATTTTAAAACTCCACAAATGTGCATCCATCTACCTCTTTAAACAATAGCAAAGTATATGAGGCAGTAATACTTTGGTTTACACTTCTGTTCAAACACAGATTTTTAATATCTTGGGGAAAAAAGCCAATGTTGTAAACACACTGTAAGTCATAAAACTGCTTGCCTTTGCAGGGAACCATAATTAATGTAGGAAGTATTGCTAAATGCAAATAAATGCACAAAAGGCATATTTAGTTCAGGAAGCACAAAACTTTAAGTACAGTGACCCACACTGCCACACCCAGAAGAACAACATCAAAATACCACCTCTTCTACCTAAATAAGCTGCTCAAAGATTTTTCTTCCTTAAGGTGGAAGTTACTATAAAAAAGCTACCACAAGAGCTGAAGGAGCTAATGCCACTGAAAGCCTGTAGTCACTGTGAGTTACTCCTGAAAAACCCAATCTAAGTTTTCTGGAGCAAAGGCAATTGGTTAAATGGTACCTAGTTAGGCTGAAAAACACAGCTGGCTCTGCTGAAAAGGTGACTGTTTTAGAAAGTCCAAACCAACCCCCAAATCCAATAATTTCTTAAAAAAAGAAAACACTTCTTCAGTAAACCTAAACCACTTATTTTTCTTAAGATGTCTCCATGTTTGTTAAAGGTTGAATCTGAAGTTTGTTACTCTGGGCAACAGACATATGGATAACAAAGTCTATGTAAAGGTAAGCTTTGCACACTGAGATGAAAATATTTCCTCTACCCTTCTATTAGTGTTACCATTAAAAAGTGAAAACTTCAGTCAACGATCCAGCATTGTCAACATTCCACACTATTTTGCTTTCTTTTGAATTTGACTTCATGTATTAGCCTCTTTAATTCATTGCCCTCATGGCCACTATCTTTCCAATTATCTTTCAGTGTTTGCCCTCTCACTGCTTTCATGATGAAAACTTCCTTTCAACAGCTTTCTGTGTTTTCTCTTCCTCAAGCACTTTCTCCAACAAACTACTCTATCCCCATTATTCTACATGAAGTCCCATGTTGACTGTACAGCACTGATGTTCACCTGAATTCTCATGTGTATCACATGCATAGGACAGTCTCTCAAAGAAGACTGAAATAAAGACAATTTGAGTCAGCTAGGAGCCTCTGACTCTTGTTCTAACACTACCGATACTAACCCATTTAATCTATTTCTATTATTCAATGTGATATCCTTTATGAATCAATAAATGCTATGACCAAAAGAATGAGTAATAAAGGAAATGAAAATCCTTCACAATGTCTGCTATACGTATTTTAAAAGAATTTCTACAGGAAGAATGACAGCAATCATGAAAGCAGTTAGTCTTTACTAAATATTTAAATAGACTAAAGATAACAAGCCTTTGCAGTACATGTTAAGAAATTTCAGCTGTTCAAAGTGGAAAGTTTCATTTTAACTTGACTACATACTTACTGGTCATCTGATTAATCAAGTGTGCCTATACTGATTTATCTGTAAAACCATCATATATTTTTGTATCCACATTTTCTCCTTTCAGCAAAAACATTTTGGGAGCAGTGGGGGGAAGTATAGCAAAATATTGATATCAGAGATAAAAAAATTTTGATTGAATTACTGAATGTAACATTTTTACTACTTTATTCAACTTTATGCATTTCCCTTTTGTCACAAAAATCCTCACACCAAGTCCAAAAGAAATAAACATTCACTTTTAAGGGCATACATACAAGACAAAGACTATGCAAGTTGTTTAGTAGTATGCAATGTAATTTGAACTGAAGAAATTACATTACAAAAAATTACACTCCAGAAAATATCCCAGTAAATGCAAAGGAAAAAAGTTAATGAAAGTACAGTAAAATGAAATTATGAAGCGCTATTGTCATTCAGGGAATAAAACATGTAGAATTGCAGCCAATCCTTCCTGTCCTGTTTTCTTCTCCTATCCCCCCTCCATCTACTGCACTTACTCTTAAGACACTTCTTATATATTGCAATGGGAAAGAAGAGGGATTATTATGCAGTTGTGCAGAAAACGGTTTCTAAAGTACTCAGAAAACCCAGGGATTCTTACTACACCTCAAAAATAAGCATTTATGTACACCTTTCATGTTCCACTTAGTCAGTGATATTTTCAATTCCTTCTCCTTTCATTATGTACTTCTCTTATATGTCTATATCGAGTTTTGGATACCAATAATGAGCTTTTATTTCTTTGAGTTACGTATTACATGCAGGATGTCTTAATCAAGATTCCAGTGAAAATAGTAGTATCTGCACATTTGGAGTCACACACCAATTCACATGTAAGGGTAATGCTCATCAAGAAAAATGAAGACATGCATCAAGCAAAAATTTAGGTGCAGCAGTAACTCCTACTTCAAGATTTTATCTCAAATCTGTAACTCTTCGATCTGTTAGCTCCGTGTGACAAGCTCCATGTGACAATCTGTCTCTTGCTGCCTAGTTACAGAAGTTTTAAAAACAGCATGCACCTACCAAAACCAATTTTTGTCTGTCTTTGACAGTACTATGTGTCTGTTCTTCCTATAACAGGCATAAGGAAGCAGCTCTATATTCTGGAGCTACAAATGCTAATTCATGTATAAGTACCCTCAGACATGACTGAAATGACTGGCCACCTTAAGCCAGTGACATCTCTTCCTGTCTTTACTCTCTCCTAGCACAGCAAAGACAACACTTCACCTTTTTAAATACAGCAAGATGAAAAGGTATGGGAGAATAAGTGAGCAGAGACTGGGAATAAGATGAGAAGAGAAAAAAGAGAAACAGATACTCAAGGATATTTGTTTTACAAGATGTCTCATATCTGTGGCAATTCATCAGTCACCAAACTTTGAGGATAATTAACGTCCTTCAACAGCCTGAATCTGAAGTTGAAAACAAGTTTGTATAATTACTGTTCAGCCACAGCTGGACTGTGTTTGAGGATCTTCCTCTCTTTTACTGCCTAACTACCCAAAGTATCCCTACAGTAAGTATCTTGCCAGATACTGACTGCCAGTCAGCAGTAATCCCCTGACTTCATGACTCACAGCTGAGTGTTATGAGGCTTTTCCTTCAAGTATGTGTGAGACCACTGCTGTCAGATACCCAGGATAGGCATGATTGCAGAGTTTCATTGCTTGTTTTAATTTCTAAAACAAACAAAAACAGCCTTCTCAAATGTCTAGTTGCCTTGCAGTCACGCAAAATAATACAAAAGCATGAAAAAGAGTGAATTCAGTACAACTGACATCTTAAAACACATCTTACAAGCAAAAACCAAATCCTTATGCCATATCCTACTTTGTATTTTCCCACTCTCCTCAAAACCCAAAAAACCCACACGACTTTACAGATACAATCATGAGTTGCAGTTGGGTTGGGATGATTGATGTTAATTTGATCATTTGATGCTGCATTCCCCTCTCTTTTATCTACCCAAATGACAATTCTAAATTATTTCAGCTAGTATTTTTCCCCTTTGCAGTGTTCCTTGGGGTTTTTCGTTTGTTTGATTGGTTTTCTTTGGTTTGTTTTGTTTGTTTTTTTTAGCTCCTGGGAGGTTTTTTCTGATAATGTGTGAATTATTATGATCTCTCCATATGTTTTTCTTGAAACATGCTATTCCTAATTACTATTATTTTACCAATGTTTTCTCTGGTTGTTAAGACATACATAAAGTACCATGAAATGTTTGATACCTTACTGTTCCCTTCTTGGTCTTTTTTCCCTATCTCTTCTACACAGAATCATAGAGCAGTTTGAATTCAAAAGGACCTTTTAAAGGTCATCTAGTACATGTACATGTCACACAAGAATTTCTTCCTAAATTATTCTGCATGGTAAGGAAGATGATCTATAATGGTGTCCACATAAAATTCCAGGCAGTTTGACTGAAAATGAGGTCCACATGGTGAAGACAATAAGCAAAGTTTTTAAAAATGAGACTGTCTCTACCTGCACTGGATTCTTAAATAAACCAGAATTGCTTTTCTACTCGCAGAGAATACACTACTGAACAAATTGTGTACTTCAGAGCATTATGGTGAGTTACAAATTGCACTCTGAAATAAGCCTGAATCTTATAATATTTTAGAATTATTTCTGATGTGGACATTAGTTTTCCCTTTGAATTTAACTTCCTTAATGAAAAAGCAGTCTCAAAATGAATGTGTCTGCTAATCTAACACAACAGGGTTGGAGAATGAGAATTAGAGGTAATACAGAGGTAACTTAATTGTCTTAGAAAATTAAGATAACCTACCTTAAAATGTTGAAATACTCTAGAATAATCAGATTTATACTCAAGTTTTCTGAGCTAAAAAAAAAGCTAAGGATGTCGGCTATGACTACAAGTGTATGAAATATTTGACTGTATCACAGCAGACTAATAACTGAAATATTCTTCTGGTTACAAAAACTGTTAAGACTTATGGGTCTAAATTACTCCTCCAAAATATCTTGCCAACACCAAGAGACCAATAATATTAAGAAATTTTAGAGTAATATGTAGTCATTTGTCCTTGTTTGTCTCGTACAGTGTTCTGCATAAAAAAAAGGACATTCCATAAACTCTAATATCCTGCTTTTTGCTTGGAGAATTGACTACCACGTCGATTGAGAACAGATCATGTCCTCTCTATTTTACATTTATTTCCAAGTCTGTTTCTTCTATAATCAGGTAACAGCAAGAATTTTTCATTGGGAGCAGTTTTATTTAAGTTGTTGAGCCTCTATCAAAAGTAATTCCTACAGGACAGATCACTGTCTTGTACCAAAAACGTGATATTGAACATAGCTGTAACTATTGTTGAGAATGAGATGACATAGCCTGTCTCAAAATTAAAAGCTTAAGGTAATTTCTTATTCTAGCAGGAGTCTGTGTGTGTGGACTTGTACCTATCTTCTTTCACCTTCTCATCCTTCCATCAAACAGTAGCAAAAAACACCAAGACCATGCACATACATCATAATGAAAATGCAACTACATGCTTCACAGAATGTCACTTAAATGAATTGACTACATTTATAAAACACAACCAAAAGCCATCTCAGAATGGTTAATTCCATTATAAACAAATAGTAAACTCAATAAAGCTGCATTACAGGCCAATCATGTGGGAACAATTCTTCTAAAGCTGAATAGTTCACCATCCTAGAAGAGCAAGTATATAAAGGCATGTTATCTCCCAAAGGCCTACTCTTTGTAAACAGCTATCTAAACTTGTTGAATCTGAAAGCTGTGCAAACACACTGCAATCAGAGTTCCTGAAACTGATAGAAAGTCTTTGTTTAAATAATCTACAAAATGTCAATGTAATACAAGTAAGATAAAGAGGAGTTCTTAATGACACAACTTTTGTATTTACAATATTCTCAACAGCACTTAAACCTGAATTGGAGATATAAAGGACACATTTTTTTCCTAGGCTGACAGCATGCTTAGTTTTTTCACTTACACCACATTGCAATAACATAAAGAGAGGTTTACCATTAATCCAGGTTTTACTACAAAGCATCTCGTTATTTCTCTGTCAAACACTGCCAATAGTGCCAAATGTCTGTCATCCAATTTAGTGGATTAAGTCTTCCTTTATACTTCAATTCTTGTATGAATTTATAAAAATACAGATAAAGTTTCTTAGAGCTGATCACAGTCTATACTTTGGCCTGAATTCATGCCGCAAAGGTTGAATATGACAGCTGGCAGGAAGCTGAGGGAAGAATATATCCTCCCCCTTTTCAGTCACCACATTTCTGTTGCCACAGTGATTAATCCTCAATTGAATGGCTGTCTTTGTACATTTCTTTTCAGTAAAACTTTAAGTAAACTTAAGTTGAAAACATGCGGTTGACCAAAAAAGAGACTCCACATATTCAACAGGTACAGTCCAAGATCTTGTGATTAATAATTCTCCACATATTAAAAAGTGAAAATTAGCTCTAATGTGGGAAATCATCAGTTTTTCAAATTATTCAGTGTGTCCTGTTCCTGTTTTCTGTCTTTTTTGTGAAACCTCCAAGCCTTCTTCAAAGAATTCCCCATGCTCACACAACCCCACCACCACCCTGGACTTCTACTGAAGAAATACTACACAAATTTGGCTTTACAGGAACTAGAGAAAGCCTATCCCAGACTTTCGTACTGGTGTCAAACATTTTCTATAGGCTGTTTTATTAACAGTTAACACAAATTAATTAGGAAATTAATTATGGAATGAAGTTATTTAATTCAGAATAGACTAGCAACATTAGAAGAAGATATTTAATCTTGCCTCTAGGAGGTTTCTCTTTGTCATGGTAGCTAAGAGAAAGTTGCAGAAATAACAGTGCAAGTTATCAAAAAGCTTATATAAGTAAATAACTTCTGCACTGAAAATCAGTCAGGTTGCTTTGGACCCTGGAGCTCACCAGAAAAAAAAGATCAAGAAAAATTAAAACCTCTAAAAACAGTTAATAGATGACTAGGATCTTAGAGAAGTTGTTAACACCTTCATTTTTTCTGCTCAAATTAATATTGTCAGAATAATTTTGAGCAAAATATCTCATGAATTACTCATGACTTTTTTTTCTCTGAAAGTCTGAAGTAATTGTAGGTCTGCTCTGAAAATTATAATCTGGCTTTCCAAGTTTACCATGTCCAGGCTACAAGTTCATTTCACATGATTGCTTTTGGAAGCTTTTGTTTTCCGTATGTTCTTTCTGTGGTTACACAAGATCTTTTCTGTTCTCAGTTATGTTCTTAACAGATAGTGATGCAGTAATAAGAGACAGTAATATTTCATTTTTTAAAAGAAAACACAATTAATTTAATGAGGTTTATTTGTACAAGATTTGAATTTAAATGCAGAACACATTTCTCAATGTCATCAAATCAGGCTAAATTCAACAAAATGATACAGGAAAAAACAAGTTATTTATTCCAGTAGATTAACTCTCAATATAACCTTCTTCCCTCACACTTCTACATAACAGACCCTTCTTACGAATAATCTTTTGAGAAACAGCACACCAAGTGTATTTTGTTGCCACAGGCATAAGGAAGCAATGAGGAACAGCTCTCAGTTTTTACTAGAGTGGCTACATGCCACACTAAATGATGTCCATTTTCTGCCCTCAAGGTGCTTACAATACTGAAGCCTGGCATCATTCTCCCTGCAACATTGCATCACAAATCTAACCACAATTCATGCTTTAACACTTCAGGTTTGTTACTAAAGATTACAAGTAGCATGAGATCTTGGATAGCACAGAGGCACACCTGACTAATTTCTGAGACACTGAAGGTTCTGGGAAGCACAATGAATTTTCAGAAGTATAAAGGAAGACAAAATGTACTCAACCTATTATCCACTATAACCTGTATCTCCAAAATTTCTTCAGAACCAGCTGTTCTGCCACACTTCTGCATGGAACAAAAAATGCTGGCTTTGATTTGATTACTGAGGCTCTAAACACCTCTAATTATTGACACATCAGTGGCTTCCACATACGCAGCACTACCAGAAATATCAACTCTTTGAGGAAAGATTATTGTGTCATTCTGGGCTGCATCAAAATAAGTGTGGCTACAGGTCAAACCAGCTGATTCTGCTTCTGTACTCTGCTCTTGGTCCAGAGGAAGACCACAAAAGTGACTGGAGGGAAGGAACACCTCTCTTATCAGGACAGGCTGAGAGACTTGGGGTTCTTTAGCTCAGAGAAGCGAAGACTCCAAGGAGACCTTACTGTGACCTTTCAGTATGTAAAGAGAATCTATAAGAAAGATTGGGCCATGCTTTTTATCAGGGCCTGTTGTTGATTTAGATTAGACATAAGGAAGAAGGTTTATTTACAATGAGGGTAATAAACCACTGGAGCAGGTTGCACAGATTGACAGTGGATGCCCCATCCCTGAAAACATTCAAGATCAGGCTGGACAGGGGTCTAAGCAACCTGATCTAGTTGACGATGTTCCTAATCATTGCAGGGGGTTTGGACTAGATGACCTTTAAGGGTGATATTCTATAGTTCTTACATATTTTCTTCTCAAAATCTACAGTGCTCCAACACGGAGAGCTGTGGGCAATGGTCAGAATACAGACAATCTCCAAAGGATAACCTGGTACAATTCAGGAACAGTAAGTATTACAGTATTTCTACTATAATTGTCAGCATTCTACATTTAAGTGATATTATGACATGTCTGTCAAAAAACCCACAGTTATTCTTTTCAAGTACCTCCCTGATCACACTTGCAAAATAAATGACAAATCTCTGTTGTGGTAGATTACTCTTTACAAAAGCCTGTTCTATAACAAGGTAACAATGTTTTTCTTGATTGAGAATGCTACTCCAACTCATCTACAGCTAGAGCATCAGCATCTATTTTTATGCAAGCCCATGGACTTCTGTGATAAAAGGAATATATTCCATAATTGACTTACCTTTCCTAGGTACCATGTGATTAAAAAAACCTTTTTACAATTGTTCACTTCTACTGTTGTCATATTCAGATTATCTTCAGTTATCTTTCTTTAATTCAGATGCTGGACAGGATTTATTTTGACTAACGATATTCAACCAAAATATGGTTTATTCTCTTGCTTGAACAATTAAAGCATACTTCATATTGTTACATTTACTACTTTTGGGCTTTATCTTGCCTTTCACAGCTGCTAAGTTGTGAGAGGGCTCTCATGATGTCCTGGTTTTGTTTCTTGATGGCAGGCTTTATATTCTGGTTGCTGTTACCAAACTGTATAGTCATACATAGTCATACAATACTTACAGAAATACACACTAAAAAAGCACTCAGTACTATAAATGTGAATAGTCTAGCTAAACTAGTCAGTTGGAACAAATCCTTTGAAAACCAACATAAACAGACAGTATGACTGCACTCCTATCACCCCTGGGGAACAAGAGTCAAAGGCTCTGCAGTCTTGAATCCAGGACTGTTATGGAACCTGGATAACAAAGCAAGTAAGAAAGAAGAAATATAGCAAGATCCACTTCTCATAAACAGAACGAAGACTTTGCTCCCTTAAGCCTTTAAAGGTACAGAGCAATAGCAGGTTAAAACATGTTCTATTTGTTCAGAGAAAAGGTAGCTGGGGTATATGAATACTAGACACAGGTAAAATGACGGACAAACTGGCTACTTACTACTGAATAAAAAAAAATAAGCTTGATTGAAGCCTACAGTTCAAAAGATTAAAAGAGATTTGACTTTGAGTTACACTAGTGCAGCCATGTAGATCTAACACTGACCTTCTAAACTTTAACTAGGAAACTATCACCAAGATGAACTTTGGGGTAAGAAAAAGTGTTTGGGTCTTACACTTTTTCATAACCTATTTAAATCCAAGTTTGTTAGTTACTCATGTTCTTAAACAAGATGCTCTACATACCTTCAAATTTTTCTTTGGAGGAATAAGACTTGCTGTCCCTCATCCCTTCAACCCTGACTCTCAAGAATCTTCTTCCAGTGCAAACACTCACACTTTCAAAGAGTCCTCACAGGTTTTGCAGTCTGCTCCAGCTTTAAGCACTATCTACAACTCAAGCAACTACATTAGTCTCCGTGCTTCAGCAATAAATGAAGCACTAATAAACCTGATTTATACGCCTTTTGGCTACTATGGTGGAAGAACAGGAAAAATACATTGTTTCCTATGGCTTTCCAAAAACTTAATTTTACTTCACCCACCCACCTAATTTCCATAAATTAGCCACTGAAACTACAGAACTTAACCTAGGATATAACAGTTCTTGTGACTTCAGTGAAGCAAAATTAATTAGATGACTAGCCAATAGCAAAAATTCAACATGTCAATGTTCTTACAAAGGGTTCTCTTTATGGATTAATTTTGCTGATTATAATATTGCTTATTTTAATGTCAATCCAGATTCACATGTAAGCACGAAACAAAAATTTCACTCAGTCTTCAACTAAGATTTGTCAGAATTTGTATTTCCCAACTTAAAACTCATCCACTTCAATAGAGTACTTCTAGTTTTCAAGAATTCTTGAACCC
>JAWWEU010000091.1:33650797-33665126 GCA_035583155.1 Acropternis orthonyx
GAATTCTTGAACCCCCTTCAGCGAGATATTAGTGATTACTTGAAAAATATATTTAAAATTTATTAAACCAGAATTGCATTATTACAGACAACTTGCTGAGTGAAATTGTAAGGCAGAAAGACAGAGTTGGCATAGCTAAAATGAACAGCACAAAGGACATTTTACTTTATGATCCCAAGCAGACTTATCTATGAAATAAACTTTTAAGAATATGATCGTTAATAAAAGCTACCCAACAGTTTCTGCGAAACTCTTATACCAATGATGCTAGAAAATTACATAAGTGGAAAATTTCAGCTGACAAATCTTTGCTTCTCTTTCAATAACTACCAGTTTCAAATTAATATTTCAGCATTCAAAACTGTAATTTTATTTACGTAAAACAATTACGAAAATTTAAATGGCTCAGCTGTTTTTTTAATATTATACAGGATGTTACTTCAATCTGTTGAAAAAAATTTTTATTAAACTCATATAAAAAGCAGCATGCTTTCTATGATAACACAAGTAGTTGTTATGACAGTGAAAGTAAATTGATGGTAAATAAGTGAAAAATGACCAGCAAAGACTGGTGGCCAGAAGCACAATAACCACGTTTTTCACAAAATCCCTTCTAAAGTAAAATAAAGTATTTAAGAAACTTTTAAAGTTGTATATGAAGTTCTAGCAGCTCTTTTCTTAAGCAGAGCAGAAAAAATTCAGAGTGCCACATTTAAGAACAGGCTGACACCTAGGGATTATTTCTGGATTAGTGCCTCTATAGTAAAACAAATATCAGGAGGTGAAGGGAGAGGCAGATTTCTCCATAATTTTTGGTGTTTTTCTTCCTACTTAGATCTCCAAGAGAAGCTTGAGTGAAAAATGCATACCTTACAAAAACTGACAAGTTAATCAAGAGAAGTTCATTTGTAGTACTCGCAGTCACACAACTACAGTATAAACTCTAAGTTACAGGAGCAACACAGACTACTTTTGAACAGTGGTGGATCAACAGACATTTAGTCAAAGTACTCTCTTTAAAGTTTTCTTTCATCTATATTTGGATTTAATAATGTTGCTAGCCAGTGTCAATTATAAGTACCTTTCTACAGTACTCTTGAGTATTTTTGACCAACTTTTCTGTTAATGAGGGACATTCTAATGCAAATGTGTTATAATTAAAAAGGCCCCACTTTTACTGGTTCGCCTGGTTTGATCTTCCCAGTATAAAAATTCTTTGGCAATTGTACTAATGGCTTAATTAAATACAGTACAACAACAACACTGGAAGAAACTCTTCCAGCCACTGTGGATGTTCAATACCCCAGAACAACATAGTTGTATGTCTACAATTTCTGTAATGACTGCTAACATGTCTGTAAAGACCAAACTGCACATTCACCGATTACTTATTCTATGCTTGTGTTTTATCTTACAAATCAATCTAGGAAACTACAAATACTTTTTAAAAGAGAAAAAACAACATACCCAGATAATCAGAGTAGATTAAAACTATATAATGAGAACAAAGATCTGGAAGCTGTACCTGAAGTTATTCCAGATTTGTATGTATTCCAAATGCAATTAAACAAGATGCATAACCAACAAAAAACATAAAACACACATTGTTGCAAATAAGCACTCCCAGTAAACTCTAGTTGTATGTTTCAGACATTAAACACAGAAAATTTGACTCACTTTAGCAACTACCTATGTTCACCTCCCCAAAAGAGTCTGCAAACTTTGACTTTCTATGCTACTGAGTTTCCAGAATGCACTGCGGCAACTGAATTTTTGTTAACTGGATCCAGGACAAACTGAAGATTTTTCAAGGCTTAAATCAGAAAAACATGGAACAGAATTGGATTTCAAACACCCAGTCTTTAATCTTACCACATTTCTCTCACAGAAAAATCCCAGAGGGTGCTGTGCTGCTTAATTCCCAACTCTTTCAAAGCTGGCCAATGTAAAAGCCACCCCAAAAAAACAAAAGTAATTTATCAGACTTCCAATTGAGCCTTCTCCTCCTCTCATCCTCAGTGACTTTGATCATTCATGGTGGCCATTAACAGTAAAACAAGTATTTTAGACCTTTTTAAGATGAAAAATGGGGATTAAAAAAAAGAGTTAAAACAACATCTCCACACATTTCTTTTTACCTTGGCACTACAGACAGCTTCATTAGCAGGAAGCTGGGAAAATTGCTTCAATTCAAATACATCTCGCACTGCCCACCAGCTTAAGTGATTTTCAGCCTTGCTGGATCCAACCACGTTCTGATTTGAATGAATATATGCCACTTCCTGAACACCATCTGATACATTAGGAGAAAGAAACAATAAAAACGTTGGTTATTCCAAAACTCTGAAGACACACAGTTGCACTGAAGGATATTGTCATTACAAAAAAAAAAAAAAAAAAAAGTACATGAAAGTTGTAAAATTTGTTATGATTTTATTCAGCACCAGGTTTCTCAGCTCTACGAAATTAACAACAATCATTAGACTTGGATTTATCTATAAAGTTTAACACTGCTTCAATTTCAGTGTGGGCTTTTTTCAGATGGACAAGAGTTTCAATGCATCTATAGTTTAATGCCTGCAATATTAATGTTTAAAATTAAGTCTTTTACAGAACCAAGGCTTCCACATGCTATTTCAACATCCCAGATCACAGCTTTTTTTCCATGTACATAAGTTTTTATTTAATAGCCCTGTAAAAAAGACTTCTAAGGTTTTACAGTTCGAATACTTAGTTTGTTAATCCTTACATCTTTAATCTCAGCATCTTTCAAGAGAAGGTCAGTGTTTAACATAATATTACAAAGCAATCTGTCACCCCAGAAAATGGGAAAGTAAGACTTATAGACAAAAAGAAAGATATAAAAAGATATTACTAATTTCGCAGAGCATTTACTAGTATCCTGTAACAAGAAACGTGTAACAAGAACTTAGAGCCTGCTGACAATGGTAAATTAAACATATGCTATTACTTCAGTTGAAATAAGATCAAAGAAATTAAATTACTAGTTACCTAAATATCTGTCCAATGATTCCAGTTTTTGCTCTTGATGCTCAAATTCAGTTTTGTTTGCAGAAGTTCTATGCGCAGGATAATTGCTAGACTTCATTTGTGCAACAGAAATATCTTGAAGAGGATGCAGCATTTTAGACCCAAATTGAACTCTGCCTCTCTGTCTTTTAGACTTAGAGTTTTCCTTTCGGGCCTGAGTTTTCTCAACTGGAAAGTTATCTTCAGAGGATGAAAATTCATCTATATTCTGCAAATCACTTTCCTTTTCTTTTCTACTGGGCTCCTTTGCTTGTAGCAGAGATGTGTAGACACTACCTAGTTCATTGTTATGGGCACATCTTTCCTTCCATCTTCGAATGCTGAAAGATCTTAGCTTTCTTGATTTAGAATTACGGGGAAGTTCAATATCATCAGACTCATCACTTATGTCACTTGTTCCTTTCAAATCTGTGTCATCCTTGATGTCTTCAAAAGACATGACTTTGCTGAAATTTGACTCAACACTGTGGAATTCAAATTGCCTACTGTCTCCCTTAAATACAAACCTATCTTTGTCTTTTGCTAACTCTTGACAATTTTCAAATGTTGACCTGTGTATTTCAACTTTTTTAGTAAGCACTGGATACTGGCGTGTTTGAACTTGAGTAGAAAAGATGACATCATCATCCTCTTCAGAACTACTTTCAGTGTCCATAACTATATCACGTTGCTTTGAAACGCCTTGATCCTCATCTTCTCTGTCCTGTCTCTCCTCAGAACCTAGTAAACCAATACAGCGTGTACTACACATATCTTGTTTATCAGTCCCATCTAGTGACAAAACAGTTTTCCCATGCTCCAGAACAGGCACACTGCTTTGACATTTCTGAAAATCACTGTGTTGGCTATTTACAGTTCTTCTTATACTCTGATCATCAGAATGCCATTGATTAGAGTTACAAATATCATCCCCTTCTTTGGTGGTCTCAATTTTTCTCTGCAGCAACCTAGAGAATCCACACTGCATTAAAGAAGGCTGTCCCTTTGATGCCATGGAATTATTTGCATTGTAAGGCTTTCTTCTGTCACATTTTTTCACAGAAGTTTCCAGAATATCATCATCACTGAAGTCATCCCAAAAATCAGTTTCTTCTCTGTGTAATTGTGCATGAGAGCTTTTGGGATCTCCATCTTCTTTACAGTCTGGTTGTTTATACTAAAAAAAATTAAAATATTACAGCAAGGGTATTTAATATTAATGGTATATCGAAAACATTGAATTTCAAAGCAGTGTAAAAAAAGTGGATTTTAACTATGTTACTTGAGCAAAATATACAAAATAGTACTACAAAATGCCAACAGAAAGCAAGTAAGAACAAATCCTAATGAGAAATTTTTAAAGTCTCGGGCAGCAGAAAATTTTTAGGAGAACAACAATGGAAATAACCAATAAATATTATATGTTTGAGACAATATTATGTTGCACACTATTAAAACAACCAAGTCTTCACAATCTACACTCATATTTCTCAAGTTTATACTAATCTCATTGCTACGTTTCATCTTTCAGAGGTAGTTTGAAAGGTGACTTAATGATTCAAACCTTAGTACTGTGTAATGACATTCATAAAAAACCCCAAGAAACAACTCACTGCAGAGGGTGCAGCCTCTTTGTGTACAGAGGCTAACATTAGAAGAGTCATGATTACATACCAGTCCACTCTAAACAGTTCACTTAGTTGAGGCCTATGGTAATCAAACAAAATTATAGCCTGATAATCCTAAAACATTTTGACGATATGAAAGTCCAGAACACAGCTGCAAAACTGCATACTACTGATTATGACATGTAAATGCAAAGTCAGAATGGTAATGACTGAAATTTTGTACATGAAGAGATGTTTCAAAATTAATATATTAATTCTGACATCATCCTGCTCATCAAAAAGTATTTAACCTAAGCTTAAAAAGTAACTGTTCATTACCAAGTCCAATGTGAGATCACACTCTTACAGTGCTCTATTATCAATATGAGTTATTACTAATGTGTGGGTACATGTTAAAATTAATACTGACATTTACTCACAGAAATCTCCAACAAGCATAAAAGACAGCGGTTAATTTTTAATACCATTCAGTATGATTTAATCTAATGACATCTTTACTCTTCCAGGCCGTATTACAGACCTAACTGCTTGCTTCCCTAAGTACCTTACAGAGTGTTCAGTCATGAACATTCCTGTAAGTGCAACACTCTTACTAAAACCAACCTTTTGAGGAAAAAAAGAAATATCTTGTTCCAGAAGGAAACCATTACGTAATTACACACATTAAAAAGGAAGACATATTGAACAGACCACTGATTTGGTGGGAATCATTGTCTGACTACAGCAACTAAATAGCCAGTGTCTTCAAGAGTTCCATGAAAACTGAAACCTTCAATAGTCTATATCAATTGTACTCCTTTCCACAATTCCCCAAACAAAATCTTCTGAACAATAGGGTAAATGTATTATCAGCCTAACAACATATTGCTCACATTTCCCACTGCAGGATTGGGAACTAGAGGGACTGTCATGTCTGGTCCACAGTTTACAAATTCATCTTACCTTTTCTGAGCTGCATGGAGAATTCTCTTCCTTTAGCCATGTAGTTGCTGTCATGACTCCTGCTTCTACCCTCCCTTCCCTCTAAAACAATCAAATATGTTAACATAAGCAGATACAATTTTTACTACATATAAAAGACAAGTCCAGGGGAAAACAAAAAGGAAGTTTTTAGTTTTTTTGGGGTTTTTTTTTTAATTTCTACAGAGGTATAAGCACCAGAAGTACAATCACCAAAGTCCAGACTAAATTCCTAGCACATGTAAAAGAAAAAAAATCAAGGAAAGAATAGAAAGAAACCTGGAATAAAGCTACAGTAAATTTCAAGATGCAAGCTAGCTGCAGCAAACCTGCTGGATACAAAGAGGTATAATACTGCATATACTTAAAATCAGAGTATATTATGGAATCGGACCAACAGTGTTTTCAGAGTAACTAAGAAATTAATTTTAAAATACGAAGCCTCAGTTATTTACTTCCACCCTTTAACACTTTAAAATACAGCGTTATAAAACATATTCTACTAAACAGTTTTTGATATCTCAAAATGTACTATAGAAAGGTTACTGTGATCATAAAAAATACTTTTATGATCAGAATTCAGGCTTAAAAGGCCAGCCTGAGCTACTGATGAATAAAAGGTAACTGTGCACAAAGCTGACATATGTAAAAGTGTCAAAACTTAAGAAATTTTTATTAAGAAAAGAAATATATTAGCAAATTTATGAAAATTATAATCCAAACTTTTCCCATTCTTTGATTTAAAAAAATTTACTTGGTCTACATCAGGGTGAGAAATTAGGATGCCTATTTCATTTAAATCACTGGATAGACAAGTACTGTTTCACTATTCTGTTTTACAGGGTTTAAATTCAAAACAATGACCAAAACATAAGGAAAGAAAAAACGTAAAACTAATATCCAAAAGTAAAATAATAGCACTTCACACCTCCAGGATATCTTTGGTAAGACAGGACCCATGAATCCTAAGTTTGAAAAGGTTATGAATCCCAAAAAGCTCTCCCTGATGCTCCTTTGATCCTTGCACTGCCTCGAAATACCGCTTGGCATTTTCACTTCCAACCACCGCACAATGAAGTTGCTAAAACAGAACAACACAAAAGATTTCAGAAGTGTTTGCTGCAACCACACGTCAGAATTTCCTGGCATCCACATTATATACACAGCTTTAGCTGGAGCAGGGAGAAATTCCTGAGAGGATATTTTGTTTTAATTTCCTTGACAGATGCTGGTATAATAGATTGTGATATAATGTGCATCTGTTTGACTTTACTGAATTTAAAAAAATTTAAGTATTTACATTCTTTTACTGCATTGTTGCCGAATATCAGACACCTATTATACACACTAGTACTCCTCTATACCTTGACTGCTCAACTTTCCTCGATACTAAATTATTACTATTTTTTTACAGTCCTTTGCTTATTTTTCCTTTAATTTCCCTTTAATTCTGATCTCATCAGGAAACAGTTGCTAGGTGATGTGTTCCCCAAACCAAGCACTTTTCTTTTCTGAATCGTAGGTGTTCAAGCCTACCACGGTTTAGGAATGGTATTCCCCAATTTAGTGTTCCCACTGAAACACTGCAAACCACATGCTGCTCACTCACTTGCCCTTTCCCCTCCTTGTCCCCCTGTGGTGGGCTGAAGTGTACAAGGAAGCGTACAAGAAAGAGGTGAACAATTCACATACGCTTATTCACCACATGGAAACCCCCAGCAGTATTTCCTCCGCCATGCTAAGTGATCTAGAAGGGAGTCCTTCACTGAGGCTGGAAAATGATGTGAGGTGCTACAGAATAATCTCTGGGCCCTGGCCATGCTCCCTCCTGGCCGCAGCAAAAATTAACCCTGTCCTTGCCAGAACCAGGACAAAGCCTATCAATGCAAGTTGAAAAACTTACAGAGTGCAAGTGATGCAGGTTGAGCATTCTGGCATGCCATATGATTTCTTACCTTCGTAACAGCTGCAACTACAAGCCATTTCCATGTCCTTTTTAAGCAAGTTTTCACAGTCAGGAAAGTTGTGATGCCTCTTGTTTTAATTCTATAGCACCAGCCTTTTGCTTTACTTTCTACAGACTTGATAAGAAAAAGCTGCCCAAATCAGACCACTGCAGATACTAACTACAACTATCACTGATGTATTTTACAAGTCTTCAAATTAAAACAGTTCTCTGTATAACCTGAATAATGTATATTGCATAATTAGACTGTCAATAGTTACAGAAAAACATGAACACAAATATAATTGTTCCATTCTTCTGACAATTGCTAAATGATGTATCTTTGTTTTTTAAGTTAAGTTAACAGTGCATATCATAAACCCAAGTCAAACTACAATTTTGCTATAGGCTAGATTAGCTTTCAGTCACGGAAACTGCTAAGAAGAGCTCCCAACCTAAACAGTTTGTGAACTTTACCTGTTTATAAACTTGTCGCAAGTACATCATCTCTTCCACAGTTCCCAAGGATATCAATCTAAATACTTTAACAGCTCTGTACTGGCCAATTCTATAAGCTCTGCAAGGACAGTGGCACACCAAAAAACATTTCAAGAGATAAGAGAGCTCTTAGGGGTAATAAATAAATAAACAAAATAATAAATAAATAAAAGCATTCTAATAAAACAGGACTACTCCACATCATGGTTGGTTGGGTTGTTTTTCTTACTTTTCTAAATTTTCCTCAGTAATTAATTTCCTTCTCCTTTACCCTTAGTATTCCATGTTTCTCCCCAGGCCTATTCAGTTTAAAATGTTTTTTCCTCATATTGTATCCCAAGAACAGTCTTCCATCTCTCCCGAAAACACATCTTTCATTCTGTTTATTTCAGATTTGTTTTAGGTTTTTTTTACTCCTTTCTATCTCCACCTGGTCTTGCTCAAGGTATTCTCCTATTTACATTATGTATAGAAAATAGCTCATGGCTTACTTGGAACAGTCTGTTCTTTCTTAACTTTCTAAAGCACTTTACAGGTTACAACATCATAAAAATAGCTAATAAACTGGCAGTGTTCTATCCAAATGGCAAATCCTAAGACTTCTAACAGACTATATTCCACAAAACTCATGAGAAGCTGAACTAATTCATAAAAATGTGATCTTACAAAGATTCTTTAAAGATAGACCCCAATACATGTTTCTGACACACATATTTGTCTAGAAGAGGTGCACATAAACACATATTAGAAATCGGAAAGACCCTTAAGGGGATTGCATAACTGCATGAAATAACAGAAACAATTTTATTTATGCTTGTAAAAATAAATAAATTTACTGATTTTTGAAAGCTTTCAATATTCTTTATTTCAGACAGCTAAAGGTCTGTTCTGAATTCCTACAGAAACATCCCACAGTCAAAAAGACTTGAAAGAAAAATCTATATTACTGAAATACTCCAACAGTGTAGTATCAGAGTTAGAACTGAGAGCTGAAAAGACACTAATACCCACACTGGTGATGCAGAAAAGAACATAAAGGTTGTCTTTAGGGGTTCTGGAATTCAAAACATCACTTGAACTAGGGTCAACTACACTGTACTTTGCCATGAAAAACACAAGAAAAATGTCAGCTACACTCAGACACACTCTATGGAGATGACAAAAAGTTATACTAAAAATTTCCTCCTTGAGGAAAGTTTTAGTTGGACAATCAGATTATGGAATGAAAGCAAAAGAAGAGCCCATCATGGATCAGGTTCTGTATTTTGAGAGCGTACCTGTCAATTGCTTGAAGATCATTTGCTGGATTCCATGTAGGATCAAACAGTATAACAACATTGGCACCAATAAAATTAAGACCCAGTCCACCAGCCCTAAAAACATATAAAAAACCAAACAAACAAAAAAAAAAAAAACAAACCCCTACATAACAATAAAAGCACTGAAAATTTTTTTCTGTATTAGGTCCATATTGGCATACCCTTCCACAACATAAAAAAAAAAAGAACACAATAAAGATACTGAAAACAGTCCAGCACAGCTTTATGTTACTGTCGTATTAACAACCATCAAGTACTCAAATAACCACTTCTATAAAATGCAGCCTTCTCACCTAAGTATCATGATTGTTACAAGCTGAGTCATAATCAACTGCTATCGACTTACTTAGTAAAAGTCCTGGTTGCTACTTCATTCCCATTGAGTCCTGCACAAGCCGACTCCCCCAGTGATTATACTGAAATTCATAACCATTTTTATGCCACTTAAACTTTAGGGAAGCAGGAAAATTATAGGTGAAATTTTAGTTCCTCTAATACCAGTACATAGTTTCAACAATAATGCTACACAGCTTCCACTAAAATGGTCACAATCTAGGGTAAGTTATACCTGTAAGAATTAGCAACTGTCACAAGTGTGTGTACAGCAAGTCACTCCGCTATTAAAAGCACAGTTGGCAACACTGCTGCATACGAGCAATATTCACACCAGTCATTACAAGGTAAAAAGGCCCTATCAGAAAATTTTCTGCTCTGGGGGTTAGGAATCCCAAGTGTAGCACTTACATTATACTAAAACACTCAATAACTGGAGTGTGCTCTCAGGTAAAAATTACAAGCCAGTAAACAATTTGAGCATATGCCTAACCTGAGGCAGCTAACTGCTGAATCCAACAAAACTGCTCAGTTACTTAGAGTTTGGCATGTGCATAGCTGAATGATTTGACAGAAACAAAAGGGAGGAAAATGCCACTTCTCATGCAGCTGCAAAGCAAGCAAATACTGAATATTCTTTTCAACTGGCTCAAACAACCATCACACAAAAGAGACAAGTTCCTATACAAGCATATGCTAAATACTATTATTAATTAAACTATTAAAACAATTATTCACATTGATGTGGGCATTGCTAATTTCAAGTGTATTATTTTCCTGACAGAGGTACTGCGAAATTGAAAAAAGTTAATTCTATTTAATTTACCAACCAACTGGTTTAACAGATTACTTTAGATTCTGCTTGTTTAAAGCAGACAGGAAAGGTAAAGTTTCCAGGTACAAGACTGACTGAAACAGAAACCAAAAACTTAATGGAGGCCCACCACTTTTTGGTTTTCATGGAATCCAGGTCAATGTAAAAGTAGTTGTGGCCTTATCCTTTCAGGTGTGATGTGGTGTTGGGCTAGATAAATCTGGAAAGGGAAAGGATATGGGAACCTGCCAGTACTAACAGATGTTTCCAGAAGATGCATGTTCTGAAAGTTTGAAATGCTGACTAAAATTCTTTGTATTTTTTTCAGGATACATTGTGGTATTTTGGAAACTTATTGTCTTTCTTTCTAGTGAAAACAGAATTCGGTCTCGTCTTCCCAAACCAATCCTGCAGCTGGACTGAAACGTAAAGTCTACATGTAATACAGTCTATAAACATGTAACAGGATACTTAGCTTTGTAATACTTTTGTCATTTAATATTTTTAGGTACAACATAAAAATTCAGGTATTCCAAAGCAGAAAAAAGAATGTTTCCTATATCACTGATGGACAGAATGCATGTAGTAGTTTAGGCATGGCAAACCATATCGTTCATTTTAACTATCATTTTAACTAGCTGTCAGTCATTACTGCAATTTGGTCCATGAAAACTACTATAACATGGCTCAAATAAAGAGCTTTGTTACAAAGAATAGCTTTCAAAGGATCATCTTATTTAAAAATGCACAACTTAATACCTCAACGCTCAGAAGTTACAGAATAATACTGCATTAGGAAAGTTTCTATGAAAGCTCTGACTATGTAATTCTGTTTACCAAGGTAAGTTTTTCACACTTTCTACATTCTCTTTTTCAGTGAGATCTTGTGGTTGAAAGTTCTTTGAATATTACCATATATACATTAAAAGTTATTTGCAACACAGGCATGAAGAATTCAAGTTAAATGAAGCCCTGTAAAACTAATGATCAGCAGTACAGTAATGGACAGTAATTGAGAATGCTGTGGCAGGTAGAAAGAAAGTGCATATGTAACCTTTCAACATAAAAACTACCTACAGATTTGTCTAAGCACTTCTCTTTACATAAAGATAACTGAGAAGCAGAAGTAGACTTTCATTAACAATTATTCTGAAGAAATTAATCTAGCAAAACACTGGCATAGAAAATCCAGAAACAGTGATTTAGAGGCAGGAATACTTACTGCTCTTATTTCCTCCAGACATAAGGAACAGAACTGTGTTGACTTTGGTATCACACAGTTTCCGTTCTCCAGGCTAAGCAGCATAATTGGAGTGGCAAGCTCTGACAATTTCCTATCAAATTACAGTAACTCCAGCAACTATTTTAATGGTTTTAAGCATGCCCTAAAATCCCCTTTTCTTCTTTCAAATAATCACCAGGAAAGGACTGAAGTATACTTCATGAGACTTTGAAGTTCCAACAGATGTGTAGGTATTTTTCTCTAGTGCTAAAGTCTGAAATTCATGATCTATATCTAATGGTTTGATGGAATTTACAAGCTCTGAGGAAATCAATTATGTATCTCTCAACACCTATAAAACATACTTATCCATACAGCTCTATTAGTCACAGCTATCAATAAAAGCATTAAGGATAGCCATATCATTATGCTTTGTACCTGTATTAACTGTAAGACTTGAGGTCAAGCTCATTTACAGATGGATGTTTTCTGTTTTAAAATTTGCATGCTTGTTGTGCCAGTGAACATAATGGCAGACTCAAAATTACTATGCAGGGAATTCATCCTTTGTAGAATTCACTTCTACACCCAAAAGACTGTGAAAGTATTTTCAGTGAAAATCAGCATTTGGCTCTCTGAGCAATGGGACTTTCAGTAAACACACAAGTTGACTACACAGACCAGTCAAAGTCTTCGCAAGAGAGTACAGACAGAAGAGTACAACCCAATTCTGCCAACATACTATGTATTGAAAACTACAGAATGCACTGGAAAGTATATTATTACTGTATATATACCTGAAATCTGAGTAAGAGAAAAAATTAATCTCTTGTAGAGTAGAACTAGAATAAATCACTTTCTTACTTCCAACGGACTACAAATGTAAAGATGTTTCCATTACTGTGTAACAAACAAACAAAAAGATCACTTCCTATTATCTGTGGTAAACTAGACAAAGAATTGCACTTCCTGTTTTGCTTAGTACACACTTGTTATACTGACTGCAATTCCATCACAGGTTTCTTCCTTTCATTTGCCTCATAAGATGAGTAACACCAAACCCAACAGAATCAAGACTCCTGTCTCCAGCACCATCAGCAGGCTGAGAAGGCTCAGAAGTCTCTGTATTCACAAGCTCTCCTAACAGAGAGGAGAAAGTCACCCTCTGTTTAATTTGCCTTCATTTTTACTTCTATGTAAGTTAATGGAAGCGAACTGAAAAGGTTATGATTACAGAACTACGTGAGACTGATAGAAGCAAAAATTAGTCTTTCCTAATGCTACAGACACAGTAATTCCTTCTTTCTATCTTCAGAGACAAGGAGCTGGGACTCATGAAGGTCTTACAATAAGATGACAGCCAGATTCCATTGTTGACAGAGACTACAAATCAATGTGTGTAACCAACACCACAAATCTCCTCACAATCCTACGCATGTGCATCAGAGTATATGAAGACTGTTCAGACATGCACTCGCAATAGTCTTTAAAATTATGTCTGACTTCCAATTAAACAGAGGTAGTGTGGATCCTTCTATCCAACTCCAACATGCACATTTTCACTAAAGAAGAACTGAAGTGACTGTACAGTCAAGAATGTTTCATCAAGTTTTACTAAGCTTTCACCTTTGGGTAGGACAATCAAAGTCTCTGTTGTTCTCTTTCTGTCCATGCTCAGTAAAAAACTTAACCCAAGATAAAGTATGGAAGTTATCAGAATAAAACAGTCATTGACATAACAAGAACTTCAGTTGAACACATTAATCTATTTCAAAAGAATTCACCATCCATCATAAACTGACAAGGAAATCTGACAGGTAAATGAATCTTTAAAAGACAATCAAGGATTTACTGAAGATTTGTTGAAGACATGCTAACTAGTGCAGTTAATAAATGAACGTAATAGCGAGAGGTAATTTTTCAGTTCAATATAGTATTTCATATTCAGTTGCTACTTCTACCAGTATAATATCATAATTGTGCATGTGTACAATAAAATAGAAAATCTTTTGTGGAAAATGACATAATAATAATAATGTAATAATAGTGTTTAAAACTGTTTCTTCCATCCTACAGCAACTGGAAATTTAAAGCTAGGATTCAGAAGACCCACTTCTTTCAGATCTTAGAAATTCTCATAAAGCAGAGGAGAGGGGGAAGGAAGAAGTATCCATATATTTTAAGAAGCTTCAGAACACAGCAGTAAGTCTATACTCATTAACAGACATGAGAACAACTCACTTGCTCAAAAAAGTAATCTCTCACAATGCTATCAAGAAAAATGCAGAGTAACCCATTTATTAAATGCTAGAAAAATTAAAAACTACAAGTTAAATTTTCTTACATTGTAGATACAAGACATATGCTAATTTCTTCAACGCTGTTGAATTCTCTTACAATTCTGATCCTATCTTCTGATTTTGTATTTCCATCAAGTCTTCGGTAATCTAGCCCAGATGCCATGCAGTACTGTTCCAGCACATCTAGCAACTGAGTGGAAAAATTAAAAAAATTAAGCACTTAATACTATATTTTTAATGAAACACAATCACAGAGGTCACGTTTATCAAATACATTTTC
>JAWWEU010000091.1:33757616-33772770 GCA_035583155.1 Acropternis orthonyx
CTCCCATTATCCCCCAACCCCCAACTTTGTCATTAGGAAATACCACTGGAGAGCAAACAAAAGAATGGTGTCTCATTAGTGGTAGATGTCAGGGAACCACATTTTCTTTGGCTTTGTTGACACATTGCTTTCTTGGAAGTAATCACCTTCAGCTATAATGGATTACTACACCAGGAAGAAAACTAATCCTTCTCTTCAACTGCCAGTCAGGGTTGGAGAATGTTCCAAGAATTCCACAAGATGACACACTTAGCAAAATAAGAGTAGTTTGAGAAATTTTTTGCCTTGGCTGCCTTGTGAGTGAGTAACAATTTACAGGGGTTTCACATTGCTCTGGAACTGTTACTGAAATTTCAGCACCTGTGTCATAACAGCAACTCTGTTTTTTTCTACTTTCATTAAGAAATAGGCTGTTGACCTACAAACTGAGCAAAGCTGTCATGGAAGTTATATACGTATCACTAGGGAGTAATTGTTAACTCTTGCTATGTCATAAATGTCTTTTTGGAACAGGCTTTTCTTCCGTGAAAAGAAAAGTAGGAAATACACCAGCTAAAATGCATTAAAATCTAGAATTCCTAGTATTTTTAGTGTTTTTCCTAGTATTTTTCGTGTTTTTCCTAGTGTTTTTAGTGGCTACAGTAGGTAGAAACTGACTTGGTTAGTTGAATCACCCTGATATTTGTAGGAGACCCAAAGGAAGCTGTTCTGAACTTGTGTTTTCTAATGTTAGCTGGTTATGAAGAAAAAAACCACCACAAATGTATGATACTCCTTATTTTTCTTCTACAATATCTAAGAAACGTGGGTACCACAATATGTAGACCCACTCACATGAAATAAAATTTAGCAATCATAACTTGTAACCCAACTTGTAGAGCTGAAGTTTTTCCATTCCTTCTTCCTCAAAGTATAATCAGGGCCAGGGCAGGATACCATCATCTCTCACACAAAACCTTGGAAATACTGAATTCATAGGATGAACTTGCAGAACAGGGTGCTACTTGAGCCCACAATGAAAACTGAAATTTAAAAGTCAAGGTGTGCTTTGGTTGTTACAGTTCTGTGCTTGAATGCTCAGGTTAACAATATTTTGAGTTGAACTGGCAGGAATAGGTGGGAGACAGGATTTTTTAAAATGTTTTTTTTTTGCTGAAGCCAGCACCTTATGAAATGATCACAAGCAGCCTTCAGGTCCCCTAAATCTGCAGGTGATTTGTTTTTACATTTCTTCTTATGCCTATTCCTGACATAATTTTTTCAGTTTGGTACTAGGAAAAAAATGGGGAAGGGGAGAAAGAATGACAAAAATATCCATTACTCCACCTGAATCTTCTCAAACTCTCCAATCAAGTTCCTCATTTTTGTTACTTCAGTTCTTGTTGAGCTTCAGTTTAAAACCTCAGCCATTGAAACACTGATTCTCCTTGCACTGAGAAATTTCTCAGTAGGAGAGATATTGATGAAAATTAGCTGTACAGTGCAAGAAGTGGTGGGTTTTCTAACTCTTTAACAACAAAGATCTGTTGTTTTAGTAAAAGTGTATACTAAGGTTCATTTTGGAAAGGCCTTTCATTACACAACAAGGCTTTCCATGTCTTTTACTTATTAAATGTGCATTTAAGATTGCTAGTAGTTTGCACTCTGTTGTGTAGAGGTCAGATTAGTATGCCTTTAGTCTTTGTATTTAAATCTATATCTGCACAGTTAGACCAAATTCTGTATTTTCATAGATTTGAGCTTTCTGCAGTTCCTTCTGCCTCATCATTGAAGCTAATGCTGGCACTATCCAGTGCAGGACTCGGTGGTTAGCACTTTTAAAACTCTGGGAAGCCACTTCCAGCTAAGAGTGTTAAACATAAAGGGATGCATAATCATGGGGGAATCCACATAGTTAACTCTAATTTATTTTTGAGTAAACATGTGGCCTCCTAGTTCACCTTTTATAGTTTTAAGAAAAAAAAAAAAGGGTGAATTAGAACTTATTCAGTTAGGCTGTCAGCATGCAGAATGTATTTAATCTGAGAAATTTCGTCTGCATCTAAAACAAAATGGAAAATTTGTTGAAATTTGTTGAATGTTGAAATTTGTGACTCATTCAGTTTTATATTTCTAATTCTTTCTAGTGATTTCCTCTTAAATAATCAAATGGGCACTTTGGTAAAGTTTACAACAGTGTTCTTTCAAAGAAACAGGTTTTGTCTATATAAAACCATCAGAAACATGTGGACCAGACCCTGGCACTCACAAAAAGCCTCTGACTATTCTGGTCTTCCACCTAAGCCTAAATAACGTAGGGGTGACTATCAGATGCAAGGCTTTAGATAGCAAATTTAAGAGTGAAACCCCAGACTAGCTTTTATCAATAATGATGGTAATTCAGAACTATGTAGAATAGTATCTGTCACACTCCACTGTCTTAAAACTACAGTAATGATTGTGATATATATTAAATGCTATTCAAACACTATTCATAATGTTACAGTACATGAATTTTACTTAACATTAGAAAATGCTGGGAAATATTTTGCTTTATCACATGAAAAATGTAAGTAGATTTAAACCACAGTTTAAATCATACCCAAAGTCAAGAATGAAGGTTAAAAATTTACACTTAATTTTGGCATTTCCTGATCTTGCAGTAGAATCTTTTAATATACTTTCAAAAATTTCAAATTTCTTTTTATATTCACACGGTGGCTTGAGCATCTTATTTTCCTGTATGATAACTGAATTCTAAAATTGAACACATACTGTGTTTGCTGCAATACGGCTACAACAAGAGGTTTGTATCATACCAGCACTGTACTGTAGAAAATATTCTCCTTCATAAAATAAGGCTAAGCAGAGGTAATAAAGTATGTGCCCACATCTCAGTAATTGGCTTCTTCCTTTCAAAAAGCATTGGTGGAAAAATCATTTCACTAGTATACTGAAGGAAATTATGAGTGCAAGCGGTTATGTTCAAAAGGAAATGCTGAACAAGAAATGTTAGGAAAATAACAGGTGTTCACGTGACGAACCATTGCAGCTCTTGCAGACCTGTACTATTCAAGTCAGTCTGAGGCCACTATCTAACCACTGTGCATTGCTTAAAGCAAAGTAAGCAGCAATGTGTTCATGTCATATAAGTGCTTTGCTTTTGAGCCAGATTCGGTTTGAGAACAGATGATAGCAAGCCAGACAAAGCAAAGTTCTTGAGGACTTATAACCAGTTTTTCTTCTTTGTTATGATTACCTCTCAGCCAGATCAGTTTCTTAATCGGTTTCACTTTGTGGCCATAGAGGCACCAGAGCTGGCACAAAAAATGGCCCAGAGCAAAGAAGAAGCACGAGTGTGGCCCATTGACAACAGCCCATATCAGAAGTCTGCTTGGTGATGCATGGTGGCAGATGAGAATCTAAATATTTGGAAGGCTGATATGAAGTCAGAGGAGAAACAAATGTAGCCTTCATCATCTACCATAAACAAATGAACCATTCCTGTTGTCCTTAAAATAATAGTGCTATTTTTCAGTGTAGACCAACAGATCGTGTAAGTTGTTCCAGAAATGGCAAAAGAGCTGTATAAAATTCTGCTCTTTTAAACATCAGGACTGCATAAACAACCCGTTGCTTTTCACTAAGGATTCATTCTCAGGTCAATAATTGTTAAAAACATCAGTATTCCCTAATATTACTTCACCTGTAGTATAATTCAGAATTGAATAATTCCTTTTCTGAGATTTATGAATTAGCCATTAATATCAGTTACTGCACTTCAAAGGTCACCCAAAAGTTAACACACTATTCTGCTATCATGTTCTTCTTGCTCATCTCAGTGCATTTTTTCATGAGCTAAGAGAAGCAGGGAATGCATGTGAAAATCAGCTCTGACCCCAGGAGCTAGCAGAGCATGTAGATAGAGCATTTTGAGGAAATCATCCTGTAGAAAAAGTATAGAAAATCACGGTTGCTATCATAGCTGATAGAAGAGAAAAACAGTGCAAGCACCATAATGTAATAAATCAACAATAAACTTTTCAGATGCATCTGAGTCCTTGATCAGAAGAAACACTGTTTTTATTACTTTTCAAAAAACCAAAATTACATACAATTTATTTATTTACCATCCATGGAAAGGGTAGTATAGCCTGTGTGAGAGCTATGTTGCCTTCCCTACATTTTTTCTGAGCCTGACTCTTTCTACACCTGAGAAGCAAAACTTCTCCGTGTCTCACTTCTGACCTTTATCAGTTAAGATGACAAAAGCAGTGCCTTTAAAAATGGAAACCAACTGTTCTATTCAGTCAAGCACTAATGAATCTTGGGTTTCCATACATGTTTTCATCCCTTTGCAACACTCTGTGAAACTTACCTCAAACCTAGTTAAAATCAGTGGACAGCTAAACTACATAATTCAGTACTTTGCGTTTACTCAGAAGACCAAGTTAAAATCATGCACTTATCTTCTTTAAGCCACAAAATTGAAGAATGCTTTGAAGGTATAGTATCAGTTTTGTGCAGTTTGGTCTCTAACAAGGAAGACTAATTGGTAGATCCATTGTTTGAGCACAATTTTATTTATCCTTCTTGCATTCACTTGCCCTTAGCTGTAACAGCTAACTCCATGCTTTTCAACAAGGAGAATGCCTGAGAATTCTTATATCTCCTTTTCCAGTCAATCTGTACAGTCACTGATATACCACCTTTCCCCATACCTGAGCTGTATACTACTGGAAACATGCATGGCACATTAGTCTATAACAACCAGATGAAAAAAGAAGTTATGCATGATGAGAAGCCAAAGATTTTACTGTGTGATTGCTGCTGCCAGTGGGGATTTTGCAGGTGTTTGGAACTGCTATGTGTCAGTACCAAAGGCCTCTGGATATTTGTTCTCAGTCCCCTGGTTTATGTGTACTTACTATCCCAAACACCACAGTGTACTCGGGTAGCAAGCCACAGGTTGCAAATAGGACAGGCATGTATATTGTACGGTAACCACAGGTCTAAGAATGGTTCAATACACAGAACTACATTTTATATAAGCACACTACCAACTCTCAAGTGTAGGTCTTGCCAGAAGATGGTTAATTCTATTTACGGATGACTCTCTGCTTCACAAGTTGTCTTGTTGCAGAAGGCTCCATGTGTCTTCCTGACAGATAAGGCTGTGTTGATGACTGCTCATCCAAATAACGAAATGGGCCAAAATAGCCCCATCTTGCCTGAGTCATAGCCTATTATTTTTTTCCATAACAATTTTCTATATAATGTGAGATGAAAAAAAATCTAGTTAGAGGATAGAAAATTTTGTGGGCAGACTTCAGGAGCAAGATGATTTAGTTTTGTGAAGTTAATATGGAACATATGGATAAAAAATGAACAAAACAGAAAGATAACACAGGGTGGTATTTAGATTTCTTCCAAGCTGCCTCTCTGTTAAAACTCATACACTCATCACTGAAAATCCATATTGGGACTGATTTTTTTTTTAAGCAAATCCTCAGTAGTAAATCTCTCAAGTATAATTCTTTGACCAGATCACTCTGAAGTGATTTAACCTACTCTTACCTGAAAATTGCCTCAGTGTTCCTTGCCCCCATGTACTTGGTCTTCAGAGCTGGTGTCATCTAAAAATACTGTCCCAGTGCAGGCTGAAAGTGAACACTGAGCTAAATCCTAAAGACTGAGACCTGACACTTCACATTACTCCATGTGGATGTAAAACTATCCAGATTTGAATGTTGGGCAGGAAAATCTCTAACCAACTTTCTCTTCAAGGAACATTGTGGAATACAGATATAAAGAATATATTTCAGCCTCCCCTCCCTGTCTCACCTTTTGTAATTGATGCAGCCCACCATGTTCCCTACCTGAGGCTGTCTAAACCTTTGCTGAGCCTTTTCTGTCTGGAACTTTACATCTACAAACTACTATTTTCTTTCTGCCTGTCGTTTCAAAGTCAGACTTTAAAAAGCAGAGGTTATCTGCTCCTAAAACATCTCCAATGAAGGATCTGTAAGGATTCTAGTAAAGAACATCAGCTTGTCATCCATCCACTCATTGCTTTGGCACATAAATACACTGAACATGACCAAGGGAACAGGGAGCTAGGTGCCATGCCACCAGGCTTTCTGTGATGCTTGCTGGAAGCACAACATGCTCACTGATATGTCAGCATGGAGAGTGCAGTATAAAATAAAGTAATATATGCAAGACTGACTAGGAGAGAAAGATGTTTTTTATGTACATTCAGTGAAACTCCTCAGCACTAATTGTTCAAAAAGATGAGGAGAACTGACAACAAAGAGTTTATGATGATTTCTTTCTGAATTTCTGCACAGAGGAGATTCATCAGTGATATTCGCTAAAATCATACACATTAGCTAGGTGCAAAATACTAGTATTTGGAAACACTGTGATACATGTACTCAGCCTTCAACTAGCTACAGGATGCAAATGCGGATTTAGAGTACTTGAGAACCAAAAAGTGTCTTGGGAGTATTGGTATAACATAACCAAGCTGCATGTAGGAATTCAGTCAGGTTTTGGCAGGCAGAAGCTGCTATTTCCTTTATTTCCCCTTCCCTCCACCACCCTGCCATCAGGGTATGGAGTGCTTTGTGCATGTGCAGTAGCACAGGACGCTGTTACGCTTGGCTACTCAAGTTGCATAATGGCTCCAGAAATTAGGCACAGCACTTATCAATCTCCTGTTTGCCTGCAGACTCCTATTTTGTTGACCACGGAATTTCACAGTAGGTGTACTACCTGTGCCAGGATTTACAGGTGTACTTAAATGTCAGCTTGTTTCAAACTTGGGATAATTTGTTCTCTATCAGCCTGCATGGGGTATAGGAGGGTTTTTAAAGTAAGTCCAGAGGAAATAGTCAGGCTCAAGGAATTAGTGTGAATGTAGCACTACCTTGCATCACTCCATTTCAGCACACTTTCATATTACTCATTTTCTTGTCAAGGAATTTGAAAGAATTTAATCAACATGTATTTCTGGTCCTATTTAGGGAGCCGCTCAGCCAGCATACTTTCCATGTTAAAACATTAATATATTAATTATGAAGTTAATACACAAAAGAAAATGCAAGAATTGTTTGTGAAAACATTTTTTCTCCAAGTGAAGACACTAATTTTTTGAGACAGATGCAAAAAGAAACATAATTTTAAAAATCACCTTCAAAATTCAACTTCTGTTGATAGTCTTTAATATTCCTGTGTATGAACAGGCTTGATAACAGAAGCTTCAACCTTACAAGACTGATTTGTTACCTTGAAAGTAATTATAAAGGTATTTATTTCTTTAGCCACCATCTAAAACAACTTTTAAATTTCCTTTACCCCCTCTAAACATATCACTGTGAACTTCTTGATCGAGAGTAAGAGAATTCACAATATAAAAAGAAAATGTCATTAACTGACCTCAAAGAAATCACACAACAAATACTGCTGGGTTGATTGTCTTTTCTACACTATGGGCATGGTTTACACTGCGGGGTTGTCAGTGGTGGCATCATGTAAAAGCCTTCCACCTGCTCACTTTTTTGTTCTCTCAGTGATAGCAGTGCAAGAGCTTCTGAAGCCGTGAGATTAAGTAATCGGGGAATATATCCAGGTTAAGAATATTGGGTTTGGGGGTTTTTTTAAAAGTAATTTCCAACTTGACTCACTTGTTGACTCAGTTCATTCATACAGTCCCACAAAAAGTAGTACCAGCATAACCTGTGCCAGGTGGGAGGAAGGCAGGAGAGCCTTTGCAAGTGTCAAGGGAAACATGCATGCAATCCATCGGCTCCTCCCCTGGCCCTGCCCAGAGGCTCCAAAAGTCCCACAACATTGTAATGATCAGTGGGGGTCCTTCAAGTGAAACACACCCACAGACACTGCTCATCTGCTGCAGCGTGTGCTACATTCCAGAACATTCACATCTCCAAGCCTGCAACTGACTGGAGGAGCATTTTTTTAAGTAAAGTTCAACACAGAACCCTATACCCAGAAGCAAATGTTTCCTTGAACACTAAGTGCTACACACGGCAGTTGTTCATGGCAGCTGCATTTTTATGCATTTGCAGGCTTAATATAGTAAGCATAATGTAAACATGCATCACTCTTTTGGCTCAGTGTTCATTCATGACTACTCTCATTGCAATTGTAGAGCTGCAAAGTGGTGCCTGGTTTTCTCTTGCAGACACCTCTAGAGTAATTTCCTTAGGAAGTAAGCTCACTCTCCCCCATGGAAGGGCCTTCAGAAAACGGGGGGAAATCCTTTCAGTGCCAGCCACTGAAGACTGGGCTGGAGTGCATGTGCTTTTTTATTTATTTATTTTAAACACCAAAGTATTTCTCTGTAACAACTTGTCAGCTAATGAGTTCTTTTTCAACATAGCTTCTAAACAGTGTACACAGTATTGTTTTACTAATAGTTCCCAATTAATAGGCACTACAAAAATATAAACAGCAGGAATGGAAAAATCATTAGAATAGTGACTTTTGGCTTCTCTCATTCAGGCGAAATAAATGGGTTATATTGCTGCTGTTATTACTGATACAAGACATAAAACAGATTAAAACAACATATGTTTTCAATACTAAACTCTGACTTGAGATGTGCACGGATGCAGGCTCAGAAAAGGAAAAATATATTGCTGTTGATTTGGGGAAGAGGCTGTTCATTCAACAGCCCTCTCCCTGTACATCACAAAAACCAGGGGACACAAAACCCCAAGGACTATGCAAACTACGATCAGGGAGCTGCAAGAGAGGTGCAACTTAAGTTGTAAAGATTGCAATAGTCATTCCATTCTGCAAAATATTTTGGCTCTGTCTATACCATCTATTTAAATAACCTTTTTCCTCAAAGCAGGAGCAAACAGTGCTGTGACTCCTAAAGAGCACTTATGTACACAGTGATGTATATCCGTGGTTACCAGGGAAGGTGAATGCCTCATTCAGACCAGCACTGGTACCTTAGCTACAGAGCCACTTACACACAAACTGCACTGCTCAATATGTTTATCACACCAGTGTATCCTGGAAATAGGTTATTAAGCACACTGGTGTCTTTCATGACAGCTTCAAGATCTCTGGTATACAGTAAGAGGATTTAGGGTATAACAAACCTTCCCCAGTCCACAGAATGCCAACTTATATACACACTAATGCTAGTGGGAATTCTTAGAGAGGTATCCCAAGTGAAGGCACATTGACATTGGATGTGATTTGGCAATGATACGAATTTCAAAGGATTTGTCTCAAAGAGGCAGCTTCAAAAGGGTGAGTTTAGGAGAATTTTACTGTACATTTTAGAACAATAGTAGAGCTAGTAAATTCAGAACAATACAAATAACATATAACCAAGCTGTGTCATGTTCCTGCCCTCCCAAGATATACACCTTAAAAAGTTCTTGCAGCCTTAATGGCAGAGAAAAGATCTGGAAAAGCTGCTTCATTGAGTGTTGGTCAGCCTATTAGAAAGATCTGACCTAAATGCAGAGGTTAAGTCTCCAAATGAAAAGATCAAAAGAGAAGACATAATGCAATTTGCTATCAGAATAACACATAATTGGGGAAGAGATCTCCTGTCACTGCCTCATCCCATGAATAACCTGTTTGGCTACAAATGGCAAGAGGGATAGAAGAAAGCGTAAAAGAAATGGCCATTTCTCCTACTCTGCAGTTGAACAGGAGCTATCTCCACTACAATGATTAGAAGCTGATTCTGGGGCTTGAAATTCATCCAGCCCTGCTGACATCTAATCTTTTATTGTCCATGACTGCTCTCTTGGTGCCTATTTCCCTTTAGCACAGTGTTGTTGCTTAGCTTATGATAATACACACCTATAAAACAAAGCCCCCTGAAAGCTTACAAACAGGCTAAAACAGTAACAGAAAAAGTTTTCTTCATCAAGAATCAGTATCTTTTCCAGCCCTAAGTCTGCTGCTTCAGGATTCATGGGAGAGATGTAACTTCATCGATTTTACTGGAATCTGTGAGCTTAGACAATGAAGGTGTGCATACTTAACTGAGGCTTCAATAAATAGAATTTAAGGTTTCTCAGGGCAAGACATTCTCTCAACAAGCAAACCAGCTAGTGGATATGACCCTTTTAATCAGCACACACCTCTCAGTCAGGTTTTGCATCTCCCATTTTTAATGGGGAAAAGATGGAAAAGATGACCTTCATAAACCCTTTTTACCTACTTATGCAAAACAGAGTCTTTACATACTTGTAAGCTCGCAGCCATACAAATCAGCAAGTTGTACAGTTTGTGACTTTGTAGCAGTGGGCTAAGCAAATACCTAATTTGCAATGAGAAAAAATGTCTTAGATGGAAAACCTCTCAGCAATTATTTCTCTTATCCATGAAAGAATGTTTTTGAGAGAAGAAAATCAATGCTATCTTTAAACATCTTGAATTTTCAAGACTAAAATATGCATGTACTATGAAGTAGCTCAGGTTTATGTTCCTAAAATTTAAAAAGCTCATATAGTGTAAGTTTTATTTAACTACATTTATGGTCACAGATATTTTAACCTAAGTTATTCAGCCACAGTCTAGCTTTGACACTGTAAACTGAATAAAATATAGATGGCATTTATGTAAGTATATAGATAAATATATAAGTATAGGAAAAAGTAATAGCATTAAAGAGTAAATACTGCTCTCAGAAAAATTAATTGTTGAAATGTAAAACCAATAAACAATTGAATTTATAATATTATACATAACTACTTTTTGAAGCTTAAATCTTGTAAACATCTATGTTTCAATTACTTAATTTAGAAACATTAATTAATTAATCAATTTTTTTCATGTTGTATTTTCCAAGATTCCGATTTATAGAAAGATGCTTCCTTGCAAACATCTACAGTCTTAAGCAGAATGAAAAAATATGGTACTATCTTAAAATAATAAACTACAGTGAAGAAGTTACTTGTAGAACAGCAGCATTTCAGTGTGAAACTGCCAACACATTTACTGCCTAATGCCTATGTTTAATTAAACCAATCTGTGAACATAACAGAGAATGCAACTTCTATGTTTTTGAAGATGGTCCAGTGTGCATTCCACATGGACTCTGTGTGTGGTCTTTCCATGGTCAGAAAACAATATTCTTCTCATGTCCCATGTTTTCTGTGGTAATCTTCATTGGCTGTGTACTACACCCAAATGCTGAGCAGTCATTCTCTTGCAGATTCACAATGAAACCCTACAGTGTCCAGCACTGCAAGTAATAAATGCTTTACTCTTGGTATTATGCTGTAACTGACTGTGAAAGCTCTGTAGATGAGCTTGTCATATCCACCTTTTAATATTAATTATTTTATTTTCATTTGGGAGGAAAAGTGGAGTTAGTAATGATTTACATTTTTATGTATGTACTCTAAGTTCCATATTTGTGCTAAGGTATAATGGTTCACTCATGAGCTCTTTCAGTTTGGTTGTGAAAACATTGGTTATGAGAAGAGCCAAAGAGGCCTAACAGGAGGTTTTTCACTACCAAAGAAGCATCTCAAGAGTTTAAGAACATTTCTAAGCCAGGCAAAATTTTCCAGAGTACTTACTTATCAGGAAATCCAAAAGAGACAGAATAATCTCTTAGAAGACTGGCAAACTTGTAAGTAATACCATTTTTTGTTATCAGCTTACTTATCCATTTGTTTCTGGAGATGTTAAGTTCAGATTTTTCATGTTTGTGTATTGTAAGACTTCACGGTATATTTAGATGATCCCAAAGATGCCTTGGTCAGGTAGAGTGTCTCAATTTAATAACACTACATATCTTCTTCAATGAGGAATTTAATTTTCTTTAAAAAGAATGCAATAAAATTGCAAGTAGAAATGGCTTTTCACAGAATATGGAACACAAACTGACAGCTACGTGGTTCTAATGCCTTTAGGAGGCCTGAATCTCCATTGTACACTAGCTTGGCTAATACCCTGATTTCAGCCACGTCTCCCTTACAAAGAGTGGAAAGAGTGGAAGAATGGAAGTATATTTGAAGATGCAGCTCTGGTCTTTCTGGACAGTCAAGACAGAGAGTGATAGCTGGGTGTTCGTAACTCTGAAGAGTGCTTCATCACTGATTCATACAAGCTGTTCCTTTCAATGAAACAGGAAGAAGCCAGTACAATAGAGGTTTTACAGGGTGAAGAAACAGGGACGGACTTAACATCACAAGGCAATAAATTGCTGTTATTATGAAAGATGTTATGAAACAGTTTGTGGTTCTAAGATTAATTTTAGTTTAAGTTTCAGCTTCGGAACAGTTGCTAGTTGTTGACTCTTAAATTGTCCTTCTCTCAGACACAAAATGGGGAACTAGCAACACCCTTCTACAAAAGGCTGCTCTCCTCTTTACATCCACAATTACCTCACTGAATCTCAGGGGTACACTGTGCAAAGCCTCTTGATACTCCTTGAACCAATGCTGGACATCACACATTCTAGATAATACCAGATTTTTTGTAGTATACAGTCCATCCCCAGTCCAACATGAAAACTGCATAGGATGCAGCTCCTTCTACTACTTTCATGGCAGATGGATAAGTTATGCTAGGTTTTCAGTCATCTGTAAAAACATCTGTTGTGACAACAAAGGGAAATTGTGATGTGTATTTTTATATCAGGTCTTTGGCTGTAGTCTTTATTATAGCTATATTGGAGGTGAATCTAGTACCAATATACTTGACACTCCCGCATGACAAAAAAAGACAGGTAAACTGCCATAGAATTACCTTGAAAGTTATTTTTGACCATGCCAAAGCACCAATACACTCACACACATTTTTATAAATATGGGACAATTGTTAATGTAATTTCTCATCCAATCTTATAAAAAAAACCAAACCAAAACCCAAACAATAACAAGTATACTAGAGGAATAACCTAAAATTGATATAAATATTTTGGTTGATACAAAGAAATTCCTTCTGTCTGTAACTGCAGTCTCAGTCTTTGCCGTTCTTCATTCATCTGCCCTATGAGGCAGAAATGATCTTTTGATGTAAATGGCAGCTTATGTTTATCATGCCTTGATAATGCTTTCCAACCATTTTGGGAGCAAAAGCAAGCTACCTTTAAATGCTGCAGCAGTAATTACTACATAATTACAACTGTGCCTGTTTCATCTTGTAACTGTTCCACTTTTTTTGTCCCTCCCCCAAATTATTTTTGATAGGGAAACAATAGAATGAGCCGTTCTCCATAGGCAGCACTTTGTTGCCAAAGTGAAACAGTCCAAGAGTAATATTCTTGCTAGATAAATATGCTTCTGGCTACAGAGACCAAGGAATAAACAGGATGAAGCTGTGACCCTCAATATCTTGTTTGTTAACTGCCAACAAGGAAAATGTTTTACAGGAACGTCATGTCAGAAATAAAATATGATTTGATGCAAATGACTGTACTCTGAATTAAGACCCACTAGGTCAGAGAAGCAAGCAGGTGGCACAAAATTATAATCGTAGCAGAGGACAAATCAGAACAAATTGCTATTTTGTGTCTATTATGCATTCTTGACATGAGATGAGGGAGCAGGCGGTGACATTTCACAGGAATGCATTCAGAGACTGTTCCAGGTGAGAAAGGGGAGAAACTCAGAGAAGTCAATACTTCCTGAGAACCACACCTTCATTGCTACCCATTATATCTCACCTGCCTTTAGAAAGAGAGCCAGTGGGTAACATGAACACTGTAATCTGCTGAATAACCATGGCAAGCTCTGCAACTCTCCTGAGGGTCCTGGGTGTCAAGGTTTAGGAAAGATATTCTCAAATTTAGAACTTCCTCTAGAGAGAAAACCATGAGCTGCTCCCCTCTCTGCTCTGGTGAGAGAGAAAAAGGGCAGAGATTATGGGTTGAGATAAGAACAAAATACTGGAAACAGCAATGAGGAAACAAAGGGTAACAGCAGCAATATTAATAACAAAAGTGTACAAAGAGAGGGTGATTTACAAGCAAAATGCTCACCAAAGCCTGGGACAATGAAAAGCAATGGCAGACCAGCCTTCCAGTTGCCATGCTTTTTTCCTGACTGCAAGCCATGCCCACCTTCTTCCCAGAAGCGAGAGTCTTTTACTACCACCCACAGCAACCACATGAGGTGGTATAGAATAACAACCTGGACATGCCCACATGGCTCCAGGCTCTGCCCCCATGGCTACTGTGAAAAATTAACTCTGTCCTGGACAAAACCAGGACATTATCCACCCATTATTCTATACAGTCTACGTCAGGCTCAGATCCTGCACCTTCTGACTACATGCATACATACATATACATGTATACATACACACATATATAAAATATATATGTATATGTGAATATACACAAGTACAAGTATAGTTTCCATAGTCAATGGTCATCCCTCCAAGATGTCTTTTGAGTTCCTTTAGTCCATAACTGTGGGTTCTATGCTTCTTAGATGTCTCTCAGAGCAGGAGGGATGGTATGCTGTTTAGTGTTTGCCAGCTGCATGAGGAAATCACACTGGTATATCTGGAGCAGTCCATACTCATTGTCCATAGTTATGGAATACAGTGACAGTGTCATTCAGCAACCAATATCATACAATTTGACATTACAGACTGTTCTCACCCAAAAATCAAGTCCCCTTGAGGTATATACTGTGTTTCCCTGTCCTTCTGTATTACCCACCAAATGCACACCTGTCCTTGAACAAAAACCATCCCATGGATGGGTTTACCTTTGCTCCAGGTAGGACTAATTCAAACTGTCTTCCTTAATACATTCCTCCTATGAATCACATGGACTTTATCCCCTTCTAAGGTACATGGAGGTATTGATTGGGCAGGGCAAGCTCAATTGGTAGAGTGTCTCATGTTAACTAAACAGGTGGCCTTTGATCAATGTAGATCCCAATGTTTGAAGGTTCCCTCACCCATTGCTTTCAATAGGTTTTTTGATGGTTCATAATACTGTTCAATTTTCCCAGGGGTTGGTGCATGATAGAGAATGTGATATACTCACTCAATCCTGTGCTCTCTGGCCCAGGCGTCTATGAGGCTATTTTTGAAATGAGTCCCACTGTCCAATCCAGTTCTTTCTGGGGGCCATGTTGCCACAGGAGTCCCTATTCAAGGCCCAAGATGGTGTTCCAGATGGTGGTGTGAGGCACAGGGTGCATCTCCA
>JAWWEU010000091.1:33782264-33800871 GCA_035583155.1 Acropternis orthonyx
TCACTTCTTTTAACTGAAACTCTGTCGCATTGGGAGGTAGTTGGCATTTTGCCAAGAGTCAAACCAAAACAATAACATGACTTTTAAAGGTAAAGAGAAAGGACCTGAGGAACAGTTTTAAACTGTTCTGAAGACAGAATCTACTAATGTTATCCCAGCTTAAAATGTATATTGATGTAGATCCAACATCAACATTAGTCTCTAATCACCCATGAAAAAAGATATCTTCTTTGAGAATTAAATACTGTCTGGTCGTTTTCATCATTACTTAAATAACACATTTTCTTCTTCCTTTAAATATATCTCTTTTATACACATGCATAGACACACAAATACTATAGATAATGTTCCCCTTTGAATTAGCTTAAATACTGAAAAATAGATTTCAGAGAGTAAAAGAGGTGTTTTTTCCTTCTTTCAATTCTCTCGCTCTCTTTTTTTTTTTTCTTTTCTGACAGAAAGGACAGTTATAGTATATCCTTTCGTGTCTGCCATGCTTCAGAAACAGACTGACCCAAGGGAGAGTTTAGTGTACTGTAAATCAGATATCTATAAGTCAATACACCAGAGAGGACAAACTACAGGGGCCCTTTCCCCTCTAGGGTTTTGGCCAAACCCCTTTTCAACACCCATGGACCTCTTTCTTGGTTTAATTTTCAGACCTCCTTTGCTCTGTTGCTCAGCTTTCCTGAGTGCAGCTGAAAAGAGTTTATTTTGTTGGTTTTTTTTCTTTTTCGATCATGAGGTAAAATGTCCTTATCAAACATTAAACTGGACTATTTCCAGATACTCTAAATGTTTGCTGAACTCAGAATCATAGGATCATAGAATGGCTTGAGTCGGTATGACCTTAAAGATCATCTGGTTCCAACCCCACTGGCATGGACAGGGAATCTTCCACTAGACCAGGCTGCTCAGAGCCACATTCCACCTGGCCTTGAACACCAGGGATGGGGCATTCACAAAATCCCTGGAAACCTGCTCCAGTGCCTCATCACCCTCACAGAAAAGAATTTCTTCCTAGTATCTAATCTAAACCTACTCTCTTTCAGTTTAAAGCTATTCCCCCTTGTCCTATCACTACCTATTCTTGTAAATAGTCTCTCTCCATCTTTATTGTAGGCTCTCTTCAGGGACTGTAAGGCTGTAATTAGGTCACCTCTAAGCCTTCTCTTCTTCAGGCTGAGCAATACCAATTCTCTCAGCCTCTCCTTGTAGGAGAGGTGGTCCATACCTCTGATCATCTTGGTGGCCTCCTCTGGACATGCTCCCACAGCTCGATACCCTTTCTGTGTTGGGGACCCAGAGTTGGATGCAGCACTCCAGGTATGGTCTCACCAGAGTGGAACAGAGGGGCAGAATCACCTTCCTTGACCTGCTGGCCATGCATATTCAGCCCAGGGATAAAACTGACTTTCTGGGGCAAGTGCACGCTGCTGGCTCATGTCCAGCCTCTCATCCACCACCACCCCCCCGGCCTCAGCAGGGCTGCGCCTAATCTGTTCCTCCCCCAGTTTGTATTGGTACCAGGGGTTGTGCCAGCCCAGGTCAACTCCGTGTCCTTGGTCTTGTTACACTGCAGGAGATTCCCATGGGCCCAGTTCTTGAACTCTTCAAGGACCCTCTGGATGGCACCCTGTCCTTCAGGTGTGTCAACCACACCACTGAGCTTGGTGTCATCTGAAAATTTGCTGAGGGTGCACTGGATCCCTCTGTCTGTGTCATAAAAAAAGATCTTTAGTAACACTGGCTGCAGTACGACCCCTGAGGGACACCACTTGTCACTGAGGTCCTTCAAGACTCAGTCACTGACCACCACCCTCTGGAGGTGACTGTCCAATCAATTCGTTATAAAACAGTCCACCCATTGAAACCATCTCTTTGATTTAGAAAGAAGGATGTTGCAAGTGATGGTGTTAAAGGCTTTACAGAAGTCCACACAAATGGTACCTGTAGCCCTTCCATTGTTCACTGATGGAGTCACTCCATTTCTGGTGGCTGATACTTTCTAATGGAAGTCAAAGATTGATTCTACCTGTCTATTTCTCTTTCTGGTTCTCTAATACTCCTTAACCTTTCTACTTTATTCTGCAGCAAAGGAGAGAAAAAAGAAAGGCAAAAAGAAACAAACCTTCATTCTGCTGTTGGATAAAAAATTCAATTATGACTGCAGTCCTAATGGCCTGGAGATGGACTTTCTTTTTTCTCTTCTGTTCTCTAGAAAATCTAACTTTTTCTCAATGTCAAAATCTAAATATCAGTGTGTTGGTACTGTGCTCTGCTTTTCCCAGACAGTTGACTGGGATATATTTCCAAAGTATATTGAAAGGGCACTAACTAATCAAGTATGCAGAAATTTTTTACAGAGTAAATTCCTACCCGTCCCTTATTCTTTGTTCCCTCCTAGAAGTCCTCTTTCCAGAGAGATGCTTTTGATGAGAGGGGCTGCAGCTGAAGGATATCTAAGTCTCATCAGCATGGGTACACTATCAACAAAAGAGTTCTGGTTCACTTCCTTTCTTCATGCCTAATTAGCCAGAGAACAAATATTCAGAGATCCCCAATAGGAGCTTTTAAGTTTTATGAGAAATCTGAGAACAGTTTTGTCATTTGTGCTTTTTTTTTTTTTTTTTTTTTTTTTTTTTTTTTTTTATGAAAAAATACATGGTTTCAATGAGATTTTTCTGCTCCTTTCCTTTTCCTTGGAGGGAATGTAAGACGAAAAGTTAACAACTTGTAAATGCTGTGAAATATGTTAGCCCCAGAAACAACTCCTTTAACCTTTCTAACTTACAATTTTATTAATACATTTCAAAATAATGAAAGACTTCTCCCCACCCCCATTTATTCTATTTTGGTACTCAGTTGTGCTGTAATTACTTTGGGAATTGCTACAATTTTTAACAAATCACACCTTTTGAAAGTAGTTTGTCAAACCATCATTAAGGCAAGATCTTGTAATATGAAATATGACGTGACTTTGACCTGTGACTTTTTCTTGTAATGCTTTCTTCCAGAGACATGCTCCCTGTCCCACTAAGCTGGCTGTACCTTCTCATCTGGTTTCCAGCAGCTGGCATTCCTGGTGTTGTCTCTTGGCCAGCGCACATAAACAGGTCAGGACTGCCCACCCACGTTTGCTGTGAACACCGGTTTCAGACGTTCACTGGGACTTGGATGGATTTTCTTAGCAGCTCTTTCTTAACTGTTGCTAATAACAAATGTGATCTGCTTAATCACAATCGAATGTCCCACCATCAAATAATCTGTAAGCTGTATATAATTAAAAACATAGTGGTGTGTGCTGTGTGCCTATGCACCACAGGTCCAAATTTTCATGTGTGCTGACAGTTGGGGTCAGATGCTGTAAAAAAATGTCGTTCAAAAACTTGGATACTATCTTAAAAATATACACTTGTGTATCAGTGTGTTTCCATAAGCACACCATAGTATTGGCAACAGCTACTGTATGTGTTACAACCCTTTGAAGCTTTTCTAAATTCAAGCCTCTATTTTCATCCCAGCCACTGCTTTAAAACCCCTCATGGGCTACCTATTTCTTCCCCCTCCCCTTCTAGCTAAAACAGAACTTTAAAACCAATTATGTCCTTCACAAACTTTCAAAAGCACTGTTTTATCCTCTGGTCTCTGTAACTGTAGACAAGAGAGCCATCATAAATGACATTAATTTACTCTTTCTGGCATGCATCACAGACACCTGTCGAATACACTTCCGGAAGCTCTGCAAGTAATTCTTGTCACAGGAACAAACTGGACTCTCAGTTTTTCTCATTCCAAATCTGTAAAGTGGAAAGCATAAAAATTGCTATATCATAACATCACATTACATAAAATATTTGAATTTTGCAGTTTAAGTGCAGAGATACCTATTAGCTTCCAGTAGAGTTAGTAACTTCTAATATAATTTTGTATGTTCTAACTTCCAGTAAAGTTATGACTTGAGAAGTTCTCATGTTTTCCCTAAATATTTTTATTCTTTACTTGTAAAAACTTACGCGCTAGGAAATATATATTTAAAAAAAAATAAAATATGGCAATGAGACATTACTCTACAATGGCATGTTTTGACTTTCTGAAACAAAATTAGACAAAAGCAATTCAAAATAAGCAGTATGAGTTTAGTAAAAATCAGCTTAGAAAAACAAGCTATGTGTATACCATCACCTTTTTGTGCAATATCACATAACAAGATGAATTTTGCAGATAGTGTATGACCAGGGGAAATGCTTCTGAAAGTTGCAAAATAGAATCACTTGTGCCCAAGGAAGATATGAGCAGGCAGGAGCACAGAGCAGATGGAACATCCACAGGACATGCACAAGAAATTGAGGTGGTGTCAGCCAATAATGATGAGGGGCAGTCAGCACAAGTATCTCTAGAATTTATCTTTTTCTTTTAAAGACTGTTTGACAGCATCTTCTAGGCAGCTGTTTCCTTGTAGACAGATCTCACACAATTTTTCACTGAAACAAAGCGGTATTCAATCTGTACTGAAACATGGGAATGTGATGATTTGGAAGGCAGCCCATTAAACCAGAAGAGAATAAAGCAGTGAAAAATATTTCAGAAGAGACTATTTTAATTTTTTTTTAATAGAAACTGGAAAGTCCTTTTGAAAAATACTTTATTAACTAAACAAAAACCCCAGAAGAATAATATCAGAATTAGGAAAGGATATTTTGATGCTCTCTTAAAGTAATACTACAAGACTGAAATTATTTATTTAAATTCTGTTTTTATAAGAAATTTCTAAATATAGCACACTGATTTGAATTTAAGTGAAAACAAATTTTGAAATAACATTATTACCAGTTCCCACACAGCCCCTCTTTGAAGTGTTCATCTGTGAAGTCATTTAATAACAAAGAAAAATACCAGATGGGTTCCACAAAGTGGATGTTACAGGATCTGAAATTATTGTTCTTTCTCTTTTGCTTTATTTGTGCAAAAGCAGGATATTAAATTAAATCAAAACAATTATTGGTATGTGTATAAGTGAAATAAACTGATATAAAGATTCAAAAGTCAACCCTAGATTTCCTCCTAGGGTATGGTGTCTAACCTTCATCAGAGTCTGGGCACTGAAGATGGGACAGACATAGAGAGACACACTTTGGTCTATGAGATGCTGGGTGACCAAATCCATCTCTACTGAAACTCTGAGCAATCACGGGCTTTCCAGAGACTCCAAAATTTCTTCTCTGATTTTGCATATAGTGACGCCAAGGCTGGAGTCCCAGTCTTGCTCCTCAGCCTTTTCAAGGATTCCTATGTCTTACTGATAGCCCATTTAGGCTGTGAAAACCTACACCTTTCTCCCCACATCAAATGGGTCAAACAATTGCTCATTCAGAACTGTTTAGGAGGTTAATTTTAATCAGAAGACTGCTAAATTTCTATCACAATTCTACTATTTCTGCCGTGACAGAAATTTGGGATCAGCTGGGATTAACTGTTTACCAGACTGCTGATTTCCGTATAGACAATTTGATAGTCTGACGTACAATTGTACTTTGTAGGAATGGCAGTTTGTTCTACAGATACCTTTTGTCTTGAGGAAGGCTGAGTTGGGGCTTTTGAAATGCCATATTCTCCAAAACATTACAACCTACTTGAGCTTTCTGTGTGAGTTAGTTTCTGTATCACTATAAGAATGTGAGCTGTATGATTCCAGATAAGGTTGATCACAGACCTCACCTGATTTGTTCAAATTTTAAGGACTCACTGAAAAATAATATATTTTTTTATTTGCCTGCTTTTATTAAGAACTTCATTTAGATTCCTGGGTTCCAGATCATTTTTGTATTAAGACACTGTAAACTTTTATTTTAAATTATCAAATTGGCAATGTAAATTTTACATTTGAATTTTTCTTCTTCTTAGTATATTCAATAAGATTTCTAGTTCACTTTCATGCCTAAATTTCTCTCTGGTTTGGAACCCTATCTTATTTGGAGAACCTTGCAGAAGTTCCTCCAAACTCTTTCTGTTCTTCTAGTCTGTGACTACCCAGCTTTCAGGTGTTAGGACTCCGCAAACTGTTTACCTTACAATAAAGACTGCTCTTCCTCAGACTCGAGGAACAGTCTGAGGACTCCTCTGACTTTGCCTTACAGAACCGTAATCCAAGCCTAACACCTAAATATGATTTTAACATTCAGTTTCTGAGCTGCTCTGTTGATTATTCATGTTTAAAGTGAGACTGTAACACTGGTGTTCTTATCTGCAGCATGTTCAAATTAGAAACAGTTTGAGTGATGCTTTTAAGAATGTGTTTCGTTCTTCAAAAGAGTTACTGTGATATCCACAAAGAAAGGAGTGTGCAAAAGCAAAAGGTTGAATTTGGCTAAAAAGTCTGCTTCAAACAAAAAAACCATCCTGCAGAAAAAAGCAGTCTTGAAAGAAGAATGTTTTGCTGTAAAATTGTCTAGAATAGTTTTGATGAAGGCTATTGCTGCTTGTTTTGCATATTCACAGTATCACAGAATCATTTATGTTATCAGGAACCTCTGGAGGTCATCCAGTCTGGCCTGCGCAGAGCAAGTTTCACAGGACTTTACCCAGATATTTATTTTTATTGGTTTTTACACTGAAGAAGTAGTTATAGAAGCTGTGCTTGTCACCTCTTACTACCTGCAGCCCTACTCTGGGCTTGGGCTTATGACTGGGTATACCACCATCCCTGCATGCTCCAGGCAATGCTGTTCCTATGCTGGTTCCTTTTTTGTAGCCTGTCCCTATATAAAGTTTTCAGTCCTAAGAATAAGGAGCAAATGTTTCCAAAATAGTCATACAGTTCTACAGAACTGAAATGAATGGTTGAGTACAAAACCATGCAATGCCTACTTTTTATATTTTTTATATTATCTCCCCTTCATCTGTATTACCTTCTATTACCACTCACACAACTAACTTACATTGGCCCAGAAGACTTATGTCAAGAGTCCCATTCATAATCACTCATGGAGATGAAAATTTTAACTTGGAATTTTAAGTATTCTTGCCAGAAATATTGTTGCATGCTCAAGTATAATCTAGGACCAGCAACAACGTGATATGTAGCAGCTGAAACTAACCAGAATAGCAGAAATAACATGGCTCTGACTGTGTGGTTCATTACTGAAGATCTAAAAAACTCAATTGGTCACAATTAATACATATTTTGTAAAATACTTTAATGCCTTGAAATGAAATAAAATATAAAAAAATTAGAAAATACAAGAAAACTATCACTGTTTTTGGCACAGCTAGTAATCAAAAGACACTTAACCTATGAGTAAAACAATAGTTGTGGTTATTCATACCCTGCGCAATACAGAAAAGAGTTTAACACTGCTCAGAAAGATTGCTCTATTGGATATTATTTACGTTTACATCATGTCAAAAAAGTTGATTATGATAACCTAAGTTACACACACAATTTATGGTACTTTGTATTTACTGAGTTACTGTAGTACCTGCCATTATTTACATGGCATAGCGATTACACAGGAACTATCATTTTTACTAAGCAATGTATGTCTTCTGCAGGACAAAAAAACTATTAAATTGACCAGAGGATTACATCATTATGGAGGTTTGTATTCACAATTTTTTTCTTTAAACATGTTAAACCTTCTCTCTCTTCTTATTTCGTGTTTGAATATTCATTACATAAACAGCAGTTCTAATTGATGATAATTACAATGTCAAATTGTTGGTCACCACCTATTGGCCAGGTTTTCATAAACTGGTGATGTTAACCTGCCTGATTTTTCCCAGAGTAGGCTGGCTGGTTTTTGCTGGATATTCCTGACCAGAAGACATGAGGCCCAGTATATAAAGCTGAGGGGAAGGAGGAGGAAGAGTGGGATGTTGATACTGATGGCATTTGTCTTCCCTGGTCACCATTACTTGTGATGGGTCCCTCCTCTCTTGGAGATGACTGAACACCTGCCTGCCCATGAGAAGCAGTGAATTAATTCCTTGTTTTGCTTTGCTTCCATTCATGGCCTTTCTTTTCCCTACTAAACTGTCTTTATCTCAATACACGAGTTTTCTCACTCTTACTCTTCTGATTCTTTCCCTGACCCTGCCAGTGGGGGAGTGAGTGAACGGCTGCATGGGGCTTGGCCTCTGGCATTTGTAAGGTCTGGTAAATTCTGGGGAAAAGATGTTAGGAAAAAAAAAAAGAAATGAAAAAAAGGCAGGGAATACCATCTTTAACTTGCACAACTAGATCTGCCAAAGACTATCTAGGGGCTTAATCTGAAATAACTTCTTAACATATACTTCATTATCTTCAAAACACATAATCTTGGAAATACTAAATGACATTGATTAAACTGCAAAGAGAGCAGACACATGAAACAAAGGCATGTATTTGCACACGGATATAATTACAATTCTGGTCCTGCTTCTTTTTGCTTGGAAATAAGTCAAAGAAACTGAGAAATGAGTATCAGTGGAAATTAAAATCAGAATATCAGAAGCAGGTAGATTTTCAGTACTTAGTAACTTGGGATTCACAGGAAAATATATGCAAAAATATACAACAAACAATTCGCCTTATCTGCTTTTGCCTCACCATTTCCAGGAAAATTTCAGTGTTTTTTTTTTTTCTCATGCAATGCTTTATATATTTTCATTAAGACTTGCAAGTCTGTATTTGCTAAGATGCCCATGAATGACATCTGTCCCTACCTAAGCAAGTAGCAATGATCCAGTGTCTGCAGAAACCAAAACTAACTTAATGCAAAACTGATGTACCTCTGTATGTTCTTTTCTCCTCTCTGCTCTGCCAGTGTCAAACAGGGCTAATGACCATCGGGTAATGGTAATAAAAAAAAATCATGTCGTTTTAAAGATTTTATTGTAAGGGAGCCTTTTTTTCTGAGGTCTTAATTGTGATTGCAATAGAAACCAACTTATATTCCATAATAAAATAAGTACCAGACTGCTGAGCATTCATTTATGAGTTCTGAAGGAAGGAGTACTTTGTGAGTTAAATAAAGAGACGATATGAGTGGACAGATGTCACTAGTAAAACCAAATACACATTTACCTGCTCTGGGAATTATATTATAATTAAACTGTATTTTTATTTATGTATATAGTTTCAGTATGCTAGGAAAGGGCACATCCTCTTGATAAACTCTAAATGACATATTAAATTTAAGGACATTACCAGAAGACACTGCCAGATTTATTAAATGTGAAAAGGATTCAAAAATTTCCATGAAGATTATCACCTCCATAGTCCCTTCCAATCACTACACATCTCCCCTCTCTTTTCATGAATTTGAAAAAAATTCAGTAAGAGGCAGCAAATACTAACTGAATTGGACAGGGTTGTCTGGAATAAGCAGAATTTTTCTTTTGATTCCTTTATTAAAAGTGATTAATCTGATTGATAAGAAAAAGGACTATTCAAAAGTATGGCTGATATGATTAACCATTCAAAATCAGTACAGAATGACATGCTTTATTTGTTCTCCAGAAAATGTGTTGCTGAACAGACCTGTTTCACTATGAGTTTAGTTAGGGGTTTTGCCCTTTCTCAAGTAGTCACTTGAAGATCAAGCCAAGTATTTCTGTTGCTTTCTGCCCACTTTACAGACTTCAGTGAGAGCTCCAAAACTGCAGTGAAGGCAGACTAATTTTAAAATACACTGTAGCCATTATTTGAGTTCCATTTCCTTTTAAGTTCATTACTTCTTACTTGAGTTACACGCTGTGTGTGTCTCACTCCTTGGATTTGCTGTGTCCTCTGAAGAAAGGCTGACTTTTACTTGTAGTACAAGAAGGTCACACATTTCAATCAGTCTACAGTTGTGGACAGAAATTATGGCTTAGTGACATTTACTCTTTTTAGTTTTAACTGCAGTCCTCGAATGGTGTGCTAGTGTGGAATACTGTGGTTTTTTCATGGTAATGTATAACCACATACCTTTAGTCTGAGATAATTTCCTCTAATCTCTAAAATAAAAGGTTAATGAAGAGCCATTGATTAAGTCTCTAACTAAAAATGAATTTTAGGGCTCTTTTGTATCAAAGCAACTGATTTTCCTTGTTCTTATGGTAACAGAAGGGAAATCCTGACTCCTTAAACATCATAAATGTAACCAAGCTGTCATCCCACTGCTTGTGGTAACAAGCAGAAAATGCAATAGAGACAGCTTTGCACTGCAGATTAGTGGGGTCCATTTAGTCTGAAAGGCCATTTGTACAAATCCCAGCTGAAGCATAAGACATCTGGGAAATGTATTTACAGTGACTTTAGGATCTTTCTTCTCTCACTGATTTCTTGTGAAAACCCTAAATGAATCAGTCTGGAATCTGCCTTGAAGCTGACAAAATAACCTTTTTTAAAAAAATGAGAGTTGGTTGCTTACTCAGTTTGAAGTCCGCATGAGAAAATGAGTCTTTCATTAATTACCAGGTATCATATGTTTGGAAGCACCACAAAACTGTTCATTTTTTGCATACTCAAGAATTTTATGTCATCTGAAGGGGAGAAAAAAACTCAGCTTCAGGTTGAAGCTCTACCTGAGGTCCATGTATGTGATAAGTGACCCCACAGGAGTATCAGATTAGCCAGGTACAGAGAAGACAATGCCCTGGTGAAGGACAAACTTCTCATATTTTTGTCTGAGAAGCAAGACCTGTTGCAGCTGATTTCACCTTGTCCACGACCAAGCTCAAGCTCAGGCAAATTTAGCTGGGTCTTGTCCTGGATATCACCACAGGCTGCTCCTGGTAAGAGCGTAGGGAAATGCCATCCAACAGCCGGCCAGGTTTGATTTGCCACACTTGGATGTAGATGAAATCAATGGGAGCTTAAATGTTAATATGAACACTATTGTAATTCTTAGAGCACAGTGTGAGGGATCCACACAGATTGCAAGCCATGGTAATGGAAACTCCACCTGCATCTTGCAGATTTTGCTAGTGTACAGGCACATTAGGTACAAAGATCCAGCTCAAAAAGTTCTTCCTTCCCTGCCAAAGCATACACAAAATGCATTGTATTACTACTTAAGACTGAAAATATTGCGGTCCATGAATGCTGGCAAATTATTAAGAACCTTCTCTTAAGAGGGCAGTAGATCTGGCTGATGTCATCACAAGACCTCTCTCCACTAATTTTCAACAGTCTGAGAGGTCCCAGTTGATTGGAAGCTGGCAAATGTGAGGTGTTTGCGGGTGTGGTGAGGCACTGAAATATGTTGCCCAAAGCAGTTGTGGATGCATCATTCCTAAAGTGTTCAAGGCCAGGCTGGATTGGGCTTTGAGCAGCCTGGTTAAGTGGAAGCTGTCTGTGCCCATAGCAGGGGTGTTAGAACTCCATGATCTTTAAGGTCCTTTTAACCCAAACCATCCTGAGATACTACAGAATGTCCCAGTTTTCAAGAAGGGTAAGAAGGTAAATACAGGGCTGTCAGTCTCACTTTATTGCCTCATAAAATTATGGAGGTTTTGCTGGGATTTATAGATACACACGAGAGAGACAATGCAGTCAGTGGTGGTCATAACCAGCACGGGCTCACAAGTAGAAACTCTTGCTTGACCAACTTAATTTCCTTTTATGACTAGGCTATGCATCTAGCTGGCCAAAGGAAGCTAGTAGATGTGGTAGTTTGGGATTTTAGCAAAGATTTTGGTACCATCTCTCATGGCATTCTTCTGGATAAAACATCCACCACACAGCTCGACATGTCACTGGGTGAACAACTTGTGGATAGATCTGGTACAAAGAGTTACAGTAAAGGGAGTTACACCAGGCTGATGGCCAATCATTAGCTGGGCTCCCCAGAGCTCAATTTTAGGGCCAATGCTCTTGAATGTTTTTATAAATTATCTGGACACCGGAGTCAAACATTAATTCAGTTTGACAGTGCTACTAAATTAGGAGGAGCTGTGTACTCCCTTGAGAGTAGAGAGAGAACTGAATACAGAAGACCTGTGTGAACACCAACTGTATGCAATTTAACAAGAGTAAGTGTTTGATTCTTCACCTAGGAGGGGACACTCCTCATGTGTATAAACTGGGGAATGAGAGACTGGAGACCAGCCCCAAGGAAAGAGATCTTGCATCTTGAATTGATGGCAAATTGAATATAAGTCAGCAGTGTGCCCTGGGAACCAAAAAAGCCAAACATGACCATCAGGCACAGAAACACCAGACAGCTGAGCGAAGTGATTGTCCCAATCTATTCCACACTGGTGAGGCCAAATCATGAGTGCTGTGTGTAGTTTCGGGTTTCACAACATAAGGGAATAAAACAGTGTGCAGAGGAGGAAGACTGACATGCTGCAAGGTCTCAAGGGCAAAACTTATAAGATGCACCTGAGGTCACTTAGTTTTTTCAGCCTGGAGAAGACATGGCTGACCCCATCACAGTCCACAGCTTCCTAGGTGAGGCAGTGGAAGGACAGGTGGTGATCTCTCTCTGGCCACCAGCAACAGGACATGAAGAAATGGAATGAAGCTGGATCATGGGAAGTTCAGATTGGCATTAGGAAAAAGTTCTTCACCAGAAGAAGAGGTGGGAACAGGCTCCTCAGGGAAAAGGTCATGGCACCAAGCCTGTCAGAGTTTAGGGAAAGTCTGGGTGAAACTCTTGGTCATGATTTAGTTTTAGATAGTGTGTGAGAAACAGCGTGTTTGATTTTATGATACTTATGGGTTCTTTCCAGCTTGAGACGTGATATGATTCTATGATTCTAAATCATTCAGCTAACATTTTCATAGAAGTACAACAACTGTCATGGTCCATTTGTATCCCTCAAATTTACAGGACAAGGTATTCCATAAATTAAACTTTATTACAGGGAAGAAAACGTACAAGTCTGTCAAATAAGAGCTCAATCCCCTTTGTAAAGACCAGTCTACAATATTAATTCACTAATTCAATATAGAAGGGTGATAAGTCCAGAAGACAGTAAGCTGCAGGTGACAGTGACTGAATAATCACCTTCAGCCCTTCCCAGCCATCTAGTCTTGTCTACACGTTGCTGTCTCAAGGACCTAATGGTGCTGCTTCTGGTGTACATCAAGCCTTAGCATGGGCTGTATGCTAACCAAAACCTGAGTAGGAGTTGAATGGACAGTCACAGAAAACCTTCTTCAAGAAGACAAGAATAGAACTGCTAAGTGGCCTTGAACAATTTGTAACACTTTTCTTGTTCACTTTTTAAATACAAAATGGGGGATGTTCACCTATGGAAACATGCAATCATGTCTAATGTAGAAAGCTTCACATCCTAGTGGTTCCACTGGGTGCTGTTACAATAAAAGAAATAATTTGTTGTAAATATTATTTGCATTTATGGTGACAGCCACTTTGATGCTCTGCACATTGTTAGACATGGTGTAAGCAGGAACAATGACTCTTGATTTCAGTGGAATTTGAATGTTTCTGATAGGGCTGAATTTGACTTCTGTTCATAACCAAGACAAATGCTGATGTAGATTTTTTGGTAATTGTAGCTAGTTTGATGCTAAAATTATTTATGTAAACAACACAGTAAACTCATACCTTTTCTGGGTTCTTTACTGCCCTTACATCATTTCAACACTTTCATATGTATAAATTGTTCTCAATCAGTGCTCAAGGTAGGACACTGGGCAAAATAGAGATTTATCTTGAAATAGCAACACACCCACAAAGCTCTCAAAGATTTAATGTTTTGTGGCCTTTGCTTAGGTGTAGCATCTCTGATACAAAAGCAGAAGAAGCAATACACACAAGCACATGATGAAATTCAGAGATCATAACTTTAAAAAAATTACATAAGCACCCAACCCACACCACATGGCAAAAAGTCTTCTGCTGACACCAGCACCTGGGTGACTCTGAAGGCCGTGTGTCCTCTTTCCTCTGAGGATCCTAAAACCGATCTAGCTTCCCAGCTTTTGTTGTGCAAAAGGTAAGGCAAGGGTAACCTCAAGGCAAATAGACATACAAGACACACTCCCTCACTGTGCACTGCTAAGCTGAGAAACAGTGCTATAGCATCACCCAGTAAGTCAGCTGAATTGTGTCACTCAGCAGCACTGAACAGGACTGCAGCACCTGTACTTCAAATTCAGGCAAGGCTATGGGTAGTTCAGGCTTTTCCAGTGTATTTTCCAAACCCAGTCCCCTGATCTTGCCAACTGTCTCCTAACTTAATGAAGAATGAGAAGGATGAGACTTAAAATACTTGGCACACACAACTGGCAAATTTCTTGTGGTTCTACCTTGGCAGCACAGCTGGATGCAATTTTTCTTACATGCTATACTAAACAGGAATTAAACAACTGGGCCTGGTTCTCTCCTCAGCCCAGCAGGGGCTGTGGTGAGCAGAAGAGAATCCAGATCTCGAGGCTTGGAGGTAAGCTATGACCTGACTTGACCTCAGTCTAGTCAACAAACAAAGGTATGAGGTTTTTTCCACATTTCTTTAGGAAAATTTTCTCCCTGTCCTACAAGGACATCTACTTGTCAGAGCAATTCTCAGTTCACAGGAAGTCTTTCAAACAAGGTGGTCACAATGTAATCTGTTATTATAACCAACCTATCCATCCATCATTCTGTCTACACACCAACCTCCCTTCTTCTCCTGCCTATATTCTGAGCTTTTCTAAATCAGGATTTGTATCTTCTACACATCACAGTACCTTGTGTATTTCTGCTCAATGAGACTGTACTTCTTTCCAAATGATTAACATTCAGTTGCGATCCGTTGACAATATTCCTTGGAGGATATGGCAAGCCTAGGGAAGAAATCAAAACATGTTAGTTTTCTTCCTATGGTAAAATCTTCACACCTTCATATCCTGGCAAGACAGTTCTCAGCTCATGAAACAGATGCTGTGAGACAAACTGAGTCATGATGTCACCCTAATTACTCCACTGGAATTATGCCAGGACCAATTTCTCCCTCTATCCTTGAAGATTTACTGCTGTGAAGTGCATAGCCAATATATGTCTCTCAGATAAAAAGACAGTATATTTGGAATACTCTAAAGCATGAAGAAGCTTTTATATTGTGCACTGCAGACACATGCACATGATAAAACCTTGACGCAAAGGGAATATTCAGCATTGCCTTTGACTGCAAAGGGATGAGGATTTCTCCCACATTGTTCAAGTGAAAATACAACAGCTACACAAAAATAAGAGATAAGGCAGAGCAGAATACAAGAAAGAAACCAAAATCCAGGGAAAACTTTAGAAGTTGTTACCTGAATTATTTGGTTTTAATAATCTGAAAAAATGTGGCATTTGTTAATCTAATTGGAACATGTTTCCATTTCTATTCCTACACTCTGTTGTAAAATGAAAGACAGTAAAGCATAATGAAGATGATTGCTAGAGATTATTGCTCATTTGCAACTGGGAGGAAAAGTAACTTAGGGAAGACTAACAGCCTGAGCTACTTAATAATGAAGAGCCACCTATATCGGCATAACAGTTTCTCATGTTGAAAAATTACAGAGTAGTAAGAGAGTTCCTGTCCATATCCTGAGCCAGAAGTTGCAGCACTCTGTGGGAGGCACACATGTAGCAGTTGGAAAATGGCTCCACTGTTTTCTTTTGAATAGCTTTTCACCAGGTGCATATGCCAGATGCACGACCTTCTGTACTGCAGAAAGCTCTGGATCACTTTTGTCACACAGGGACTTTTCCACATTAATATCATACCCCAAGTAGGTCTCAGTATTTCAACTTTCGCTAGGAAATTATGTCTGTGAGCACTTTGTTGAAAAAGGGCAAAGCAAGAGGAGGGATACTGCAGAAAGACCATGAGATCATGTTTCATTGTTAATTTGGAAGTCAGTTTGTTAATAGACATAGCTGGATGGAGAGATTTGATTTAATGGTCTGAGCGCAGAACTAGAAACTATAAATCTCTATTTTAGCTCTGAAGAATCATTTTCTTGTGACTTGGCCCAAGTTACTTTGTCTTTCTTCACCTGTAAAATGGGGATACTAGTAAATATTTTTCAGGGCAATATGAAAGTCTTTTTGGCTTAAATTTCTGAAGTATTTCACAGAGAAAAGAATTGAAGATATCCTTAAAAATGTAGACAGAAACTTCAGTTCAGGTGAAGTCTTGGAATTCTGGTGTTTTACTTGCATTTATCTGAATTTTATTTAGAAGACACAGTAGTTTTTTAATTTAATGAAGAAAGATATTTTAAAATCATATTTAAAAGTTTGCCAGATTCCTTTTCAATACAATGATGTATTTTCTTTCCTCTAAAAGTATTGCAAATCCTGTTCTTTTTTTCTTTTACTGATATTTGTTTTTCATTCACCACCTATATTTTTTCTGAGACCCTCCTTTCTTATTTTTGTCCTCTCTCCATATATTTTTTTGCAAAAGGTCATAATATTTATCAGTTTTCAGTTAAATCACGGTCAAGCTGTCTTCAGTTCATGCTGTCCAGGATACATTCAGCTCAGGCAAGACTCAATACAGCCCCAATTAGAGTTCATACAGTCTTGTAAACAATTAACCTGACACTGTCAAATCAGTCAAAACCATATAAAAGATTAAGAGCTGTACTAACTACCAGAGAGGCCTGCTAGAAAGTAATTTGAAATCAATGGTGTACAATGACTTCAATGGAAAATTCCCTCTAAGAATCAAGCCTGTTTTGAAGATGGAAACAAGATTTAACTTTAAAAGTATTTTTCTGAAGTTATGGATGGCTCAGCTTTAAGCAAAAAAGGTAGTAACTTGTTGCTGTATTTATTTTGAAAGATGTAATTGCAATGCTGGTCATTTAGATTTAGAACACAAGAGATTGAAAACCAGAAAGCTACAACATGTCAATATTCATAAATAAGAGCACAGAATAGTAAAAGGATAGAAAAGGAGGATTTTGCCTAATGTGGAACACATTTTAAGAATATCCTTTCTAGAGTGAAAATAGTATAGAGCAAAAAATAATTATGTATATCGAGATCCAAATGACATACTTACTGTCTTGTAATTAATAGGAATATTCCTGATTATTCCTACTCTAGTAATATTCTTTAAATGGTCAGTGTTACAAATTCTCCTTATTCCCCACAAGTACTTTAAATACACTATTAGACATAAAATCACAATTTTCCTACAAACTGTGAGGTAAGCATTCAAAACGTGTACAATAATTCACATATACTGGGTTACATTTGCTTTCTGCTACAGTCAATGGCAAAACTTATTTTTGACCTCACTAAAAGGAGGGTTCAGTCCATACTTTTGCTAAATAGCAAATGAAAGCCCTCATGTCAATTTATTTATTTTGTATTAGTTTTTCATCAGAGCTATTGATGTCTTGCTCTGCTATAGGAAAAATTCAAGCCTCTGTTTTAGTAGAAGGCTGAATCTAAGTGGAATTCTGTTTAAAAGGTGCCAGAATCAGAAATCCTATTATAAATAGGGAGAAGAAGTAGGTCTGTTAAGTCTTCTAGAGAACAAATTAACAAGTGGGAATGATTAAGACAGAAATGAGTTGGTGTTCTAATTGAAGAAGTCATGCAGCATGATGTCACCCTCTGTTATTAGTATTTAATTGCTTTCAGAGAGAGCTCAGTGTGCCTCTTCTCTCTCTCACAAGAAAACACTCACAGCATTTAAAATGCATCAAGTTAAAGAGGAATGTTGCAGTTTGGTCTGTTTTAAGTTCATGTAATTAAATTAGCTAAATAAAAACCACAGAGCTGTTTATAGGCTCAGCTTTGAATTTTTCATTTTATTCATCCAGGTCTGTTTCCAGTCTTATTAGCTGGTTTAAAAACTATTCTTGCAGTGTGTCTAACAAAGAATAGTCATATCCCATGACTGCACCTGGTTTGTTGAACCTGGCTATTTGAATTTTTCTCAGTAAAGTGTCAATGTGGAAGGGTCATTATGTTATAGAAACTGAGAGGGAGAGTACTGTGCTTGTTACTTATACATGCACATGAAGTGTTCAAAACCTTTTTATCATCAAAGTGTATGGACAGATGAACTTCACTTTTACATTACAGCCAAGTGGAAGTTTTACTGTGTGCTTCTATCACTTCCAGATCTTTTAGTCTGCATCATAGTACCTAAACAGCATGATATATATACACACCACAAAGAAAGAAATAAAGACTGAAATAAATGACATTTGAAAGGAGAGAATTGCACACTGCAGACTAGTTTCTACTTGCATGCAGGTAGTCCCCATCATGGCAGTAGAACTTCTGAAGCATCATTACCCTGAGATGTTGTATCTAGCTTGTTTTCTACATAGCTGGTCACTCCTTTCATACGTATAATATACACAATCACCTTTTAAATCTTTTCCAATTCAATAATGCTATTATTCAAGAAATAAATTTAAAATAAATTGAACACAATTTTGACAGACTTCTGACTTCTTCATCACTATGTCTTTTTCTAGTGCTTGCAAAACAATGCCCTCAGGAAATGTTACACACTTTCTGAACTTGTTACTGATCACTTTGAAAAGAATGTCCAGCTCATATATTTTCTACTGGACTAGTTGCAAGGTTGAAAAATAGGTGCCTTAAACACCACTGTAAGGGACAGGACTCTGTGTGGCGCTTGTCCAACAGATAAGAAGCTCCAGCTT
>JAWWEU010000091.1:33853601-33865920 GCA_035583155.1 Acropternis orthonyx
GACAGAACAGGTGAATGTTTGAAGCGAACAGGAGCAAGTGTAGCCCTTACATCTATCAGCAATGTTACTGCTTTCTTTATGGCTGCTTTAATCCCTATTCCTGCTTTACGAGCGTTTTCACTCCAAGTAAGTTTATGTCCTGTTTTGTTAGCTCTTATGCATGGTTCCATCATGGAAGTCCAATGATGATACTTGTCAGTGGTAGCATTAAAGTCAGGTTTTGGTACTGCTGCTGTTCACTGAATCAGTACTAGTTTACCACAGATCTGGGTAATAACAACTGCCTGCCCTTGATTCTGTTCTATCCCTATTCTCATGTATGGAGTCTCTCGCATCCTCTTAGCAGGTGAAAGAATACATTTTCCCCATCACAGCTGTGCTAAATGAAAAGCCAAGGTGTATGCAACTAAGCAGAAATAGTCTCCAGAAAGATTTGCATTCTAAAGTCAAGAGGAGCAGACTGTTGTGTAGTGTGTCCTGTAACATTCCTCATTAAGAATGTTCATGTTTGTCCAATTTGCTGCTCTTAAAAACTATAACCAAACTGCAATGACAGCAGCAAATGTGCATTTGCCCTATTAATTTTTAATCCAGCAGCAACTTTTACTGCTTTACTCCCAGTGTAAGTTTAGCACACTCGGAGAAAACTTCCACGATTTTGTGTTCCAGCTGCTTAGAGAGAAAATGTGAATTTTATGTGCTAAACCATGTATCACTTGTTCTTCCTTTCTGTCTTCTTGTATTTGTGTGTGATAATATACCTTCAGGAATATGAAATATTAAGGATGTTGGAGAAAGTTTTTCTAAAAGCGAGGATGCTTTGAAGAAAGTTTTGAGAGCTTCTCCCCTGGCACAAGCGATTTATAGCACTGTAGAGGAAGGAAACTGTACCTTTTCAGGAGTTATTTTTCTTCTGCTGTAGCCTGGTTCTCCAACAATTTTTCATTCTCATTGAGCCCTTGGCTATCCAGAGGAAGCAAGAATTCCATTTTTCTTAATATATGTGGCAATTATTGCTGTTTTCAGAGATTTAAGTATGCCTGCATTAAGCTGTAAAATGGTATATTGTTTGTGATTGCAATTATATTACCAATAAGCATTAATAATTTGGTTGCATTTCCTTCTCAATAGGCAATTTGGTAATGGATAATAGAGAAACTAAAGGCCAGCCTGGTTTTCTGTATTGTTTAGCAGGAGGCTGTGGCAACCAAAATAAGATACTTAGTCTTCTATGGCTAACAGTATTTAGCTCTGCTGATTTGCCAAAATCTAGATGTGTCTTCACTCAGGTCATGTGATAATGAGTAGTTTTATTTTAGAGAGTCAAAGAAAATAGTTTGAGTTGGAACGGACCTTTTAAAGGTCACTACTCCAACCCTCAACTCCTTCACCCTGATGAGTAGGGATGACTTCAGCTAGACTTCTGTGGGCAACCTGTTCAAGTGTTTTACTAGACTAATTTAAAAAAAAAAAGTCTTCCTAATATCTAATCTAAGCCTAACCTATTTCAGTTTAAATCTATTGCCCTTTGTTCTATCACTACATACCCATTTAAAAAGCCCCTCTCCAGCCTCCTTGTAAGCCCCCTTTAGGTACTGAAAGGTTGCTCTACAGTCTCCCTGCAGCCTTTTCTTTTCCCGGCTGAACAATCCAAATTTTCTCAACCTTCCTTCACAGGAGGGGTGCTTCATCCCTCTAATCACCTTGTGGCCCTTCTCTGGACTCACCCCAGCACGTCAGTGTCCTTTCTGGGGTGAGGGCCCCAGACCTGGATGCAGTACTCCAGGTGGGGTCTCACCAGAGCAGAGTAGACGGTCAGAGTCACCTCCCTCAACCTGCTGGCCATGCATATTCAGCCCAGGATACAATTGGCTTTCTGGACTGCAAGTGCACGCTGCTGGTTTGTGTCCAGCCTCTCATCCACTGACACCCACAAGGCCTTCTTGGCAGGGCTTCTCTTGATCTGCTCCATCCCTCAGCCTGCGTTGGTACTGCAGAATCAGGTACAAGTGAGGTGCAGGACCTTGCACTTGGCTTTGTTGAATCTCATGAGGTTCCCATGATAAAGACCAGTCTAGATGTGTGAAGTACTTTTGGAGTTATATCACCTTCTCTATTGGAAGAAGTTGTTTATATCTCTGAAATCTCTGGCCAAATTTCAAACATCTAACATGTACTTTCAGCAGCTAACAGGATATTAGAGATCATCAGACTTTTTAGTATCTGTGCTTTATAGAGGTTACATCAGCCTAAATGCATCTCATAATAGATATTCAACAGAGGTGGGCCATTTTGTTGTAATCACACTGCTGAGCTGTTGAGTGTGAGCCACTAAAATTAATTCTTTTTTATCTGATCAGATTTTGCTCAGTTTTGTTCTGTTTTCACTCTTCACATCAGAACATGACAGGTTGCCTTTGGAACATACATGGACAAAACAGCTGTAATTGTTACTGTGATCAGTATAAGTTAAATATACTCTTTCTAAAGTAATTTGGTTTTCCTTACTGCCATGCTGTAGACTGAGTCACTGAAAGTTTAAAAATAAAGTGTGCATAGCAAAATGATAAGCAAAAAGTTTCCCATGAGATTTTAACATATTATTGTACAAACATGTTGATATTATTCAGAATAAAAACATCACAATCAAAGTCCTTTTTAAGGCAGTGATTAATATAGAATTAATGTGTAGGAACCCAAATGGGTGTTCAGAAATTAGAGTTTGAATTGTTCAGTCTTTTCTCACTTGGTAATTTGTGTTTGTTTGCACACAGTAGCCCCTTATATGTATGTAAGAGGTGAAAAGAAGAACAATGGGAGACGTGTAATGAGTATTGATGCCAGAAGAACATATATGACTGATACTTGCATAAGTGAGCAACCACTAAAATGAAATCCTTTATTGTTAGAAAGGAACATCTATTGCTTGCTTTGCCTGGCTTCATCAGATAAAATCAAAATCAGATGATACTTTAATCACAGTACTCAGAATCATAGAACAATGGCAGCTTTGGTGGGTGGTCCGTAGTCATATGTGGGTTTCTTTATTTACAGTCTCCTTCCTCCCTCTCCCTCAGACTTGTTTAAACAAAAAGTCTTTGCCATCTTAGATAGTTTCCTAGCAAAATTTAGAAAACAATGAAATACTGTATTTACCTTTCACAGGTGCTGCCATCATCTTATCTAGATAGCGAATTTTTGACAGATGGGCTTAAAAAAGGGTTGCTCTTGACACTGTTTTGCTCTTTATCACTTTTCTTAAGGCATGGCAAGGTAAATGTCAAAATTTCTGTAAATGTTGAGGGCCCAGTATTGGTAAAATATCCTGCATGCTGAGGGAGAATAAATGGTTTTCTGCATCTGCAAGCCCAACTTCTAGTTAGAAACTCATGTTTTGCATATCAGTGCTTTATTCTATCTCAGCTTCTGTCCTCTTCTGCCAGCTAAAGCAGTTCATTGATACCTCTGAGTTGTTCATTTACTTTATGGAACTCAAACACTGCAAGTCTGATGTTGTCTTAAGAGTTTGCTAGGGTTAACTCTTTCTAAGATTTAAAAAATGGAGTTCAGTCCTTTTGAAAATGAGATATTTAAAGTTAATTACGTTACACAGGTAAGGACAACTCTTTTACTCTTTGATTTCATTTCTTGGTCTTATTAAGCAGTTTTAGGGTTTGAGATTGCTGAATATGACCCAAATACTCAGTCAGAAGAGTCACCTGTAAGAGTACTCAGAGCTTTGAAGGACTGGGTCATGAGTTTTCTGATGTGTTCCATTTCTTAAAATTGCTGTGGAGGAAGAGGTTACCAGAGAAATCTACTAAAAGTCTGGAAGTTTGCAGTAGGAATGTCTTAAATATAGCCCTTCGTTTTGAGTATAAATGAGGGAAGGCAAGGCAGAGGGTAACTGGGCTGGGCTGTATTCTTTCCTAAGACAGACTAGTCAGGCACTGTCACACAGTAAATTCTGCCCAGGAAAGATAAGGTACAAAAATTCATCTAATTCCCCTTGTTTACACCAGAAACTTCTTCCCCTAACAGCAGAGGAGTGGTGTGGAACCACTAATGAGCAGAGTGGAACTTTTCCCAATAAGTCTTAGCAGTAACCTTTTCCTTCACCATGAGAATGACAAATTTTTTTCCTAAATGTAAAAGTGCATTGACAGGTGGCAGTGATGGGTTTGTGGAGAGAAAGAATGTATGCATTTAAGCTCATTCGATTATCTTACTCTGCTGAAGTGGCTTGTCCCCTGTCTTTTACCCACATCATTTACCTCTCCCTGCCCCTGACATGAGAATTTAGCAAGCAAAATTAAAGCCTAAGGGAAGAGGAGGTGGGGAGGGGCAAGGATCTGAGTTTGTACCCTGTCAGGAGGGAGTTGCAGATAGAGAGCAGTAGGGTGGAAGTTTCCCTGACAGACCTCCTCCTCCGTTCATCACCTCTGGCTATAGAGCACACCCGGTCTCCTTGGGTGGGCTGCCAGGAATGGCACATAGCAGCACATACCTTCAGTGGGGCCCCAGCACATACCTACCAGGCTGGCTCCCTGCTCCCTCCCTGCCTCCAGCACAGACTGCCATTCTTCTGTCTCTGTTAACAGTTGCAGCAGCAATAATATTTTTAGGCTGTGCCTTATGAAAAGATGCGAAAACCATAGCATGTTTCTCAGGAAGTGAGCAACATATTTTTTTCTGATTAATGGAATTTTTTTACTGCTCTCTGATCTCATTTCACTGAATGCCTTCATTTTACACCCTTGAGTAGGCTCCACTTTATCCCTTCTAGAACTAATCTTACCTTTGTTGATTTCCCAAGTAAAAGGTTTGAGGCCCATTCCTTTCCCCTTTGACCATTGGTCTCTGAAGGGGTGAGAGAAGATGCCCTGTCCCAAAAATCCTAAACTTGCTGTCAGCTTGGGTAATGCCTGTATCCTGGAAGCTCTGCTGCCACAGTTTGTTGTTGCTTTTACAGATTGTGGCCATTGCATTTCTCATACATTCCCATTCCATGACACCAGATGTCTAAACAGCACTGGGAGGGAGCAGTGGCAGATGCATCAGGTCAGGGACTGAGTCCACTCCTCAATAGTTCTTCCTTCCCTCTCCTTATCAAATCACAGGGTGGTTTTTGATGGGACAACAGGCTGGAATTCATAAAAGAACAGAATTTTCTGTATTTAATTGTGAAAACTGTGAACTGTTACATCCTCGTAACTCTGGAGAGCTGGGTGAGAGAGTGTGTACATTATGTAGTAAATGTGGTGTTAATCTCTAGGAATCTATTTAAGTACTAATCAGAACAGAGATTGCTTTGAAATACTCTACTTGCAGGGTGGTTAGTACATCAACACTAGGATGGCACAGTGGAAAATCCAGTTGTTCTAAAAAGAGATTTCCATTTAAGTAGGCAGATTTACTGTGTGTTGTGGGATTAGTTTTGATACTTCTTAAAAAAATCAAATGTCAGTATAACTAACTTTAATGGCATCTCAACCACACACTTGAGTATTAATTTCCAGATTTAGTAACATTGGAGATTTAAAGATGTTGGAATCTACAAAGGGAACTGATACGGCATGAAGTATTCACAGTTTATGGAGCAGAAACAGTGGACTTCTGTTAGTTTTTCAGCCATGCTGGAAGGAGTAAGAATTATTTAGTCAGACTTCAACTGTTTTTTCCAAATCTCAATAAATCTTAGCTGATCCTTGATACAGGATCTTGGTTAGGCACAACTAATTATTCATGTTATATGGGTGATTCCACCTTTTTTGGTTTAATGGCAGTAAAGAAAACAGTTGTATGAACTAAGTCCAACAAACACCTTTCTTGCAACAGCAGCCATTTATTTTTCTGACAGATTGAATTAATTCTAGAGAGGATCAAAAGCAAATCACTAAATTTTAAAGTCTTGGCTATGACCTTACATACCTTTCTGTGTGAATATTTATAAGTCATTAAATAGTCATTGGATCTGTTCTCACAAAGATGGCTAAATACTAATTTGGCTTTAAGTACCAGGTAAATTCTGTTTTAATAGCTATGTCTACAGACAACCAGCAGAACTAAAATCTTACTTCAAGCAGACTGGAGACAAGAAAAGATGAACACCCATAAAACCGATTTTTGTATACAATGTATTTATGATGAAAATTCCTAGAAAATGTTCACATAATTAGTCGATTCTGTAATTTTCAGACTAGTAAAAATTATATCTAAGACTTTTATTATACTCTGAAAACTTCAAAACAGTTAAAATCATTCAGTATGTTACTATCTTGATTTTCACAGATAAATTTAATCAATTTATGTCATTTAATTGGCACATAACTCAAGAATTTTTAAAATATGGATTTTGGATATCACATCTTTTGTGCTGCCAGTTTTGAGGTCTGATTTCTTAAGATCAAAAGAAGCCATTCATTTATTTGTGAAAAAAAAGAGGTTGCATTTATATCAGCTCATTTTTTCAGCCCAACTTTTGTTCCTTTTTATGACTGTTTTAACCCAAGTAGTCATTACTTCAGAAGTTACATGTGGAAGGTCTTGATAATTTATATATAGATTACCTTAACATGAAACCGGGCTACTATTGAAGTGGCAACTGCTTATCTAATGGGTAAAATAGAAGGCGTTTTTTCCACCGGTTGATGGCTCAACCATTTTTTCCCCTGTGTCTCTCCTACTCTCACAACTATCTTCCACTTCCATCTGTGCCCAGCTTTCCCTTTATGATGGCTAGTGCTCCTAACAATTCTGCATTACAAATAAATGCTATCAATAATAATGATAGATGCTGCACCACATATGTTTATGGAAATTCTCTGGGAATCTCTGTGTGGGAAAGGGTTTGAAGTATGGTTTGAAAGAGGGTGGGCGGGGAGGTTGTTTTTTTCATTATGTGATACTCGCTTTACAAATTAAACGAAGTATTCTTGTTCCAATTTAAGACTCATTTTGCTAGACTGGCTCATAAATCAATCTCTGTTAAACACAAGCATATTAATACACAGATTTACTATGTGGTGTTGGTTTAATTTTGATTTTCCTTTAACAAGAATCCCTGATAAAGTCAAAATGCATTCTTTTTTGGCTAGACTTCTAAGTAAGTACATCAAGTGCATAGTATGTTTACTAAATAGATCAGTTTCATTAAAGTTTACTTAAACCTTCATTTCCAATTTAATAATGTGCGCTAATGTTATTGTGATGCTTAAATTACTTCAGACTCCTTAAATGTGAAAACTTTAGTTCTAGTTCCAGGTTTACTTTCGCTTCCATCTTATTTTATCTTGAGACTCTAAATGTGTAAATATGTTAAATTTGTAAAAATATGATTACTGAGTCAGTGGACTCTGTTTTTCCACTTTAAAAATAATCACCATATATCCAGGCACAGATGTATTAAAATAATACAAACTTCATTATTAAATTTAATTAATTAACTGTGATAGACCTACCATACTGAAATGGGAATGTAAAAATATGTCTCCTAATTTGTTCAGGGAAAAACTTGAAAACGTCTGATGGGTTGAAGTGGTAAATGGGTGAGAATGGATGAGAATTGAAAGGAATTTTTATTCATTGTAAAGCTGATTCCCTACATGAAGTTTAGCAACATTTCTTCTCCTATGATTGTCTGTAGGCAGCAGTTGTGGTGGTATTCAACTTTGCTATGGTTCTGCTGATTTTCCCTGCTATCCTGAGCATGGATCTTTACCGTCGTGAAGACAGGAGGCTGGATATATTTTGCTGTTTTACAAGGTGAGAATGAGTAATAGATTGGTGCATTGACCTTTTTGTGGTCACCAATCAGTGCTTTCATTTCTTGTCAGGAGCGGAAGTGCTTCACTGAAGTGGGGTAAGTATGTTACTGTTATGATTTCAGTTCAGACTTCTATTTGCTACCTTGGTTTTTACCGGCCTGAGGGGAAAAGGTAAAATATGTCTGTCTCCCTTACCCTCTCTTCCCCCACCTTTCCCTCCCCTGCCACTTTCCCCTTTGTTCATACATATGTTCATTTTGACTGTTCGAAAACAACTTTTTGAAAGCAGACAAAAGCTCCATGATTTAGGAATGTCTTCAAGTATTTTTAGAATGTTGTGAGATACTTTAAGTTGACCAGTACTAGTACTGGGTAGTCTTGGAAAACTGTACATAACTCAGGATAATGCTTGATAAAGTTTCTATTATGGCTGTGCGTTCAGACAGCGTACAAGTACCTGGGTACTGAAATGATTAGCTTGTGTAATTAATGGAGTGGTGTGCATAAATGTCAATGTCTTCAGACAGATGCTGTTTCTTCTTTCTGGAGTACAAGAAATGTGCACATATTCTCAGAGGCCTGCATTATAAACCGTATCTGAGAAATGTTTCCTAAAAGTGCAGAACAAAATTAACATCTAAGCATTACACTTAATATAAACCATGTAATAGTAGTAGAAGCAATCTCAGATGAAAGCATATTATCCTCTCTACTCTGATTAATGTAAAGATATATCTAAATGTAATCAGATGTTTTTCTCTTCTGTTACAGTCCATGTGTCACTAGAGTGATTCAGATTGAGCCCCAAGTATACGCAGAGAACGACAATACTTGCTACAGTCCTCCACCCCCATACAGCAGCCACAGTTTTGCACATGAAACTCAGATTACAATGCAGTCCACAGTGCAGTTGCGCACAGAATATGATCCCCATACGCAGGTGTACTACACCACAGCAGAGCCTCGCTCAGAAATATCTGTGCAGCCAGTGACAGTGACACAAGATAACCTTAGCTGCCAGAGCCCAGAAAGCACAAGTTCGACGAGGGATTTGCTTTCCCAATTCTCAGACTCCAGTATGCATTGTCTTGAGGCACCCTGTACAAAGTGGACACTCTCATCTTTCGCAGAAAAACATTATGCTCCATTCCTCCTAAAACCAAAAGCTAAGGTAATCAGGGAACTATTTATCTGTTTTTCCAAAATAGTCTTCTGCCTTGTCCAATTATCCTGGCAGTGATATTAAATATAAGGAATAAATACAGTTCTTGTGGAATAACAGTTCTTAATAATTTCACAGGTGATTTAAAAGTTTTATCTTGCAAGTATTGTAGAGACATACTTTTCGAATGTAGTGAGGGTTTTGGTGATTTTCAGTAATACAGGCTTGTGAATAGTGAAATTAACACCACTTTTAAACTTAACTACAATATAAATTCCTCATCCATGATGCAAAGCCCCTTCAATGAAGCACAGATAAGCTCAGTCTTATAGTATGTATATGTTTAGGAAAAAAAAAAAGATGGAAGAAAGAAAAGCTTGAAAGTAGACTGATGGATATTAATTTTGAACCTGAATTTGTAGTCTGAATTGTTAGTTCCTTTGAAACCTAAAACAAAAAACATTTCCATTTTCTGTTGCAGATTGTGGTTATTTTTCTTTTTCTGGGTTTACTTGGGCTCAGCCTTTATGGAACTACCCGGGTGAGAGACGGACTAGATCTCACAGACATTGTACCACGGGAAACACGGGAATATGACTTTATTGCTGCACAGTTCAAGTACTTTTCATTCTACAACATGTATATTGTGACACAGAAAGCAGACTATCCGAATGTCCAGCACTTACTTTATGAACTTCACAGAAGTTTCAGCAATGTGACATATGTTTTGTTGGAAGAGGACAGGCAGCTTCCCAAAATGTGGTTGCACTACTTTCGAGATTGGCTACAAGGTAAGAGAGCATTACAAAAACTTTTCTTCATTCAGCAAAAGTAACTATTGCTCACACTGGTGTTGCTGCCTTCTTCAAATATGGTCACACAGTAAAGACTGTGAGCAGGAGGGGAAATGCCTAGGTGCTGCTCCAAAATCACACATGGACTTGCTGTTTTTCCAGCAGGTCACTTAAACACAAAGAATTTAAGTTTATTCCCCAGTAAGGCAATTTTGAGGCTTTAAGTAATTATATCCCTGCCAATCATTTCTAAACAGCTTATGAGATGTTCTGCATTATAATTGATGGCCAAATATGATTCACTGTCTTGGGTAAATAAATGTTTGCATAGTGTTTTCAGAACAGTAAATGAGAACTCCCTGTCTAGTGATGTATTCTGACACAGGCTTAGCTTTGAGCTCTTGAGTGATCCTGTTGGCTTCAGCTGGAACTGCTGGCATGGACACGATTAAGTGTGGCTTATGTGTTCTATTGGATTGGAAACTTACTACATATTCTAGGTTTTCAGTCAAGTATCCTCTTTCTGTGGGGCTGCTCTTTCTATGCTAAAGTGTAACAGAGTGGAGAAAGACATGAGAAGGCATGGCCTTTCAGGTACAGATAGTTGTATTGAAGTCAACTAATTTAAGATATTAAAAATACTATAATTACATATGTTGAGACAGATAACTGTTTTGTATTTAAAATAAATAGTCACTGTTATATCTTAGCAAATTTACCAGCAAACATACCCTCCCAAGGGGTATGTCTCTCCTACCTCTGTCTTTCTATTGGGAGAATCTCCAGGAAGCTTTGCCAACAGAAAAGTAAATTGTGCTGACCTAGTGTGACTGTAAATTTTATCTGTAAGTCTGTACAGCTGACCAGTGCAGCCAGTGATTCTTAGAGAACATGTAGGTAACTGTCAGTAACTGGGGTGTTTTATTTTCTCTGAAAAGAGGTCATGCAATATTAGGAAAACAGGTGCATCTAAGTGATAGATCTATACAAAATGAGCAAGTTTCCTTTATGTTTAATGTGTTGATAAATAATGCAAGGCAGTATTTCAGATACTAGCTTTGGAGTTTTTAAATGGTTTTAAAATATATTGGATCGATTCATCACAGTCTACTTACTGGAAGTTTTAAATAAAATATTTTGCTGCATAAGCGTATTGAACTACAAGGGAAGACATTACTGACAGGAAGAAAATTCAGCATAGTTTAGATGTTTTGCTGGACTAGAACCTTAGTGTATTTTCTAGATTTCTAAGTAACCATCTTTCTACATGCTTTTCCAGATTCTCTTAAACCTCTGCTAGTTACTTTGTTTCTTTTGTGGATATTTTTATTTGCTGTTTCAAAACAGGAAGGAAAAATGCATCTGGTGTGTCCCCCTTTCACTTTCCCCCCTTCCCCAGTGAGGGAGATGGAACTCTGAGATCGTGTTCAGGAAGCTTATTTAGTACTCAACTTCAGCACAGTCTGCCAGCAATAAAGTCAGTCAGAGGTGTCCTTGGATCTGCTCCATGGCAGGCTGCTCCAAGCGAAATGCTGGAGACTAGCCCACCTGGTGTTGCTCCCAGGAGTGCTTGCATTGCCAGTGCCCCTCTCTCAGGTGCATCACATCCTTTCCCAAACCACTTCTACTTTGGGTGCCTCCCTGTCCTCCTTGTAATCACCTGCTTAGGCTAAGGACTGTGTGGCCCTGGCCTGGTGCCAAGGGTCTGCATATCTCTTTCTCTGCACTGTATGTCCATGGGCCTACATGACCTTTCCAGACCTGCTCTTAAGGGGTGTTCCTATTCTGTGCTTAGTTCAGTACATAGTTACTTTTCCATTCCAGTCCGCATTAGCCTGCCTGTCCTTATTTGTCTGCTTCTTCCATAAGAGGAGCTGTGTGCATTTCTGGTATCCTGACTATACTGGCAGCCTGTGTGGAGCTAAAATGTTATAGTGGAATGGTCAGGGAGAATCCAGGAAGAGTGCCTTGCTATGATCCAAGTGGACATGCCAGCCCTGTGAAGGAAGATGCATTGCTTGGCCTGTTGATCACCCACAGCTTTAGAATTAATCATTATGATCATTATGATTAATTAGAGTTCAGGTCTGTATCCTTATTCCTCCTACCCACTTTCCCTGAGAGGGATACAATTAATACAACCTTTCTGCTTCATAAAGTCACAGGGCTGTCTTCACAGGGTGTGATACTGCATTCACAAAGCTGTAAAGGAGGATGAGATGTATCAATAGAAAGAAGCTTTGTTTTCAGTTGGTACAGGGCATTGATGTAAGAGTGGGGAGTTAAACTGTTACACTAAAAGCTGCCGCAGTTGTCATAGCTGGGGAATTATCTCCATGTGCAGACACTAATAGGCTGAATAACACCTGTGGCTGGTGTGAGGGAGTCAAGGGAAGGGAAGATGGAAGATAGAATGTACAAACAAGATACAGTTTTAGGCTGAATTCAGAGAGGATCCTTTGTGAGGTGGAACACTTCCATTGGTATATTTTGCATGCTGGAGGGACAGGATAATCGAACTACGGACAGCTTTGAACTGCATGGCTAATTCCTGCCAGCTTGACTGTGAATTTAGTGCTAGACATTAGTGGCTCAAG
>JAWWEU010000091.1:33866820-33882820 GCA_035583155.1 Acropternis orthonyx
GTACAATGGGAAATTTTCATTATTGAAAGTTTGAAATCCTTTAGAAATTAAACACAACTGATAGTGGTTTCTTGGTATTCTTCCTGCAGACTCTCTTGCAACCACAAACTGATAGTGTCACATGCCAATGGATTTATTTGTTACTGTGTGTCTGTGGAGCTCCCTAACTGGAGTGGGATGTTTGAAAGCTCTGCCCTGACATGCTGTCTATCACGGCAGTTTCTGTGCTTCTCTGGCTGAAGGGAGTAATTTTTACTGAAAGTTAAGATGTTCTTAGGTAGTCTCCTTCTTTTCTATGTGCTTTTTTGACAGCCTCCTCTTAACTTTGCAAAGTTTTCTTGCTTGTGACTGGTACAATAGCACAGATGATCTCATTTGGCCACTCTCTGAGAGACTGACATGGAGCTGGACTTGGCATAGGAGAGGTGGATTGGTATTTTTGTGTGCCCTAAGCAATGTTTCCTCTCTCCAAGGGTGCCAGAAAACAATGTGGTTTTTTTTTCAAGGAGGCCCCAAATTCCTTTTGTGATGCCATAAAACCTGATGGCAAATTGTCCTCCTCCTGGGCCAGTGCTGGAGGGCTGCATGCACATATATGGCAGATTTCTTTCATTGTTTGGTTGTCAACCTGTTTGCTTCGTGTGATTTGACACGATTTAGCGAGACAACATGGGAGGCAGTTTTCTAAAGGAGAAGGGTATTTTGTCCTGGAGGCAGTGTCGGCCATGTACATTTTCTCTTATCTCAGTACAGCTGTAGTTAACCTATCCAGTCTTCAGTGATGGTTTTCGTTATGGCTCCTCAGCCCAGCTGCGAGGTGGGTCTGTGATTTCCTCCACTGCCACTCCTCCAACCTTTTTCTTCCCTTCCCTGGACATGTGGTTTGTCATCTGCTTGCACAGAGCCTCCTTGTACTGGGCTGTGGCTTCCTGTACTAAATCTGATCCAAATTTCTGCTGTGAGGTATTGAAGGGTGGCAAGGAGGAAAATAACAGTTGAGAGTGAATAGGTGTTGGCTGTGATCTTTACATGTGCTGGCAGCAGATCCCATGACTTGTATTAGCTCCACAAGTTGAACAGATGGAACAAATTGACAAAATCGTGTTCGCTCACGCTGTGCTTGAGGAGCAGCTGAGTTGCTGTTTGAAGTTAAAAGTTTGAGTGTGTTTTTTTTTTTTACTCCCTTGTAGTGGAATTTCTGATTGTAGCCTAGAAGCTATTGCCTCAGTGCTCTGCAATAGCCCAAAACAGTTGAAGAGAGTGGTGTATGTCCTTCTCTGTGATTCAGTGCACTTGGCCAGGGTTTTGGTGAGGCAGAGCGAGGGAGTAAGGAGAGTGTTTCCCTGCTAGGTAGCAGACTAAATGCCTTCTCTGGTTTTAAGGTGGTGAAGCTGGATGAGAGCTGAGCTCAGCCCTTTTCTGTTCTGGCACCATCCAGGTCAGGGCAAGACTTCAGCTTTGTTTTGAGCAGTGTGTATGAAAGAGATGATAAATGCAAATATGCATATGATGTTTTGAGGGTGATGATGCTGGAATTGTGGTTCATGAGGAAAACTGATTTTTGTTTTAGCTAAGATTAGCTCTTTCCCATTCAATCCTTCAAGGAGAGTGCTCAGAGAACATCTCCAATTTGCCTTGAGGGGAAGCTGTTTACACCAATGCACAATGCATCTGCAGCTTGCTTGCTCAGCTTTGCTGGTCTGCTCAGCATGGGAAGACTTCTGGGGCTTCTCCCTTGCATTTTCTTGCTTTCCCTGCTTTTCTTCACATGAAATACTGGACATGGAACTGATACTTTTATCTTCCCACATGCTGACAGTAAACGAGGAGCCCCAAATTTAGGAAACAGCAGGTGGATAATTTTCATCCTGATCCAGCTATGAAAAAGTAATTAATATTTCTCCTTCTGAAATTTGTTTGTAAGAATGATTACTTACCTGCTTGTTCTGTCTTCCCCTTGCCTCCCTTAACTCTTTAGGACTTCAGAATGCATTTGACAGTGACTGGGAAACTGGGAAGATCACTTACAACAACTATAAAAATGGATCTGACGATGCTGTTTTGGCTTACAAACTCTTGGTACAAACCGGCAACCGTGCAAAGCCTATTGACATCAGTCAGGTAGTGTGTCAGAGTCCGTGCTGGTTTACATAGCAATACACAAGTCATCAGGAGTGAGGGGAGGTGCATAGAGAATGTCCTAGTTTCTTCTTCTCAGCTCAAGGAACTGAATGTCTGAGTTACACTCTACTTGCATGGCCTCCCTGACTTTGCTGAAGCCACTCATTAGCTGCAGTCTGGCCTGTGTTGCAAAGTGTTCAAAATCAACATGGGGAATGCCAGTCCTTGATTATTACTGATTGGTGTGCATTTGGCATTGCTCCTGTGTCAGACATACTTGGTTTCCATTGAAATTGTGAAAAATGCTACTCTGCATCTGTAGGTAGATGGATGTAGTTCTATGCCAGACATTTGCAATTATTTGGTCTGTTCTACTGATTTATACCAAACATAACATTTAAAAAATATGTTGATGAATTATAGAGGAAGGAGACTTAAATCGTTACATGCAGTATCATATTCTTGTACCATCATCACTAAATACATCTAAACTGTTGTAGAACTAAGAATGGCAGTTGTTTGAGCTGCCTAAATAAAATATGCCTGAGGTTACAAAAGCATGTGACTGCATTTGTGGTAGCCATTGATAGGTGGAAGTACATTAGTTGTGGCTCCTTACACTAAAATTAGATTTCAAACTTTGAAGTAGAAATTCTGCAATAACATAACTTCTCTCTGAGAGTCATCATTGACTTGCTGTGCTTTCAGGCATAAAAATAGACTTTCTAGTGAGCTTCTTGGCAGTTCTGCTTATTGTCTTTCTTTTTTCTTCCTGCCATTAAAAGTGACAGATTTACAAAGAACATTGTTCAAAGTTACTATGGTGTGTGAAACGCACTGCTGTATAGCAACATGCTGTCAGGTCTGAAAGAAACTTCAGCTATAAATTAGGCAATGTAAGTGAGTTGAAGAGAAAACCTTCAGTTAGATTTTTTTGTCTAGCAGGGTGTACCAGGTACACTGTGGAACAAATGCAATTGGACTGCAGCTGCTGATATAATTTCCTGTGCCTGGGAGGGAGAAAAGTGTGGTGCACCCACAGGGGCTGAGCACTGTACTGTGCAGTTCCAGAGACAGCTTGAAGACATACAGTTGTTGCGTATCCTGTGGACTAATTGAATCCAGATCCTTGGAATCCAACTTTTTTGGACTGCTGTCACTGTTGTTTTTCATTTCATTAAAAAGACCTGGAACTGGAGCTGAGCCAGAATTTTAAATAAACAAAACAAAAACACCAGTAATATTTTTCACCCATGGAGTCCCCTGTCAGAGCTCTAGCTGTGCAGGATTTGGCTAACAGAACCTTGGAATTGTACCACTGCTGTTTACCCCACAGATGCATCTGCCCACAGTGACCCAAGTAACACAGGGCACTCATCTGCTTTCATGACGCTGGGCATTTTCTGGATACATAGGTCATAGGATGCAAGTGTTAGCAAAATTTATACAGATGTTGTTTTATTTTTATAGCTCTCCTCCATTTACTGGGTGGCATTTCCTTCAGTGTTAACAACAGAGGTTAACTGCACACAGGCGTGTATAAGGACTCTTGCCAGGTTTTCTTTCTGTGTCTTTAAATATGTTTCTCCAACTTGGTTGTTTTTCACTCTTGGCTGCAGTCTTTCAGAATTTGTATTTATTTGGTTTTGTCTATTCTGGAACCATCTGCTGATTTAGTGGTTATTGTAAATATTATATGAGTACTAATTTATAAATTAGCCACTGTTACTGTATTTTTTTAGATTTTGTTTTCACTGTCAAACAATAGTTTACTGATAAGTCACTTCAAATGAAGATTCATGTTCTCTTGCTTTTCCTGTCCTGTATGTGTTGCATTTCCAGGCTGTTTGTTGAAAGCATTACAGCAAGAGCCTCAAGAGCAGAGCTCATTCTGAAAGGCTTCTAATTTTTCTTCAATTTTGCAGTTGACTAAACAGCGTCTGGTGGATGCAGATGGAATCATTAACCCCAGTGCTTTCTACATCTACCTGACAGCCTGGGTTAGCAATGACCCTGTGGCCTATGCTGCCTCACAAGCCAACATCCGCCCTCACCGCCCAGAATGGGTCCATGACAAAGCAGACTATATGCCAGAAACACGGCTGAGAAGTAAGTAGCATTTCATCCTAATGTCTTACAGTTTACATAAGTGTTCCCACTGCTTCCTTCAAGCACCAGTGGCTCTGCAGTTGGCTGATGCTGGGTAGGGTTCAGAAGCGGAGGCAGGACAATACATTGTGTTACTCCATAGTCTTAGGAGATCCAGGCACCATTGCTACTGTGGCACCACAGCCAGATTTTATCATATTGAAAAACAAGTTGTATAACAGTTTAAAGCTCTAAAATTTTATAGTAAGCATTGCTTTTTTAGTGTGACCTGATAGTTCTGTCTGTGAGAGAAACCTGGAGATTGCATGAAACTCCTGCCTAAGTAATTCTAAAATTTCATCACTGAGATTCTATCATGTTTGTCCTCAATTCTTAATACCTGAGAAATTTTTATCATGATAACTCGTATGCTAAACTACTAGCACTGATACAGTACAAGAGCTGCTAAATTAGGGGAGAAGTCCCACTTCATGCCATTCACTGTTTTTCTGAGCACCAATACCAGTTCACATTGCTTTGCTTCAGCTTTCAATTTTTTGGGAGGGTTGCTAGTTGGACACTGGTGGGGAAGGAGAGAGGGCATATAGGGGACAACTGGTACACTTGGAAATGTGATTGGATAACCAACTAGCCATGCTTCAATGTATCCCAACCCTAGAACTTTGTGGCAGTCAGCCAAGTCTGGTCTTAATGAAAATTTATAGTTGAGATGATAAGAGGGCAAATCATGTTAAGCAAGTCAATGGAGTGACCCTTCAGGGTCTGGAACACACAACAACAGCAACGAAATGCTTGTTGTAGGAGGGTTGTTTTTCTTGTCATAGAGTAAACTTAGCATTACACTAAAAAAAAATCATGGAGAGTGTTGGTATGTCAAATTATTAAAGGATAAAAAGTTATGTGTTTCCTCAGTAAACTATTACAATTATATTAGATTTTTTCCCCAGTAATTTCTATCAATAACACAATATGGATTTCTGGATCTGACTTTCACAGTATTTGATGGAAATCTTAAAAACAACCTGATTGAGCCTAATTTTTCTCTAGTTTTGTGTCAGTGAACCTCAGTTAATCTCATTCTTTGATTTCAAAGAAACTGCACTGGCATAAAAGAGAAATATTTGGATAAAATGTTTAAATTATGTGATTGTCTACTCTACATTGCAGTTAGGGATTTTTGCCCAGGTATTCAGTAAAAACCACTATAACACTGATGAGGATTAAGTACATGTATTGAAAGATATCTGTTAAATTATATATAATAGTTTGGGGACTCAATGTAAACTGTATTCATCCCATTGCACTGCATGATAAAATACAGTAATCTCATGTACTTCTTCTGGTTTCAATTTATTGGGGAGTTTTAAAAATACCACTTATTCCAAAGAAGTAAAATTGAAATTCGCCACCCTTAAGTATTTTGCTATGAAAAATAAAGTGTTTTGTTAATCACGCGTTCTGTGTATTGTATTCTTCCCAAATGCACGTTTTAACCCTGCTCTCATTTTCCTAGTTCCAGCAGCTGAGCCCATAGAATATGCTCAGTTTCCTTTCTACCTCAATGGATTGCGTGAAACTTCTGACTTTGTGGAGGCTATCGAGAAAGTGAGAACTATCTGTAGCAACTACACCAGCCTGGGGATTGCCAGCTACCCAAACGGTTACCCATTTCTCTTTTGGGAGCAGTACATTGGACTTCGTCACTGGCTCCTCTTATCCATTAGTGTGGTTTTGGCTTGCACGTTTCTGGTGTGTGCCCTCTTCCTCCTAAACCCCTGGACAGCTGGGATCATTGTAAGTTTATTATAAGGGTCTTTGTTGAAGTCAAATTCCTTTCAGCATAGCTCTTGCCGTAGTCGGCAAGGTTTTGTTTATGTCTGGGCCTCTGCTGGAGTATGTATATTGCATCATTCATTATATATTTATTTAACTTGAGGGGGTAGGGTTCATGCTAAAGGTATAAACCTTAATAACCTTAATCTTCTGGCCACCTTTTTTGCAACTTTAAAGATTGTTTAGAAAGGTACATAAACTTTTGCCCTTGCCCAATGCATGCTAACATAAGAAATAAAGACACCGAGGAAAATTAAGAACTTCATTAAATAATTTCTAATTCTGTAGTCCTTCTCCCCTTTATATGTTTAATAACATAGTTATTTTTCAGGGCAGTTGCTTCTGGCTAACTTGCGCTTAAATTTTCCCACTGATTTTTGAATGCAGTCTTTCTGAAAAAAACTGAAATGGTTATGTTGTATGGTATGTACTGTGGAAAGACTGTAACTGAGGAGAAAAAGCATAAAATTATAAACTGAAGAGAATACTCCTCTATGCTTTCTGCACAGCACCATAAGCCTCTCAGTAAACATTCAAATTAAATTGAATGATGATGTTCCTATGTTTAAATTCCATAAACTATCGTATGGTTTGTAAAATACCAGAAGTAGAAAAGCATAAAGCAGTTACTAGTTTTTGTAATGTACATTTATATGACAGGAATGTTAAAAGGTAAATGTTTAGTCTAGAATATTTTTCATAGCACTTAATCAAGCAATTTATGTTATTATGCTTGATTCATTAACTTATAAAATCATTTATTGTAGTGCATACTTTTTTCCCTTGGAAAAGGCATTTATTTTCAGAGTCCACCATTGCCTTTATGTCTATCTTTTTTTTTCCTGCTTGGCTTTAGCAACTTTTACAGTTGGTTCTCCAGATTTCCTCCCTTCCCTCTTCCTCAATTTGTTTTTTACAAGGTAATGAAAGAAAAATAAAAACTTTCCCTTAGATTTGACTGTTAACTTCGTCCGTGTCAATCCCCCCAAATATCTTAAAAGTAACCTGCAACTTGTCAGCTGATCATGGCATTCACTTTCTTCTGCGCTTTAAACTTACTGAAAAGTCATTCTCACCTACATTTGCAGTTATACAAAAAAGAGTTCAAATACAGGTAGTTGAAAGTTACTTTTTCTGGAAGGATTGTCTGAGAGACAGGTGAAAAACAGAAAATGTATGTTTTTGGGGGTATCCATGATAAGGAGGAAGAAATGTTTTTTTCAGATCACTGATAGTTTGTAACCAATACAAAACTGATGCTTGATCTGTTAACTGGTTCTTAGGAGCGTAATTTACACTGGCTCTTCAGCAGTTCATTGCCATTGAGCACAATGAAACAAGTAAAAGCAGCTTATCTTCGGGAATATAGGATGGCTCTGAGGATTATGTCTAATAGTCATCATATTTTGAAATGTCTTTCTCTTCATTTGTCTGGAGTATAAGTTACTAACAGAGGTTTGAAATCATCTAGGTGGTGGTGCTGGCTCTGATGACTGTGGAGCTGTTTGGCATGATGGGTCTAATTGGAATAAAGCTGAGTGCAGTGCCTGTGGTTATCCTGATTGCCTCTGTTGGCATTGGCGTGGAATTCACTGTTCATGTTGCTTTGGTATGTAAAATCAAGAAGCATTTTAAAATAAAATTGTAGTAGATCACAAATCCTTACTTAGTCTCCTGTCAGTGACATGATTCTCAGAAACAATATGGTCACAGTTTTATATGCCTTTTTTTGGTCTTAATGAAACAAACTTGATCTTGATGAAGTAGTTCCTAACTATTGAGTCAGTCTCCCAGGAAATAAGAGAGGATACATTACCAGTGATATCTGGTTGTCTGATTGATGCAATTATGTAGACAAAACATCTTAAATCACCTTACTTCAGTCCAGACTCTCATGATCCTTATCTGCAGCCTTACTGTTGTTTCCTCAATGCTATGTAGCTTTTTGTTCCCTTTTGCATGTAGACTCTGTATCTTGTGAAAGAGAGGCCTTTAAAGGAGATTTTCAAAATCAGATATAGTGTCATTTGATATTTCTGGACCACTAGAATGTGAACATATTTGGATTAATTTTATATTTGTAAAATCTGCAACCTTCTTTTCAGAAGCCATCAGCTATTAATAGTGGGCACAAACATGCAGTTTTCTACTGTTTATCTACTGATGGAGATGATGTACAGAGTTAGGGCACGTAAAATAGCAGGATGAAAAGAAAAATTTTAAGAAAAATCATAGGGGAAGTAACATAAGGTTAAAGAGGAGGAATTGGGTCCCTGAAGTGAGGACATCTTTTTTTCCTCAGCTGCTAGATAGTTAGGCTTTTAGAGGTTTGCTGGGACTTAGAATAGTACAAGAAGCGTCAAAAACTAATGATGTAGAAGAGGAAGAAAGAAGTGACAGCTTTTTAGAACTGAAGATTTGGAAGAGAAAAACTGGAATAAAAAGGGACAAACCAGTTGTTTCTAAACGGAGAGAAGCTAATTTAATTTACAGGACTTTATGAGTTACCTGTGGCTGAAGGTAGAGTGCCAAGCAAACTAAAAATGGTGGTTTTCTCATGTTGAAACTGGAGTCAAAAACTTGGAAACATATAAGCAGTCAAATCAGTGTTGCATAAACAAAAAAGGGAATGCTGGAACTGTTGGTACAGAATTTAATTGAGTTTAAGAATGATTCACAATCCACTTGTGGGTCAGTTCTCTCCTATCACTTGTGAATTGTGACACTAGTTTTGTTTTTTTTTTTAATTCTGCAAATTCTAGAGAAGAGGGATTTAAATTCCAGGACTGAGAGGGAAATTGCAGCTTCAGCTCATATCTTAATAAACAGTAGAGACTTCATCAAAGGGAGCCCTTACAAATCACAGGAAGAAGATTAGGTTCTTGTTTTCTTAAACCATTGCATCATACACGGAGTAGACAAGTTCTTAACAAACAATAGTATTTGAGTGTTCTTGATACAGCTTGCCCACTAAGGAGTTGGAGGGATAAAGACTCTTCACTGGTCTTTTTGTTGCTCAGGCACTACCATGTGCAGCACTATTCCTAAGACAATTTAGTATGTGCAAACCTGCTAGATTTGAAGTAGTAGAAGCTACAAAAAAAGGTTAATTTTGAGTGAAATAGAAGTGTGAAAAAAAGTTTGTAAAAAAGTTATGAACGCTGTTGGCCCCATGAGAATGAGAGGAGTAGCCCTGCAATTTTGACACCTGAAGTGCTTTCACCATGACTTGAATCCTTTGCAGATGGAAGTAAGCAAAGCTGGAGACAAAAGGCTACTCATGCAGGCAGGCATTGCTTCCAGAATTATTACCATGGTCTGACTCTGTCATCAATGCTTACTCTGGCTGTGTGACTTCAGCAGCAGCTATGTGGTATGACTTCAGGACCAGGCTTTCTCCTGAGGGTTAGCCAGCTACTGAGAAAACTTTGATAAATTGTAGTTTGGACTAATTAATTGATGGAAAACTGTGCATGCTATGAGAGAGGCTTTTTGGAAGGTTACATGTGTCTAAGAAACAGACGTCTTTGTTTTACAGGCATTTTTAACTGCCATAGGAGACAGAAACCATAGAGCTGTCCTAGCATTGGAACATATGTTTGCACCTGTGCTGGATGGGGCTGTGTCCACTCTGCTTGGGGTGTTAATGCTAGCAGGATCAGAGTTTGATTTTATTGTCAGGTAAAGCATTTGTGTGTTTTGACTTTCTTTTAAAATAAAAGTAAGTATGCTTTTAATTGTTAGTCACTTTGATGAATCTGTCATTTTATTACTATGTGTGGTGTGTCAAGCATGCTTACATCATGGTCCTGCTTTTGCTCTGTTTTATTAACTCTTTTTTACATACTAGACATGGTAGTGTTTCCATTGCTGGCATTAAAATCTGTCCCAAGAAAATTTGACACTCGACATAAAAGAATGCAAAAATGTCCCTCTTTAGAAAGTTCGCTAATTCTGTGTTGAGTTAGTTCAAAGCATCTAATTCAGTATTAGCACTGAGTTCCCCCAGACTTCTTGTATGTATGACAATTTGCGTGCAAAGGACATGTGAACCTACAAACATTGAACTGTGCTGCAAGTGGCTCCTCAGCGCCTTGTCCCTTCTATCATTATGAGAGGTTTACATAATGAGTAAAAGAGGCGGGTGGGGGGGTGGGGAAAGCCCTGTTTGAGAACTGGGGAACCATAAATACGAGCACAGAACTTCATACTCAAATTTTGTACAGCAAAGTCTGAAGGCCCTTCTGTTTAGAACTACAAGCAGGCAGTTTCTTGTTAATTTAATTAAGAAGATCGATTTGTCAAGTAGAGAGGAAAGCAAGTTTTTCTCTGAGAGGAATTTGAGAAGTCAATGAAACAGATCCTATTCTATTCCAAACAACCTGTGGAGGTCTTCAAAATGGCTAATCTTAGCAGTAACACAAACTCTTTGTGGTAAACTACAGCACACGCACAAAAAATTAATCTAAGCCCTAAAATGGAGCTGAAGTAGAACTGGGCCAAATAAAAATACTCTGAAAGATGGCTTAGCTACTTAGGTAGACATAAGCTGGATAGATGACTAGACTTAACTGATACCCATTTGACAACAAGAACAACAAAATGTCAGGGGCAGGAAGTGAGAAAATGACTGCTAAATCTCATCAAGCTTTTTGTTTATGTATGAATGAGATTTGAAGAAAGCAGGCAGTTTGCAGTTAGATCTCATGAAACCTACATGAGGATTATTACTATACAGATACTGCATGTCCTGAAATACATTTTTTTCCCAAGTCAGTATTTTTTACTTTATTTTATTGGTATTGAAGAAATAGAATTGTTCTTTTAGGACCTGATCTTGTAAGAGTTGGAACATTTTGACATGAAGGTTACTGATAGATTTAAGTAAATTCACAGGGGTACATCTGGTGTGCTACTTTCCTACTTAATAGACAAGATTTTGGCAAGCATATATTTGTGTCATAGCAAATGGAAGATTGTAGAAACCCTTCACACCAAATTTGGATTGGATGGTCTCTCAGTTTATAAAATGAGCCTTTCAACTTTTCAACTTATGTTATTTTACTTTTTTTGGCCATTGGTTTCTCATTTTATTGCACAATCTGACTTTAGTTTGCCTTGTTTAAAAAATAAAATAAAATAAACTATGGGGAGCCTGAGCATTGTTAGAGTGGGCAAAGAAGATCCCAAACTTCCGGAAAACGATAGATTAGTCCAGCAATGTGGAAGATTAAGTAAATTAACAGACATTGTATACACCAAGTGGTCAAATCTATAATCCTCCTGTTTATTCTAACACTAGATGGATGAGATGCAAATGTTTTTAATGTCTGTTGCTGATCTGTGTCCCACTATAAGGTTCTGGTGGTTTATATTAGTAGAGGAGATTGGCTTGCTGATTTTTCCTAATGCAGATCAGAAATTCCCACGTGTTTACAATAGCAGGATATTTATAGTTTTACAGGAGTCTGATACATTTGATCAGATGTGGAAGCAGGGAGGCAGTAAAGTTTGTTGCCAGCTAGACAGTGTAATCAGCAGACCCATTAGTAGCAAACTTGCCCTCTGTTCTTCTTTGCCTTCTCCTCCAGGAATTTACCAAGGCTGAGTCTTTGAAATCATTAGTTACAACACAGCCTTAAGTTTAGTCTGAGCCCCAGCTGTGCCGAATACCAACTAGCAAGGCTTTCCTTTTACTGACAGGTTTACCTTGGTATTCATGAAGGATCCCAGACGTTAGCCCTCGGTGGTGGGAAAGGACAACTACTTGTGCACTTTTCTCTTCTTCCATAGTATTTCAGCCTTTATGTTTGAATTGGCTGACGCAAAACAAGAGTATTCAGAGATGCTAAATTGTTCAACAAAAGATTAGCCTGCAATGCAGCTCTGCCATTGTGGAGCACTCTTACTCAGTACAATGCTGTAGCTTACTATAGAATGGGCATTTTCTTTGCAGAAAGCGAGTTCCTGTGTTGTAAAAGGGTTGCAATTCAAGCTATTTGGTAAAACTGGAACTCACAGAATTCTAGACGTTAAGTTGTGATTAATGAACAGCAAGGAAAACCCTTACCTGATATACTGTAGATTTAATTAGACATTCTGCTGTAAGTTGCAGAAGCATTTCACAGTGGATTAACCACTGGGAGAAGAGGGCTTCTTTTCCTTCTAGACTAAATTGTTTAAATTCTACACCCTTCACTTCATTTGTTTGCTTCTGCTGGGTTTTCACTAATGGGGGCCCCTTTTCATTGTATTTGTGCTTTCAATCCATTCAGCTATTCCCTGCACATTCCATATTTTTGTGTTTGTGTAACACATTCATAAATAACATTACATGCTTCCAGATTCTGGGAAATTAACAAACATAATTTTTTTTCTTTCCTTTCTCAACTAACACTTTGTGGAATGTAGCTTCTCTAATTCAAAAGGTAAAAAACCCTATATCTGTGTGTGGAAAGTGATATAATTATTTACCGCAATATTAGTAATATGTTAGATTTAATTTAGTATATCTATTATTTTAACATATGTAGAAATAATTTGTAATCCCTTATTTGTAACAGTATTTGTGGATATTCTCTCCCCCCAAACCTCTTAAATTGTACTTCAGGTATTTCTTTGCTGTTTTGGCAATTTTAACCATTCTGGGAGTTCTCAATGGATTGGTGCTGCTTCCTGTTCTTCTTTCATTCTTTGGACCATACCCTGAGGTCAGTAAAATTAACAGTGAACCGAAGAAATAATACAATGTCTACACCCCTGTCCCCTCAATCACCTCCCTTTTTTAGAAACTGTTTTTTAAATTTTCTTGGATTGAGTTTCTTACTGTAGGTTTTTGTTTTGTTTTGTTTTTTATTAAAAGTGCTGTTTGTTAAGTAGGTTGATATGATTCTATTTTTCAAGCTTTTTTCTAATAACTCTTCTTTTAGAGGCTGCAATCAGCAAATCCAGTGTAATATTATTAATTCTTTTAAAAGCATAATATGATATGCAAACAAGTTTGTAAAATAAGGATTTCTCCCAATCTTTTGCAAAAGACAGTTTGTTTTATACACATACCTTCTTTTTTCCTACCTCATTGCCTCTGTTACACTCCTCAAAACGTTTAACTGAGCAGACCACCAGGAAGGCCTGTGTGGACCAACATACACAGTGGTGGTCCACAGACCACACCTTGATAACCACGATCGGTCTGCCAGAAGGTCCCTGCTGTCCAATCACCACTTCCTACTGTATTCTCCTGCCTCAAGTAGCATTTTTGAGGAGTGGAAGGCTTCACTTAGATGTTGATGACTTTACAGTACAAAGCCCAAGACCAGATACCAGGATTTAGAGATACCAAATTTGTATTTGGTTGTTGATCATTCATTACCTACTCTGTCATTAATACAATTACTGTGTTATATGGGAATATCTTTATCACATGTCAGTAGAATCAGTGTGTTGTGTTTCACATGTCTGTGTTTCACAGGTATATTTCAGAAATGTTTGGGTTCTTTTAATATTATAAGTAAAACAGTTCTGACAACAAGGTGTAATCTATTAATTCCTAACAGTATACATGACCTATCCATTACTCAAACAACGTACCTATGTGTGTTATTACCATATATATTGCTATGGCATGTGTAGCTATCTCTCTTTACAAATAGATGGTGAATCATGCTATACCTACACATTTGAGGTGATTTTACAAAATCACTCTTAAGGCTTGCTGAAGTGAGAGGGTAACCCATGTATTATTTTTATGTTTATTAAGTGCAATGGCATGCATGCACACACATATGTGCACTTCCTGAGATGATGATACCCAGAACAATCTGTGTAATCCTGTTTGCATGAATGTCCACAGATGGAGATATCTTTTTTCTTTCACTTTTTTTTTTTTTTGGTTCAGTATAAACATTCACCAAAAAACTGGTGCTAAGGTTGTTGTGGCATGGGAGAGCCTATTTGACATAAGAACATTTACGTCAAGCACTAATGATTAAAAGGGTAATGCTAGCTGAATATTACTGAATGCGTTATTGTTCTCAGGTTTCTCCAGCCAATGGACAAAACAGATTGCCCACACCATCTCCTGAGCCACCCCCCAGTATTGTGAGGTTTGCACTGCCACCTGGGCACACAAATCGTGCTTCGGATTCCTCTGATTCAGAGTACAGCTCTCAAACCACAGTGTCAGGCATCAGTGAAGAGCTTCGTCAGTACGAGGCCACTCGCAGCCCTGGTGCACCACTCCATCAAGTAATAGTGGAAGCCACTGAGAATCCTCTCTTTGCAAGATCCACTGTAAGTAACTTTCATATGTACTAGGAGGAGGATGAGAAGAGTTTTGTTGTTTTGTTTTGAGGATTTTTTAAATATATTTAAATCTATTTATTTTTGTGGAAAATTCATTCATACTTCTGGCTGATTGTGCTTTGTGACTTTGTGCTAAAACTTGTAAGCAAGTAGCGAAGGCTTTCCTTGTCCTCTCCTTTAGATTTCAGTCTAGGAGGGATAAAGTGGTGGTATGAAAGCAGAGGTCTTTGGCATGTATAACTGCTCTTATATCATATTGGCATCAGCCACAAGAGAGAGCTCTCAGTCTGTCTGATGACTGTTATCAGAGAGAGAACAGGAAGAAATTATAAGCTCCCAACCTCTTTCACACAGCTTCTTGTGGATCACTATCTGTGACAGCACATTTTGGGGAGAAAGATTAATAGAGCCAGAAGAAAGCAGTTTAAGTTTTGTACCAAATATTGGTCCTTGTTGCATCTTGCTGTTGGGTTAGCATAATTCCGTTTTCAAAGGAAAGCAAAAAACCTCTATCTCCTACCCCTGCTGATGTTGCATGCTGAGCTGCAATGTGGATCTGGTTTTGTTCAGCAGAGGCCTAGAAATAGGTACAAGCACAGCCACATTTGAAGTTGGTCACGGTTTATTAACTGATGTGGCTGCTGCACTTCACGCTTTTTATGGAAATCAGAAAACAGATTCCTACAGTCTATACAAACTACCCTGCTAACATCCTGTGTATGTTCCCTGCATGGAAGAGACCCTTTTCCAAATGCCAGCAATTCTGCTTGTTGAGCAAGTTAAGATCAAGTGCTTGTCACCCATCCCTTTGAAAAGATTGACCAGCATGTAGGAAGCTTACAATAATGTTTTCAGATGTCATCCTGTTTTTTTCTGAAGATATGCCTTCTAGGTTTTAATAACTTCAGGCAAAATCCCTGGAAAAATCACTTAGCAGACTCCACAGCACTGCCTTTGTAAAGCATTATTATATTTATTCTCAGTGTAAAATATAAGCAAGTGTAGTATTTGCTTACTTTGCTTTGTCAGAGGCATAACTGTGAATCTCTCTCTCAGGTGGTTCAGTCAGAAGCAAGACATCAGTCCAGTCCTGGATTGCACTCGAATCCGGAGTCCAGCACGCAGCAGGCATGGCGTCAGGGCAGGCAACCCAAACGGGAAGCGCGGGAAGGGCTGCGACCCCCTCCTTACCGCCCTCGCAGGGACGCTTTTGAAATTTCTACCGAAGGGCATTCAGGACCCAGCAATAGGGATCACTTGGGCCACAAGGCTCGTTCTCACAACTTGAGAAGCCCGGCATTCGGGAATGTGGGTGCCGCAGGACCAGCCTACTGCCAGCCTATCACTACTGTGACTGCCTCGGCTTCAGTGACTGTTGCTGTCCACCCCGCCGTGCACGGCCACAGCTCTCGGGGAGGGAGCTTTCCATCCTATGAGGGACACCATGAAGCTGACCATGGGCCATTTGAGGACCCCCATGTGCCTTTTAACGTGCGGTGTGAAAGAAGAAATTCTAAAGTAGAAGTTATAGAACTACAAGATGTTGAATGTGAGGAAAGGATACCTGGCAACAGCTCACAGTAAGGTAGGTCCATCACATGTAAATGCAAACTTTGTCTGTGTCAGGCGATAG
>JAWWEU010000091.1:33929371-33945411 GCA_035583155.1 Acropternis orthonyx
CTTTAGCAATCCAGCAGTGTCCTTTAATTGGACAGCTTCTAGGAAGGCTCTGCTGGAATCCTTTTGTTATAGGATATGGTAAGAACATGTAATGGTATTTCTGCAGCAGTTCAATAAACTTTATTCTACAGAAAGTAGCAACATACAACTTAATACAGACTATAATTTTTTCCATAAAAACACAGCATTCTTTTTTGAAATTTTGAGATGAAAAGGCTAGTCATGTTATTTAAAATATGTGACTTTGAAAAATGTTACATTTACTTTTGGATCTAATTAATTTAATGGATTAATTACAGAATCTTGACTTGGGACCAGTAGATTTTAAACCCAGCGAGTATTTAGGTGCATCATGATTTCCATTCTTATTTCTTGTTGTATGGATTACATTTTGCTAGGGTCTCAAAATGTACAAAATTTAGTGCTTCAAATTACTTTCAACAGAAGTTTCTTCTAGTTATGTATCAGAATATTCTATTATATGCTAGTAGGAAAGATTCAACTTTTCTGACACTTGTGTTTTTCTAACTAATGTAAAGTTCTACTAATTATGATTGTGTTTGTTTTTATTGAATTTATTCTGAATGTGTATTTTCCCCATCTCTCCATCCTCAACTAGTGAAAATGCACATAGAATCAAAACTGAAACATTAAAGTGGTGACATAGATAAAAAACATATGAAAAACTCAAAATGCTGCTACCGGTAGTGAATATGTGTGCGGGTGAGAATATAGAAGAGAAAATAAATTTGGCACAGGAAAGCTGTTGGGAGGGAGGAGGCACTCCATGTGCTACGTCACCAGCAGTTCTGGTACATTTTTCAGGAACTGGGATGTTGATATTTTGATAAATCACTTGGGATCTACTTTTAAGCAGAGAACTAACTCTGAACTTCTCTGAGAGCCTCTTAAAATAACCTTTAGTTGGTCTGTTGCTCTTACTGAAACAAAAAAAAAAAGACAAAAAAAAAGACAATTTTGTGTTCACCTGCAAAGGCTTATTAAGTCAAACACATTGTCTGCTGGTTTGGCTTTGCCTTCTAGACAGCTCCAAACACATGCAGGATGAACATGTCTGCAAAATACATGGTAGATGTGCATAATGTCAACAGTTCCCCTCTGAAAGGAAAATTTGGGAAGAAGCCATAGATCTAAACACAGACCCGTTTTGCAGAGCAGCAAATGTGTGCTTTTTGAAAAGCTTTATCATACTTAATAGATGTATTTTTACAATGGAGATGTTTTTCTTTTAATCCTAGTTTTGAGTCTTGGTAACTGTTGATGTTTACAGTTACACACATGCTTTTCTTCTAAGTTTTTGTTTGGAATATGAAGGTGTTTAGACCATGAGTTTTTCTGAGCTAACAGTCGATTGTGTTACAGTAAGTAGCTTCATGTCTATTTTTCATCAAAGCTGAAAGCCATCTGTGTCTGCTTTTAGCTGCTTTTCACAATCCCAGCAGTATGTTCCTGGTTTCCTCTACTTCTTTTCCTCTTTTTTGTGTTTCTTCAGCATTTTCTGAAGTTGCACTTTTGCTGCAAGTTGATTGTTACCTGTGAAGTTTGCTTGAGAACAGGGTTTTACTGCAGGCTTTTTTTTGCCTCAAAGTGGCAAGCAAGAACTCAGAAAGCTTTACTTTCTTAAAATGGAATCCTTTACTTTAATGCTTAAAGATGAATCAAGACATCAATAGCCCTGAAGATGTCTGCTTTTATACATTCGCAGCACTTCCTCTTCATAGAGCCACCTGAGCACTCTTTGGACTGCTCCATTTTAGATTCAGCAGTTTTTCATTTGGTTTGGCACTAGTTCTGAAGATATTCTTTAAGATAGTGGTGGCTATAGCAGATGCTGACTCTCAAGTGGGTTTCATGTAATTTCTCATTTGGATAAATAGCTCATTCAGGCATGTGTCTGAGTCCAAGCCACCCTCGCAGTAGAAGGAACTAATTTTCCTCAGTTCGGTCTTTCATAAATGGAAATGGAAAAACATTATGCTTCTGTATCATGTCCAAACCACAATACCTATCACCCTAAATGAATGTCTGTTGATGCTGGAAGCTGACATGACTGACCACTGAGTGCAGGAAGCATGGCCTCTAAGGGAAAATAATCTCCTCATAAACACTCCCAAGCAGGAGGTGACCAAGTTAGCCTTATTTAGAATGCTAATGTGAGGGAAGCATGACTGAAGAAAATCTCATGGCTGTACTTGTGGTCCTAAACCACAAGGGGTACATGAGAAATTCAGTCTTGGTAAGAAATGTTTTTTTCTGTGGGCTGGGGGATTATCTTCCCTCCTGGTTTGAGTTTTGAGCCCAAATATCTTGAATCCCAAACTAATACTATAAATGCTGGGGGATTTCTTGGTTGCTCTGTATGCCAGTATATGTGTGTGAGCATGCATGCTTGTGGATGCATTCATTTCCACAGAAAGCTCAGTTTTAGCTAATCAACATTTTCTGATGTATTTCAATAAGATTTTACAACAAGCTCTAAAAACAGTATTTCTGGCTGTAAGATTAGGGTTTTCTTATTACTTCCTTTCATCTGGCCCCATTCATGACAGGATATTTATAAACTGTCAGTATCTTAAGATGATTGAGACTACACTGTGTTGCAAGAAAAACATTCCCTTTTTTTCTTTTTTTTCAATTTTGTTGTGAGATTGTCAGGCAAGAAGTGCAATCTGATTGATCATAAAGGTCTAGGCTTATGATTGGTTGGTTGGTTTAGGGTTTTTTAGTTCTTTTGTTTGTTTGTGGTTTTTTTCTTTTGTTTTTTTACAAAAACAATTTCCAATCTGTATTAAATTTCCTACAGAAAAGTTTTAGTCCCTTAGCTGGAGATATATTAATCTACCTATCCAGTAGATAGTTGTTGGCCTGTTTTGGGCTCTAATTTTCACCTTTGAGTTTGTAATTTTGTTTCTCTGGACATACTAATTGGTTGGTTATTTGGATAGTGAGCATTCCTTCATGCCATAATAAGATCAAATGCCTTAATTTGTGTCATGATAATGATTTTCAGTGCATATCATGATGATATGTTTTCCATGGAGATCACAGTTGCTAGAAAACTAGGAGGAAAAAAATCCACCAGTAAGTTTTCTGTGGCTGTGTTTGGTCTTTTGATGTGATTATCTTTTGCAGCTGCTGTAATTATATTAAGATCTGTCCCTCTTTATTCTTAATCTTCCCATCTTTCATCCCCTCTTGCAAAGCAGTTGTGAAAAGAAAATAGTGAATCTGAGGGTGGTCCTCAGAATGTGTCGTTGGGTACTTCAGCAAGAGGGTTTTATGGGCCCTATTCCTACTTTTCACAGATCTTATGGGAAGCTACTTCAGTTTTGGTCAAAAAGTAGTTTTGATTGGGAAAATTTGAAGCTGTACATGTTCCTTACTTTTGGAAACTGTTGGCATAGCTATGACATGAGTATAACTTGATTTCACTTGAGTTGAGGTTTGAATTTATCCAGATGAATCTATGTAAACTCATTATGCTGGCAGAGTGTGCCAACTTCGTTTATCTAAGGTTTGTTTTCATAAGTTTTGCTTTCATCATACTAATTTACACTTCTGACAGGCAACAATACATGCAATTTAATTTATATTATGCAGTAAATTGTCATGTATAGTAAAAAATCTTCTCATTCAGAAGTCTGTTCAAGTAGTTACATGCAGTTATATTTCTTCACCTCTTTATTTTTTTAAGTCAAAAAACCCCCATAATTTAAATAAAATTACTTATTGACATACTCTAGACATACATGCAGTAGAAACCAGATGAGTCAAAAGGAGGAATATTTGAATTGTTTATATGTTGTTTGAGATAGGAGATTTGGACTTAATTTCTTTTCCCCTGTCTCTTTCTGTGTAATTCATGTAATTGAAAATTATCTCAATAGCCAGACTTTATAATCAAGCAATATTTTAGTATTAGTGATTAATAATGTTTAAAATCTTCATTTTCCAAGAAGCAACTGGTTATTATTTAGTTGTTTAAACTAATAAACCACTCTTTGTTTATTTTTCCTCCAATATAATGTCATAGTGGAGTTTAGGTGAAATATTTTTGGAGGTGATAAAGTTGCATATTAGTGCTGATATCTGAATGCTATTTAGATATAGTTACAATCAAAGTGTAAGGATACTTTGAATTTCTGCTGAGCAGTATGCAATATATGTCCTTTAACTTCAGTGTTACACAACCTAGGAAATTATTAGCCTTGTAAAAATCCTTAATAAAAACAAAACCCAAAACGCAATGCCAGAATACCCCAAATCGTAGTCGGTTAAAGGTATATGGTAGGGAACCATTTCTGTTGCAGAGATGTTAGTCAGTGGGAGGTCAGTAATGGCCTACAGGTTTGTTGGACATTTATTGAGGAATACTGGTTTAAATCAATGTTAATGTCTCTGGTCACCTGGTGGAAATACAGGCATTACTTAATGGAGGTGTTATTTTTTCCTCAGGCTTTCCCAACAAAGCACTTCTAAAGAATACTGTTTATTACATCCTGGATGACAAATACACAGAAAACAAAAGAAATCACTCATGCTTGATAATCAAATAGTCTCATAATTTCTAAACCTCAAGCAGTATCACTTTTTTGTATTATTTTTAACAAGAATAGTATTGCTTACTATGTGAATATTGTATCAGAGCTACAACACTACCTCCAGTTTTCAGAATTTTCATTTCAATCATGCAGTTTCATTCTAGGATTAAATTCACTGTAGAAACTTTTGATTTCTGCCAAAGAATATTACCAAAAAACCACCAAAGCCTATTGAAAACAAAGTTGTGGGAAATAATCACGAGTTAAATGGCTCTTTAACTGCCTACTCCAGATAATCAACTCCTCTGATAATATCTGTGCATCTGAGAAGTGACGGTATTGGTTATTATATTAGATTCTTACAGAAGAGAACTTGTTTTCAACATTAGGTTAGAAAAAGTAAAACTCAATCTGAACCTGAACAGAAAATCACCATAGGACTTTTTTCCATTAGCATTTATCTACTCTGTTGTCTGCAGAAATGTTATTTTCCTGGGCATGGAGACTATTAATATATTTTTACAGAGAACTTGATATTTTACATTATAGCAATGAATGATTTCATCCTTCGCAAACTGAAGTTTTTAATAAATGAGCATAATTTAATTGTGCAAGCTTTGGACACAATGTAATAACTGTCTTACTACTGTTGATTATTGTTTGTTATTAATATTATTTAATGACTATTGAAAGTTCCTTGATGATGGCTTCAGGTATTATTTATGTATTTATTCCTAGTTCTGCAATTTTCTTAAGACCATCTAATTATTGTATAGATTTTGAATACTTTGATACATTTTAAACTGCTATTCAAAGAATGATTACACAAGATGTACATATGAGTACTGTTAAATGTGTGGTGTGAATCTGGTAGAATAGGAGCAGTATGAGTTGAAGCTGATATTTAGGACTTTGGTTTTGGGGATGAATAGGGGTTTTTGTGTGTAATTCTGTCTCTGTTTAGGTTTTTCTTTTCCCTCTAAATGTATTTTTATTTGCTTATTTTCCTGCAGATGAAAGCCAGAAGATTCTGATGTGGTGCTTATGTTGTCTGTACAGCAGTGAACCACAGAACCCTGTGGAACTGAAGGCCAACAGCTGGGTACGGGTAAGTGAATGAATCTTTCCCAGAACTGCTTTGAATTAAACTGATTATTTAAAGGTGCTACATCTATAGCATAGACACACTGTCATTCTGTTATTTAAGAAATTGCTTCAAACACAACTTGCATACACATTGTGTTGAAATATATATAATTCTGATTATAACACAGTCACTGTTAGTCTGTCGTATATCTTAAAAAGATGTGGCTTTTTGCAGTGAGTAGTTTTGATGGCTCATAAGCTAGTAGCTTCATCAAGTCTAGAACATGTGCATAGTAAGCAGCAACCACAAATCAGAAGGGAAGCAAGCATTCTATTAAAAATAAGAACCTTTCAATTAGGATAAAATAAATAACTGGAGAAATGCCATATTTTGTTTTGAAAGCAACTTTTATTTGGTCTGTGATTCTACTCTTATGCATTTGTGTAATCTTCTGCCTATGAAGAATTTAATTTTATCCAAACTTTCTTCAAAGGCAGCCAGAGAGAAGGGGCAGTGGTTGCGTGTGGATTTATATTTAGTTTCTTAAGGAATAATGAATCTTTAACTTTAATCCCAAATTTAGGGTTTTGCATGGCACATCTGTTCGTATTTTTTATATTCCCACACTGACCTAGCATGTAAGTAACTCACAACACAGTGTTGCTTAATATTTTACGTTGCTGAATAGCAGTTTCAGGGTGCTGTGTTGTTGATTTTGTGTCCTTGCATTTTCAGTGGGTCCATATAAATATATGGTAAAAAATACAAATGAAATTGTTAATGTATTTTTTTATATTTTATAGTCCTCACAACAAGTGAGACTGTAGCAATGTGATCATTATTTATGTACCGGTCTGCTAAAGCTGAAGATACTTTAGACTTCTCTAAGTAGCTAATTTCTTACTTACTAGTTTATTTTGTATGTCAGTTTATCCAAGTATGCATGTAATACTAGGATGTACAAGTGGCTATAAAATAATTGATGATGATACTGCAGATTTTTCTGTTAGTAAATAACTATATTTAGCCATGTAGTATTGTTGATTTAAATGCAATAGTCTCAAAAATAAGTTCTCACAGTCTCTTAGATGCCCTTGAGTGCCTCTGTATACCTATTTAGTGGGTTGTACCATGCCATGAAATTCTGAACACTCTAATACAAAGTGAAATCACCCTTATTTTTTTCCTGTCTTTAACATTTTTCAGGAGGCTTTTACTGAGGTTAGCCTACTTGGAATTCAGAGTGTGGCAATGCTTCAATGCTGAAGTAAAGTGATACCAAAAAAGAATTCTGCCTTTTCTAATGTAGTCTTGCAGATTATATTGGTGATATTCTTATCAATGAAATAGGAGGTGCATGCACAATAGCATGCAGCTAGTTATCAAACAGAGCAAAATTTGTTTGTTTTTTTGTTTGTTTTTTTTCAGTAGCATGTGCATTAATGATGTTAAGTGGTGAGGGAGAGTTGTACCCAGAGAGTCTTCTACAAATAGCTTCTGTTTCTGGGAGGGAAAAAACTAGTTGTTTTAATCTAGATCATTTGACTCATCTGATTAATGTAACTGAACTGATGGTGTCGCTGATATAGGAAAAATTATCAGGTAAGTAGGAACAAACAGTTGGGGATGGATGGAGGTGGGACTGCTGATTTTGTCGGCGCTGCCACCTCAAGCTGTCTTACATTGAAACTAATATATTAGGTATTTGATTCAAGCCTCACTGTAATCTGCAGAAATTTTTCCACCCACTGAGTGTTTGAGTCAACTGACTTGAGGGGTCAGAGTTAACCTGAAAGTTAGGAAAGAGTGCATGGAGGAGTTCAAAGCACAGACATGTCTTACTGTCATTCAGCACTTCCCTAGTTGCCTGAAGTGAGTGTGGCACAGCATGAGAATACAGCAGTTGAGATTAAAAGAAAGGGTATTATTGAATTGTTTTCTATAGTTATTAGAATTTGTTCTCAGTTTGTTACTGCTTAATGGGCATGATCACAAAGCTTTTTGAAGAAAGTGGGTTTATTTCCCTTACATAATCATCAATACATTCTATTCATCAGCAATTGTGATATAATAAGGACTATCATGCTTATTTTTACAGAAGAACCTAAGTTAAATATTTTGCTACTCTTGAAGTATTTCTTTCATCATGTCTGATAATGATTTATATTTAAAAAAAGAAATACACATACAGTAAGTCCATTGACCCACCTAATGTACACTTAACATTGTTTCCTCCTGAACTGGTTTATTTTCTTTATTATAACTGTCTCAAAAGATTGTCACAGAAGGGGATCTGGACACATTTGCTATGCAAGCCATAATTTGAGGTTAGCATCAGCTGTTTTAATATTGACTGGATGACCAATCCTGCAGTGATTTGATCTGATCTCAGCCTTTTTGGTAATGTGGCATGAGCTTTTTACAGCAATGATGTTCATTTGTTGGTGGAGAAGATACCCAGTGCATTGTGGTACACTATGGAAAAAATAATCAAGAGTCCAGAATTTGTAGTTGAAACAAATTGTTGGAAGTGGGGAGGAATGTAGTTTTGTGGCTACATGGTGTAAAGCGAATTGAAGACCAGAAATAAATTTTAAATAACATACTGAAATTTGAATGCTACCTCAGAGGTTTTTGTGGAAAACTTGCCAGTACTTGGAATGAAATAGTGGATTATCTGAGATATTTAAGCCCTCCTCAAGGGTATGGATAGAATAGGGATCTATGTCAGCACAGTGCATACTGTCCATGCACACAGACACAGGAGCTGTAGCAAAGGGACTTGGGTAGAGGAGCTGCTATTCAGGTTCTACAGAAGTGATCTTCAGAGTAGTCTTTTACTTTGGACCTACAGTCAAGAACTAATTTTATTTCCTTAGCTTAATACTTCAGCATACACTGATGAAGAATACTCAGTCTTTAAAAAGATTAAATAGTTCACTGCATAAGTCTGCATGCATCAAATAAATTGGGATCTTTTGGTATCTGTTTAGTTGATGATAGAACAAAGAAAATGTCAAAAAAAGCAAAATAACCCAACCAACCAAAAAACCTCACTCAAACAACTGAAAATAAGGATGACTGTGTAATGGAGACAGAGAACGTTGCCTGCTTACTATTAACTATTACAACAACAACAGAACTTTTTAGTTTTCTTCCTAGTTATGGGTTTTAAAGTGGCTTACATTAAAATTTTCCTCCCAAAATGCCAAGTTATATCTGATTGGAAAACTGTATTATTTGGTCAAGTAAGTGTTGAATCTCTTCTTGTTGTCATAGCTATATACGTTAAGTATGAAATTACACCTTACTTTTTGTCATGGCCAATGCGAGTTTCTGAAGAAGATCAGTTTCTAAGATCATTGATAGGAAGGTAGATCTCAAGTCTGTTGTTTTTAGCTACTAAATTGCTTTTTCAAGGTTACGAAAAACATTTAATGCTAGCTTACTTTTTAACTTCCTTGCCACTGTCATAGAAACATAGGGGTGGAAGGCCTGTAAGACTTGGCTTCTGTGTTTTTAGTGGTGTTTTGTTTGCTTGGCTAAATTTTCCTTTCTGAAAATGTTCTTTTGCAAATCTATCCTGTGCATGGCCATGTTCTGTTAATAGCTGCAAAAGTAATAGGTGTTTTTTATAAGAGTAATTTTTAATGACACTGGAATTAAAAAATTATTTTGGTTATATTTTATAAAAATATCTAATGAAACTTGTGTGTTTTGTCTTTCATTAGATTTTATACGTGTGTTCTGTTACCAGTGTTAGTATGGGTGATTTTTGAACTGAGGATGGTGTGATGCCAAATCAATGTAAAAATTTTGATTCAGAAAGTTTTAATTTTATTATGACAGTGAAATTCTAGTTCCTCAACAGAACTATCTGGAAAACCTGGTGGTTTTTTTTTTTTATCAACCTAATACTAGAATTTTAATTGAATTGTTTCAATTAATGAAGAATTGACCTTTCACCTCTACTTCACAATCTGTGCCAGAATTTTCAGCAAAATGGGTTTTTAAGAATTTTGTTTTCTATGTTGCGATATATTCAAGACTGCAGTGAATGAACATTGAAAAGATGGTTTCTCATGGTTCAAAATGGAAATGTTTGTGATTTACTTCTTGGGGCAAATATATCTGCATTGAAATGCTAGTTACCTCTCCCTATAAACTTGCCCTTGTGGGTGTTTTTTCTTTTCTCTTTGGATGTCAAGGGCTTCTTGGCGTGTATATTGGATCATCCAGCTGTCTAATCATGTGTTTCTGTATTTGTCATTCTTAACAGTTTAATTCATCACCATATGTTTTGGTTAGGCAACAGTATTCAGGAATAGAAAAAGAACATTTACTGAAAACAGGAGTTCAGCAAAATTAAATTTCTTAAAATTTTGGGATTGTAATGAACTTACTTTTATCTGTCAGGGATAAATTGCTGATTGATATGCTGGGACTTTGCAAGGTTGTTAAGCTGTTTCTGAGTCAATCTCACTCAAATGGAAATGGAATTATTAAAAGAAAGAAGCTAGACAGTAGACATTGATGGAACTACAGGAAAGTTGACAATAGCTGAGAAAAAACTATAAAGTCATGTTAAGAAAAGGCCAGGGAGTCTGAAACATGACTGTGTGCTTGTTTTCATGTATTTTGGCTTTTATTTGGAATGAGCTACCCAAGCATTTTCAATATTTCTATCACAAAGGCATCACAGTAAATCATGAAGGAACCTAGAGGGACTAAATTAGCTTTGAAAAATACAGATATTCTCCTAGTATCTTTATAAAGTATCCAAAATAGCTTTTATATTAATTGGAAGATGAAAAAGGAAGGTAGACTGTAATTCTCATCATGGAATATTTTGAGTTGGAAGGGACCTTTTAAAGGTCATCTAAGTCTAATCCGTCTACCATGAGGAGGGAAACCTTTCACTAGACTGGATTGCTCAGAATTTCATCCAGCCTAGCCTTGAACACTTCCAGGGGTGGGGCATCCACAACTTCTCTGGACAACCTGTGCCAGTGCTACACCACCCTTATTGTAAAGAGTTTCTTCTGTATATCCAATCTAAATCCCCCCTATTTTAGTTTAAAATCATTTCCTCTTGTCCTGTCACTACATGCCTTTGTAAGAGGTCACTTTCCAGCTCACCTGTAATTTCTGTTTAGGTACTACAAGGCTGATGTAAGGTTTCTGTGAAGCCTTCTCTCCTCCAGGCTAAAGAAGGAAGCCAGCTCTCTCAGCCTTGAATCACAGGGAAGGTGCTTCATTCCTCTAATCACCTTTGTGCCCCTTCTCTTGTCTCACTCTAATGGGTCTATGTCCTTCCTGTGGTGGAAACCCCAGAGCTGGATGGAGCACTCCAGGTGGGCTTTCACCAGAGTAGTGGAGCAGAATCCCCTCCCTCGCCCTGCTGGCCACACTGCTTTTGGTGCAGCCCAGAACACAGTTTGCTTTCTAGCATGTAAGTGCATGTTGCTGGCTCACATCCAGTCTCTCACCCACCAGCACCCCAAGTCCTTCTTGGCAGAGCTGCTCTCGATCTGTTCGTCCCCCAGTCTGTATCGGTACCAGAGGCTGCCCTGACACAGGTGCAGCACCTTGCACTTGGTCTTGTTAAACCTCATGAGGTTCCCAAGGGCCCACTTCCTGAGTTTGTCCAGGTCCCTCTGGATGGCATCTCGACCTTCACGTCTGTCAGCTGCACCAGTCAGCTTGCCGTCATCTGCAAATTTGCTAAGGGTGCACTCTTACTTCTATATAGTCTAAACCTATCCCTTTTTAGTTAAAACCATTAATCCTTGCCCTGTTGCAACAGGCCTGATAAAAGGTCTATCTACGACTTTCTTATGAGCCACCTTGAAATATTGGTAGTCTGCAATAAGGTCTTAAGACCACAGAATAAGACAACTATATTTTCTTCTGTGTTTGGTTTATGGGTAGAAGCTGATGTTGGAGGATATATGGTTTATATGTATTAGTTACAATATGGCATACTGAATATGTGACGCAAAGTTTGAAACTTGACACAGTTGTTCATAGTACATAATAATGACAACCTTATTGCTTACTTTGATAGTATTTACTAATTCCAAAACACAGGTGTGTATTCTTATATACCAGTAGATGGCATTCTTCATATTACATACAGGTACGCTTATGTTCATTTTATATTAATATGTACACAGTTTTCTGTTTCATAGCATTCTAACACATAATCTTCCGAGGAAAGATGCATGTGGGTTTTTTTTAATAGTAGTGATATTAGAAGTCAGCTTCCCATCAACTAGTATTGTGTGGCATTGTTTTTTCGGTTCTTAGTTGTCTGATGATGCTTGCACTAGTGAGAATTCTGTGTTAAGATTCCTGAAATTTTTGGCAACAGTTCACAATCTTCACTCGTAGGAAAATTAATTTCACTGTCTTCTTTGCTGTATGCACAGTGTGTTCAGTTGAACTGAGTTTTGTCTTTTCTTGCCCATAATTATTGCAGGGATGGAAGAATTCTACCTGTGTTTTCATTTGTTTTGATAATGACTAATTCTTCATAGTTATGGGTTTTTCAGTTCTTATGAGTTTTGTATCTCAGGATCTGAAAGTGTATGTTAACAGTTTAGAAAACCTTGGTTCTGAAGTGCTTAGAATGAAAAACTCATATGCAAATAGATTTTAAAAAAAGCAAAAAACCAATTATTCCTTTCCTCCAGCCTCCGCCTTCTCTCACTGTTATAAAATTACAAGTAGGATTCTGAACAGCACAGGGTTTTTTTGTATTTCCTCCTTTTTGTTTTTCCTTATTACACAGTTTCATGGTAACCCATTATCGTCATGCTTTGGCTCTTTTAAGGGCAAAGTAATCTATGTATTCTAAATGTTTGTAGGATGTCTCTCATATTTCTTAGTTTGCTGCTGCCATGTTTTAATTTATTCTGTCACTATTTTAATAGCAGCTGGTTTCACAAGTTTATTTGCTGTAGGCACAAGACTCTTCCCAGGATGTCTGGAATAGCGAATTATGCTTCCTTTTGTGTCTGGTACCTTGTTAGGAGTCAGCCTTTCACAGTACATTAGCACAGCTATGCCGACAAGCACAGATGTGAGAACGGGTGCCACTCAGAACCAGGAGATGGCGGTCTCTGCACTGAGGGATTGCTGCTGTATCCATCACGTATCCCTGCACGCGCACGGAAGCTCGTGCTCTCAACAGATGACTTACCGAGTGGTGTAACTAAGATGTTATTAGGGATTAAACTATTGGAAATCATGTTGTGGCCTTTCCTAGGTTACATCTCGATGTGTTTTGTTAAAATATCTGTGTTATGCGGTAGGTTGCCTTTAATTTGTTATATTTGTGATAGAATCATGGAATAGCCTGGGTCAGAAAGGACTCTGCCATGGGCAGGGAAATCTTTCACTAGCCCAGGTTGCTTAGAGCTCCATCAAGCCTGACCTTGAACACTTTCCAGCTTCTCCAGGCAACCTGTTCTAGTGCTTCACCACCCTCACAGTAAAGAATTATTTGCTAATATCTAATCTAAATCTTCTCTCTTTTAGTTTGAATATATTTCCCCTTGTCCTGTCACTTCATGCTCTTGTAAACAGTCCCTCTCTCTCTTTCTTGTAGGCTCCCTTTAGGCTTCAATTAGGTCTCCCCAAAGCCTTCTCTTCTCCAAGCTGAACAATCCCAAGAGAATTTTTCTTAGCCTTTCCTTGTACAAGAGGTGCTGCATCCCTCTGATCCACTTGGTGGCCCTCCTCTTGGACTCCTTCCAAGGCGCTGATGTCCCTCCTGGGCTATTCTGAACAGAGGACCCCAGAGCTGGATGCAGCACTCCATGTTGGGTCTCTCCAGAGTAGAGTAGAGGAACAGAATCACAACCCTTGACCTGCTGGCCACACTGTTTTTGGTGCAGCCCAGGGTACAGTTGCCCTTCTGGGCTGCAAGTGCACATTGCCAAGTTGCATCCAGCCTCATCCACCAACACCCCCAAGTTGTCCTTGGCAGGCCTGCTCTCAATCTGCATGTTTTGATACCAGGGGTTACACCAATCCAGGTACAACACTTGCATCGTGAGATTCCCATGGGCCATGTTCTTGACCTTGTCCAGGTCCCTCTGATTCCAGTCCTTCAGGTGTGATGAGGTGTCATGAGTGTGACAATAAAGATGAGTGCACCCTTCACAGAAGGACCAATTGGAACCTGACTTCTGCAACCAAATTAATGAGTATAAAAGAATGCTGCTACAGAATAAGCATGGACAGACCATTCTCTGGATCTGGCAAAAATAAAAACTGGGAACTAGTTTTTGTGCATTGTACTTTTATCTTCAGCTGTTCTGTGTTACAAAAGTTTTCCTTTCTTAGCTAAAATGAAGAGCAATCATTAAATAAGTATGTCTCATAAAAATGGAAACAAAAAAGAGCAGTCTACCGTATTTCCTGCTGCTAATGGTTGCCTGTTCTGGAGGCTTTTGTGAACATGCAAGAGATTCTGGACAATTACACGATAGTGATCCCTTTTATGATACTGCTTTGTTTATGTTTGGAGCATTTTTAGATTATTCTTAAAATTTTTAATTGGTTACAGCCAAGTACTGAAACTTAATGTATTTTTAGAAATTTTATTGATATGCTATGTGATTATTAATGTTCTCAACATTCATCAAAATTCTATCCAATTTAAATCCCACATAGGCTCCTATTCTGTGGACAGGATAGGCAATGCAGATTTTAATGTCATTTGTAAGTTGAAAAACCATCGAAGTTGTATCCATCAAACCTGAATGTTTTATTTGACTTGCAAGTCAATAAATAATAAGGAAGCATATTAATTTTCTGAATTGGAAAAGCTGATTAAAAAGTATTTCCCAGATATACTGCTTCTCATTTTGATGTTTAAAATTCTGTTAACATACCTTTATTTTTCATGTGGGAGGCTAAATAAACAAGTTAACATACCTGAGTGAATGTAATTGTCACAATGGGTAAATTGATGGCTTTCCCATTGTTTGTTTAAGCAATAAAGGTTCTGCATGGTTCTCAGTCCACCATGTTGTACAAGGAAGTTTAAATATGTAGCAATGGCAGTGACTATGAAATTGTGTTTTGCTCACTTAGTCCACCTCTCTTGATACATTGTGCTTATGCATAATTTTAGGCTAGATCTCAGGAGCAGAAAGAAAGAGGAATGTGAAGGGCACTTTATGCTACAGTCATTTTTCAGTTATGTATACTAGCAAAAATTAGAAAACTATTCTGACTGTAGATTAAACAGGTTATATGCCAACACCCCACCCCCTGTATAGCTGAAAGGATGCACAAAAGAGTGATTTGTGCCATTTTGTCGAAGGCATTTGTATTAAAACCCAGAAAAGTGAGAAGACAGCTTTCCTTTTTGTAATCACTTGATCTAAGTTAATTGGTGCTTTAAAACACTTCTGTTTTAATTCAGCCAATGGAATCTCAGTGAACTGTTGTTTCAGACAACTATGTAAAAGCTATATGCACATGTATTGTGCAAAGGCAAACATAACAATGAGATGTGTTAGAGACACATAAGGAAAATAGTAAAATAGTAAAATCTGTGAAACAGTTTGTAAAAAAGACTGAAAAACCCCAGTCTTACAGACTTGAGGGCTGACTTAAATGTGGCGTGGCTGTGGTGTAGCTCAGGCAAAGACCAAAAGCCTTGTTTGCCTGTGCTTAACAAGTGAAACCAGAAAGACCCAACTTCTTAGAATCGTTGTTCACACAGCACTGTATGACACCTTGCCTTGAGCACAGACAGACAAACCCCTAGGAAGAAGGGATAAGGAAGACACAATTGTATAACTACTCTGTTCATACAGTTTTCCTGAGGCTTCTACATTTGACTGCTGTCAGAGACAGGACACTAGCTGGATAGAAAGCTATTTTTATGGTATTTCTCTCCCTACTACCAATAGTTTCACCAAATCTGCACAAAATGCTACACCAATGGAGATACTCAAATTCATCCTTATAATTTATACAGAGTCTGCTCAGGGAATTTTAACGCTCAGCATTTGGCTGCTCCTGCTCCAAAGTTCCCAGGCGAATTCATCCAGTGGTGGCCATTGGATGTTTGGATAAGGGAGGCTCTGGAGGTAGTGAACTAGGACCTGTGTTGCCAAACTGTTAAGGAAACTTCCTTGTCTGATCATCCAGGAGCCATTCTGGCAATCACACTCCCACTGTTGCCTTAAATCCAAGGAAGAAAACTTCCACAACAGGGTGAAGGCAAAAAAAGGTCTTTTACTAAGTTCGGCTAAAACCTTTCAGCAATCAGAGTACAATGATGCGCGTGCCCTAGGCATACAGCATTCTACAAATTTATAACTCTACTTAATTATCTTATCTATAGAACATAGCCAATGTCTAATTAA
>JAWWEU010000091.1:33945511-33958540 GCA_035583155.1 Acropternis orthonyx
TATGTGGTACAGGGGTTACAAGCTATTTTCAAATGCAAAAGACTATAAGACTATAAAACTATATAAAAATCTATAGCCACATTAAGGCTTACGGCAACACCACCACCAGAGACTGTGACTGCTGGGACTGAATTCCCTTCCACAGTGGGTGACTCCCACAGTATGAATTTGCATTCAGGTCAGTACTTAAAAAGTGAGAGAAGCTTTTCTATTTACAGCATGAAGAGCTATTGTCTGTTAAACATTTACTAATTTCCTTACCAGCTTCCTTCTAGTAGGAACTGAATTTATTAGAGTGTGTACTGTCTTTCTGAGGTAGATAATATGCTCTTTTTACAAAACATTCCCGTTTCCTTGAATGCCCTTTTGATGGAATAAATGTCTGCATGCCAGCACATCGCAAAGAGCTGCAGCTGCACTGTATTCTATATTTTTAGAAGAAAAGGAATGACATTAACGGAGAGTGTGACTGTCATAAAATAATGTTTTTTTCTTGTTTTTACTATTGTAGCTTGTAAACTTAGTTTACTATAAATAATACAATATAAATAAAATTATTGATATTTAAGCAGGCAGTGTTCCATCTCTTCATTCTCTCTCATTACCAACTTTAATTCATATGTGATGTTATGCATGCCCCATTGGATGTGTTCAAGGCCAGGTTGGATGGGACTCTGAGCAACCTAGTCTAATTGAAGTTGTTCCTGCCCATGGCAGGTGGGTTGGGACTAGATTTTCAAGGTTCCCTTCCCACCCAAATCAGTCTATGCTTCTGTGAAGGTAGTACGTTGGAATTATGATATTATTTTCTTAGATGAAGAGACAGTTTGATTTTTTTTGGCCAGTATACTTGTTATCTTTCAAATAAAAATCATTACCTACTATTTTTATTTATATGCATGCTGTGTCAGATGGTTAAGACCACCTCAAAAAATGTTAGGAAAGGACATATGTTAAGAATAATCCAAGCATAATGTAAAGAGCTTTCCTCTTCTTTTTCAAACAAGGATTCTTTTGTCTTTATAAAAGCAAATCTTCCAGTTCACATTTTCTCAGGAGACAGGAATTTAAGGTAACATGAAGAAAATACTTAGTGCACCTCAATCTGTGTTCTTTAGTCTCCTTTGTTAAGTAAGGAAGAGCCTAAATAATTTGTGATTTGTCATTCCAAGGGGCAGATGGTCCCCAATACCACTTAATGCAAAAAGTATTAAAATAATGTTGGATTTACAATAAAGGATGTCTCTATGAGATAAGAATACTATTTAAATGACATATATGGGTAATGTGTCTATTAAAAGGCTTATGAATTGCCAGAGGACATACTGAGAAACACATTTTTTCCTTCTTATCTAGACAGTTTTGAAAGAGGGAGATTAAGAACTGAATAGAGATATTTGAGTTAAAATTATGAACATATTTCACCTGCTATTTATTATTGAGAAAGTTAAAGGAGAAAGCGTCTGTGTCATAAAGCATAGGTTTTAGCATGGTTTTATTACAAATACAGCATTTGAAACTTTTTTGTTGTCATTTACCTCTTCTAAAGGGAAAACAATTTTATTAACATTTGGCCTAAGATAAATAACTAGTTGCTTTAGACTATTTCTTACCTTTGTGATAGTATCACTGTAATATTTTACCATAGTAAAATACAAAATAATCAGAGGGGAATGTCAGTGTAAGAGGGATGGGGAGGCATGGAGCAGGGGATCTGGTTTTCCCTAGCAGTTGTAGAAGAGAGAGGTCTGTGTTCCAGAGGGGTCATATGTCCAAGAGGCAAATGGAAAATGCTAAGTCTCCTGGAGGCCAAAGCAGTTCAAAGTTACTTAATCACTTTCTGAGGCTCACTTTTGGTGTTGGGGGTCTTATGGCTTTTTTGGTATGTTTGGAAAAGAGGAGTTGTCATTCCTCCTCTAACCTGTACAAATAATCATCAGGAACTTTGATCACTGCAAAGATCATAACACGTTCCTTCAGATGAAAGACATCTGATGGTGATTAAAGTATGTATCTTGTTTATACTTTTCCCATTAATTTTTTTCTGTATTTTTTCCTGGTTCTTCCTGAGTCTTTGCAGCAGTTTTCCTCAATCACTGTGTATGGAATTTACCCTTGCCTTCTATCAAAAGTTTATATGAAAGAGGGTCTAAAGACATTTCCTCAAAGTGGTCTGGAGTGGGTGGAAATGAATGGGCTTTTACCTGGATCTTGATTTTTTTCACTCAGCCTTGCTTTTGATACATCTTTCTTCCCTCTTTTGCCAAGTGATGGCACACTGGTTAGTGTAACACTTCATAGTTATAGCCAGTAGACAATCTGTGCCTTTCACAGAAGCATCTGCAGCCAACTCTTTGCAAAATTGTTGAAATGGTACAGACTGCCTCATAAATTTGTTAGAGAAGAGTGCAATAACAGCTATATCTTGTGCTTCCAGCAACAGTGTTGTACTGCTTTATTTTGTGTCATAGAGCACCAAACAATTTCTTTACTACTTGATGCAGAGATCAGAATTCAAAATATAATTTCTCTTAAGAGAACTTCTACTTATTTTGATGCTTAGGGCTTATTTTATTTTTTTTCAAAGTTACTGATGCTATGAAATATTAAATATTCTTAAAGAGAAAGGGAGAGGTTATAATGCATTTAAATCACAGGGCTATCAGAAATGTTCCATGTGTGTAATCACTTAACAAAGTGACAGATGGAATTCTGCTACTGTAGTGCTCTCTAGATACATGTCTAATCCACATGGTTTTTGTACTTTAAAGATCTGAAGCAACAACTTAGCTTATTTTAAAGATGTGGGGTAAAAGGGTTGTGTGTCAGTCTATATCTTTTGATAGTTAGGTTAAAGGAGTATTTCAGTGGTAGATCTGCTTTCATTAAGTTACTGTCTATCCTATAAGGCAAAGTGTTTCCATAAACTTAAAAGAGATATATTTAAACTATCCAGTTTTCAAAACGTTCGTACACATTAAAAATAACTTGGTATTCATGTGCAATGGTTTTCTTGTTGGACAGTGTAAGGGGACTTGCCAGAACAGATGCAATAGATTATTGAAGAAGACTGTAAGTATAACAATTACAGCATGGAACAGACTGCTGGCCTATACAAGAACGTAGCATTCTCTTTAATCATAGCGCTTCCTAAACCGTGGGTGACCACAGGCTGGAAACATTTCCGTCAGTCCCTTCTCCATGCAGCAGTGGGTGTAAAACAGAGCTGAAGTAAACAGCATTTCATTAAAGAACTGCTCTCTAACTTACTTACACTAATACTGTCTCAAAAGTTTTTTTTCCCCTCAATTTTAGGCAACACCACAGGTCTACAGATTTTTAAGAGTTTTTAACTTTGAGAAAATACAGCTTCTCTTCACCTCTCCTTTTGGCGGCTTGCTTCTGCCAGTTGTTACCTACCAAAGAAGTTCTGCTTGAAGTAAATAGTATAAAATGTACTATCTCTATGCTTTTAAAAATATTTGCTGTGCTTTGGTTTTTGTTGTTAAAAATATAGTGCTTTAAAACCTGAATGTTTTGTTGGTTTTTGCAGTAAGAAATAACCTGTGCATTTATTTTACGTGTATTATGCTTAAAAGCTTTTCATCTTGTTTCCATTCTCCCATTTTTTGATTTTCTTTTTGCTTTAATGCTCAATGTGGTTTTACTGTTTCTATAAAGTGTTTTATTGTCTCTCTAGCCATTAGCACAGCACTTTTTCTTTAACCAAAATGAAGGGTAACTTTTAGGGAGGGGTTAACCTTGCAGACAGTTTACTGCTTTGTAAGCTGAATTCACCTCCTTAATGTTTGACATATACTCATCTGGAATCTTCAGTTTCATGAAGTAGATTTAAGTGGCTAAACTTGGTGTCATGCAAATAGTTACACAGCATTTACAGGCCTTTTTGGAGTATGTAAAACAACTGCAGTTGAGGACAGATAAATTAATTGTATTTTATAACTGCATGGACAGGAAAGGGTATGTTTTGATAGATGAGTTTTACTGAGTTCACTTGACAGTATTTGCTTGTTGCTGTTGCTCTTTTGGTTTTTGGAAAGTCAGCTGGAGGGAGTTCTTGGTCATTTCTAACCTATTGAAGATTATATATCTAAATTATTAGTTAGCCTTCTCACTAGCTCCTTTGAGAATCAGCTTTCTTTCTAAACTAATTTGGACCTTCTCTAGTCATGTATAGATAACTACATTGGTAGGACGGAAGAGAACTTGCAGTGTTTGCAAATTTGCAAATATTACCATCATATTCTGGTTAAAACCAGTATGATATTATGAATGGACTGGGAGAAAACAGACTTCTCCAAATAGATTCTATAACAATGCCAAGCTAGCATGACTATAAAGAAATTCTTGGCTTCTGGGCCAAAACAAACAAAAGCTAAGTATCTCAAAATAAAAAATGAGAAACTAAGAATTCTGCTTTCCTGGAAGGTCGTTTGAGCTTAAACAGCATGTGTCAAAATTTGCTAGTCAGCTGACATTTCTCAGAGCACTTTACCAGTGTCAGGTGGATCTAGTAAAGAATAATGATTTGTTATTGACAAGCAAAAAGAGGTCTCTATTTGATGAAATTCTATTGGCATTAGATATTTTTGCTCAACCTAATGTAATTAACAACCAGCAGTTGTTGTATCACCATTATAGATGTATTTTGTGGTTTTTTTGCTCAGGAGTTCCCTGGACATTTTCCTCCCCTTAAACTTCCAGGAGGTCGATACTTATGAAGTCCAAACCCAAGTGGTTAAAAGTAATTTCTGCTGAATATCATCTTAAGTTAGGTGATCTTTCAGTATTTGCAATGTGTACCTATGGGAAGTATAAACATATGACACTGAGCACATACATTCATTGAAAAAAGCATAAATTTGAGGTTGTAATTTTTCTAGAAATTATTGATCTCACAGATTTAAACTAAAAGTGAAACAATTTATGATCCATCCACTCTTCCTAAACTTAAATTTATTCACCCCTCCTTTCCACATCATTTTTTTTGTGTGGATTGAAGGAATTCTTTAGTGGAAAGCTTGCATTTTGGCTTTTGAAAGTTGTGAAAGGAAGAAGGAAATTAATTCTAAATCTCTGCCTAGTTAAACGAGAGAGTTTAAAAAAAAAAAGGCAAAGATTTATGGTTGACTCTGGAAAAGCTATTGAATTTCCTTTTGTAAGTTAGTGTAAATGTGTGTGTTATTTCAACATCAAAATATCCCCTTTTTTAATACAAAGAGTAATAGCACTTTCTAGTTGGGTGTTTCTTAAAGAGAAAAGAGAAGGAAAAGGGAAGGAGATTTGAAACTGCTTTTCCTGAGGCCAAGAGTAGACTCAAAGCTTGCCAACCCCACAGTTCTTTAGCGTCTTTCTTATGATTTCCAAGGGGTTTGTTAGTGATTTGCAGATGGAGCTTAGACTTTGGAACTCATCCATTAAAATGTTGTGTGGTCTTAGCCACAGTAGTAGTGCAACATGTTTTCACTGTACTAGTTTCACAGAAGGTAACTGAGCTTGAATTGGTGAGGGAACAACAATGCAGCCACCTCCTCCCCATAGTTTTCTTTTCCACAATTCATTTGGAAATTAGGATCAGGTGTAATTTCAAATGTCTGGGCATATATGACATTTTTCATCCATTTTAAAAAACAGAGGTAGAATATGAGCCTCCTGTTTTTACTAAGCTACGTGTATCAGCAAGAATAATACAATTCATAGCATGCAGTAATTTCTAATGAAAAAACATATTTGTCTCAGTGAGTTTTTGAATTTTTTTTCAATTAAATTTTTCTAGTAGGTTTTCATGGTCCTTTAATGTCTTCTTGCCCTTATTACTTTTACTTTTTTTGAAAAGCGATTTGTAGTTATGGTTGTTGAAGCAAAGTTAAGGAAATTGGTCTAATATAAGAGCAGTTAAAGCAGTTTTACTGCAAACACTGACTGAAGATGAGCCTGCTTTCATGCTTCAAGGACAGAACAGGGTGAAGCACACTGTTACATCAGGTACAGTGTGGAGAACTTCATAGAATCTATATTTTCCTGTCTGAAGTCTGTGCATTAATTTTTTGAAAGACTAATATTATTCCTGTTTTGTTTTGCTTTTTTTTAAACTCGAAGGTAGTACTAATTCAGTCTAGTCATTTATCTATAGATTTTCTGTAACTTGATCACATGCTTAAATGGCAAGATCCTTGTCTAGCAGAATAATTTGTTTATGATCAGCTAGTCTTTCATGGTTATCAGTGGAGATTTAGATGTGGGCAGATGTCAGACTGTTGTTCCAAGTGAAGAAGGATTAAAATGAGAATCTCCAATAAATCCTAAACATGTACTTGTGGCTAACAGTTTTATTTAGTGTGCTGGTATAGAATTTAGCTAATGAAAACCATCCCCTGGATGCATGTATCCATAAACTGTGCTGAAACAAGAAAACTTCCCAACAGTAAATGTCAGAAAGAAATGTAGAAAGCAAACCCCTCCTAACTCTATACTTTGGCCCTGATCCACTAAATTACTGAAGAATATTCCAGACTTCCTTCATGTTAAGTTGAAACTGAAGTGATTTCTTCTTGCAAAACCTCTGAGTGGTTACTGGAATAGACTCAGTCTGGTAAAGTGGGAGGTTGTGAAATATATGTGCATAGTTTAACATTTTGTCTGTTTGAAATGTGTTTTAACCAGTTTTAATTTCAAAGGAGAAATTGGACATTTGGTTAGGTTATGGATGGTAAGCATTTAGTGATATTTTTTTAATAGCTTATAAAGTACTGTCTCATGTACTGATAAAGAAGTTATTAACAAATACATATCATGTAATGTTCCCTTATTTATACACTGAGAATTTTATAAAAAGTTGAGAATGCAAAATTGTTTAGAGTAAAACAACACTTTGAAAGCTAGATTATATTTAAATCTGTATGATGTTTTACTACCTTATATTGGTTTACATTCAGATTTTGATTTGCAGAAAACTGTTTTTCTGTCTTTTTCTGGAACAAAGGAGCAAAGGAGGAAGAGGTCTTATAAGCAAAAATAAAAGTCACAGACTTTGTTATGAATGGAAGTGTGTGTAAATTATATTAATGGTGTTATATCAGCAACCTACTCACCAAATTGATTTCATAAACAGTTGGTGTTGAAATGATCTATAAATGAACATGTTACTTTGCCCTTTACAGACTTAGCCACTACAGTTCTTCAGAACTGGCTGTTTATTTTATAGTAGGAAGTTCTGAAAATACCAGATCTGTTTGTATTTTATCATCAATCATCACTATAAAACTCTTAAGTCTTCAGGCAGGATTTTAAAGAAATTATTACTAAAAATTACCTGTAGGAATTTGTTTTGGACTGAGTTGCTGAACACAAACAAACAAATACATATTTAAACAAATCAGAGCAATGTGTATACCTTGCTCATTGAGAAATTATTTAGAAAGTAATGTGGAATGTTAGAATCCTACCTATTTAAGAAAGAAATAGTACCTATTATATAGCATTTTTTTATAATAATGATTGGAAGTCATGTTATCTGATTTATATTAATCTTGTAATTGATTATAAGGGCCATGTGGCTATAAAGGAAACACCTAAACCCAACACTGACATGCAAGAAACACTCATTCCAAATTCTGATAGTAGGCAAAGAAGAAATAGAACTTACTTCTAATGTTTCCTCTGAATAAGATGTAGTTTTTCATATTATGCCTACTTTTTCTTAGCAAAGTTGAGGAAATCTGGTTCCCGTGGAAGCAGATGGAAAGGTCAGGTGTTACTTGACCAGATTTCAGAAATTTCCCCTTGGCTATTCATGCTGTACTTACTCCAATAGAATCACATAAGATCGTAATTTTCAGCAAATGTCATTAATGGTCTCTTCTCAAAAAACGTCACTCTGTGTTTTCAAGGAGAATATACTAAAGAGAAGCATTCTCTAGAATAAATGATAGATCCTTTAGTTCTAGCCTGTTCTACATGCTGCTTTGATAGACTCATCTAAGATGGCAAAAAAGAGCCCAATACCACCACCTGGGAAGTCTTAATCAGTATCAAGTTTGAATGGCTGATCCCAGTGAAACCATCCTCTGTCCAAAATATATTTGAGCTGTTGATTTTCACATCTGCTTCTGAGGACATTCAGAATCATAAATATGTTGGAAAGAGTGTGTAGAGAAGTTTCCAGAAATAAATTGATTTATCTGGCGCACCTGGAATATCTTTGAAACTGCGTCATAAATTCCAGGACAGTTGCTACACAAACTACACAAGTTACTAACATATAACTTCTCATGTCATCCTGTAATAAAAATGAAGTTCTGTGTTAATGTCTAATTTCAGAAGTGCTTTTAATTCAAGCTTCTGTATTTTTCCCCATTGACATGTTAGGAAGATACTATTGCAGAAAGAAGGGGTAAAAGCCTTTAAAGCTTTAGGTTCCCTGCGTAGTAAAGACAGTATCAGAAGACTAAAGCAACTCCTTCCTCCTTTTGGAGTTGTGGACACTAGCTGAATTGGTATCTGCCTCATGCTGACCTACTTCAATCAGTGGAGGGGCAAGTTCTGCTCCAGAAAAACATTTCCCAGGCTTTCACAGGTGCTTGTGCTCCATGAGATGGTTGTCTCTGAGAAACAAACTTCGTGGAGTAACTCAACAAATCCCTTGGAGCACATGGAAATTCATTGTGGACTTCAACATCCTCATGAAGGGCAGAGGAGGGGCAGGCACTGATCTCTTCTTTGTGGTGACCAGTGACAGAACCCAAGGGAATGGCCTGAAGTTGTGCCATGGAAGGTTTAGGCTGGATATAAGAACAAAGTTTTTCACCCAGAGGCTCCCCAGGGAAGTGGTCACATCACTAAGCCTGATAAAGCTCAAGAAGAGTTTGGACAATGCTCTCAGGCACATGGTGCGATTCTTGGGGCTGTCCTCTGCAGGGCTAGGATTTGAACTTTGATGATCCTAGTGGGTCCCATCCAACTCATATGATTCTATGAATGTGTGAAAACTCAGGTAGACAACATCTACACCCTTCCCCTCATCCACATCTACACTCATCCCTTCACCTTGTCAGAGAAGCAGACCAGGTTGTCAAGCAGGGTAGCTTTGCTGCAGGATAGCTTTATTGACAAGTATGGGTGGGTGATAATGAGGGAAGCATAGTGACTTGTCTTCTACTTTTGTGTTCTCAGAAGTCTTTAGTTTCAAGTCTATTCTCATTCTTCCACTTTCCCTGAACCAATCTGTAGATCAGAGAACCAAATATTAAATAAGGCCTTCACTACAAAGTCTTGTAGATACAAAGCAGTGTGTTTACACTGATAAAGAAATGAGTTTATGTCTTCATGGTAAGGCTCCTAGGATTATCTGTCTGTTAAAGGTATCAGAAATCTCTGTGCAGCAGTGGATTTTTAATTATCTGGAGTATTGCTTAGTATAAATTGCATCAATAAAATAAAGCTACTGGCAAGGCTGTTCAAGGAAGTTGGTCATTGTGTGGGCTTTATGAAAATTCATTAATTTAATTTCAGGTTGAATGGGATTTTGTCATAGAACTTTAATCTGAGGCCGTGGGCATGGATTTACTTCTTGCAAGTAGAATCAAGGTAATTTCCTTCTTACTCAGTGGTAAGGGAAAGCAAGAAATAAATTCCTTCTGATATCACGGTATTGGTGACTACTGTTCATTTTCCATAATCAGACATCAGATCCTGGAAATGCAAAAATAACAAACACCTTGTTATTTTTCATTTTGAATGCAGCACTTCTGCTGCAGATTCATCCATTTTTCTGGTTTCTAGAATAAGATATTAGTTCATTAGACAGTGAGTTAATCGATTTACTGCCAGAAATAACTGATGGTTCATTCTCCAATTGCCAATTTTGCTGGAGTAGTGTAGGATTCATGACTAATATAATCAGTACAGAAGTGCACTTAGTATTGACAATTTTCTCATCATGGACTTGAATACCTTGTAGGTATTGGACTTGAAATGGTTCCTTAAAAGTTATTAGTGTAAAATTACTCAACTCTATGACCCCAGAAATCCACACTGTGGCTATGTGTGTTATGTTTTTTTCTTTTCCAAAATGCTTGGGGAGGGACTCATAATGTGATAATGGAACTTATCACTAGTTTAGAATATTTCTATTGCTTCCTCTAGAGGAAATCTCCTGAAATCTTTTAGGTTTCTCTGTAGTATTTTCTGAAAGAGTTGATTTCAAAAGTGAAGGAAGAAACTTACAGGTAAGAGAATATTGTTTTACATGTGGTCTTGAAGCTAGTTCTGACCAATTTCTACAGTATGATGTGAAATAACTACTGATACCCTTTAGATCTGAGAATTAGTGAACTTTGTGAACTTTTGTGAACTTTGAATCTTGAGTCAAAACCAACAGTTATTATGGGCATTTAGTTAAAAATTAGGTATTCTTGGTTTGTACTGTATTTGTGATAATGAAGTTAATGATATGTGGGATTAAAGAGGATGGACAAATATAAGAAAATAACTACCTGATTTTTTTTGTTCTCAGTCAGATTTTCTCATTAGATACTTGGAGCGATTTTCTTCTTTTATCTTTCCGTGTTCTAAGTGAAAAAAATTGTGTTTCTCACAATTTGAGTTTGTTTTATCCAGCTGACCTGCTAAATGGCTGGAAACATGATATGAAAAAAATACTGTCTTTAGTTGGAGGTTATTAAGTATAAGCTTTATTTCTCTCTATTATACTACCCCTTCCACACCTTTTGTGAGGATAATGTGATAGAACACCTGAAAACTGCTTGTTTCAAGAAACAGTTGTCCTTACACAAATCATAGAATAATGGCTTGGCTTGGAGGGAACCTTCAGCTATCACCTAGTACAACCCCTTTGGCACTGCCAGGAACACCTTCCACTAGACCAGTTTGCTCAATGCCCTGCCCAGACTGGCCTTGAATACTGCCAGGGATGGGTCATCCACCAGATCTCTGGGCAACTTGTTCCTGTGTCTCTGGCTTTCTGAACTGCAAGCTCACATTTCTGATTCATGTACAACTTTTTATCCATTAATATTCCCAAGCTCTTCTCTGCAAGACTGCTCTCAATCCATTCGTCTCCTGGCCTGAATTGACACTGGGTGTTGCCCCAATCCAGGTGCTGAACCTTGCACTTAGCCTGATTGAACTTTGTAAACTTTGCACAAGCCCACTCCTCATGCCTCTAGATGACATCCCTTCCCTCAAGTGAATCAACTGCACCAGGTGTCTTGCAAACTTGCTGGAGGTGCACTCAATCCCACTGTCACGCTCAATCCCATCCCATTGATGAGGATATTAAATAGTATTGGTCCCACTACAGACCCTTGAGGGACACCACTTGTTGCTGTTTCCACTTGGACATTGAGCCATTGACTGTAACTCTTTGGACATGGTAACATAGCTAATTACTTGTCCTTCTAAAAGCCCATTCATCAAATATGAGTGAATTGTCAGTACTAATTTTTCTTTCAGATAGATCTCTGCTAATGCAATATAGAGTAGTAAAAGATTTATCACTTACAAACAGAATTATGTGCAATAAATAAGCTACTTTTTTAGAGAGAAGGAGAACTTTCTGGATATGTTTTAGCGAAGCAAGAAAGCTTTTAAACTGTAAAAGATAAATGCTTTAACGTTTTGTTGCTGAATTCCTTATCTTTGTTGCATGTTGGGATGTCTCAGGCTTCTGGCAACAGTGTCAGTAAAATGAAATACATAAGACGCAGAGCCGAATTCTAAATGTTTTGCCCTATAATACATATCTGTCTTATATACATACTTAATCCCTCCTTTCCACTACAGTATCTCCTGGCCTGTGTTTCCCTTGCCCCCTTCTGGCTGTTCAGAGGTTTAAAAAAAAAAAAAAATCTGCAAAATCCTAGCATGGATCTAGTAAAATGCTCAGAAAAGTAAAAAGAAACACCGCCCCACCCCCCAACCAAATAAACAAAACAACCCCCTGAAGACAACCTAGAAAATTGTTGGAGGCCATATGCAGACTCTGATGATGTGTAGCAATTTCGTCTGGTCTTTCTTCTGTTGCATGGTTAATGGTGACTTACACAAGGGTAGGGTGAAAGTAATTTTGAAATTAGTCTTTGCATAAAGAGTGTTTGATTACTTGTATCCTTAGGAAAATTCTGGTTATAGAGAGGGCCACTAGATAATATATTTTGCAGTGTTACAAATGAATATACGGGTTTTTAAGCTACTCCCTCATTTAGCTGTCATGTCAACCTGTCAAGATATTTTCAGAGCTTATTATGTTTATGGTCACTGGTCAAGCTTTTTCTAAGTCTTTTGCTGAGCAGTTCAAGAGACTTCGTACTTTTCAAGCCTCCTCCTTACCTCTAGCAAAAGTGGCATCCCAGGTTTGTTGTTGTTAATGCCTCCTTTATTTTGTTTTCAGACTGCAGTTTTGTCCCTTGTCTTTGTTTGGTAAACTGTCCTGTTTGGTAGGAATTGTCTGAACCTTTCACATTTCAGACATCAGTGTTCTGAAAACAAAATTTAACTTAAGTAAGAGGTGCAAAAGATAATAAAAGGAAATAAGTTTCACAATCATAAATTGATTAAGGCCTGTTTGGAGACTGTAGAGTTTAATAGATTTTAGCTTTTGCATTTGACATATTTAGAGGCTTGTACATTTTGAAAATGTGCTCCTTTATGTCTTTTTCTTATGAATGTGAAAGTTGCATGTAAATTACTACTTTGAAATTCTGTATTGCCACAGTGTTTTCTGTCCTCTTTAGTTTTAGGGAAGTCACTGAATCACAATAGAGCAGCAGTTTCTCCTGTTGAGCGCTATTTAGGAAAAATTATTTACCATGAAGAAAAAGGATATTTTGTCTTTTAACATAAGTGTACAAAGTAGTACAGGCAGTCCCGTGGTGTAAAGGAGACCATTCTGGACTCTGCATCCCAAGACCCCGAGTTCGAGTCTCAGTGGGACCGTTCCCTGGGCAGTTAAATGCCTCCCTGCCATCCGATCCCGTCAGATCTCGGATG
>JAWWEU010000091.1:33975299-33989152 GCA_035583155.1 Acropternis orthonyx
ATTTCCCATTTTTAGCTTGAAAATGCAAAATTCAGAACTACAAATATACAATTGGGAAATACAGACAACATTTGAAATACGGCAGCATAGTAGTTTCTTAAAGCTAGATGTGCTTAACTTGTAGAAGTGTTGTGTCCAATGAACTGCATGTAAGTCTGGAAGTCAAGTGTTACCACCTCAAATTTATTGCTCCATAACCCTGGGCACAGTTTATTTCCCCAGGTTTACTCTTACTTGTGGTTGTTGCACAGCATTCTATGATGTGAAAAAAAAAAGGCAGATTATTAGTCTCTTCCTCTTTACACCATTTACTTGCTTAGTGTAGATACAAATGTATTTTTCTTATTTCTTTATTCAGTTCTGTCTTTGTATTGTAAATTAGTTGTTTAGGATTCTGCTTTCTAATAATACAGGTACCAAAATAATGTAGCTCTATAAAACTTGTGTCTGTAATGCTTTATGTTAAAAGTATAATTTTTCTATTTTACTTCTTTAAAAAATCCCAGTGTTTTTGTGGGGAGCACACAGTCTTAAAATACATAATCATAATATCACACAGGCAGCTCCAATTCTCTCCAATTCTCTGGTTTAGTGTATATTGTTCTGTATATATTGTGTGTGTTTTAAAAGTGATGTAAAAAGCTCCTGGTAGACAGTGTTTGATTTTCTGTGGAAAGCATTGAATAGTTGCAGATGAGATTATTGAAAGGTAAAATGCCTTTTTTATTTTGAAAATATAAGTAGATAATGTCAACAATGAGGCAAGTCTATGGAAGTCCTTTCTGAGGCTGATAATCCCTCCCATATTTCAGAGTTGCTGCAGGCAGTGGCAGAATTGTGCTGCCTTCTCTTGTCCTGCTACACAACAAGCACATCTTCAAACTGTCTGGCGGACTTCTGTGCTATAATAGTGTTCTTGCCCTGAGTGCTTGCAAATTAATTCCATGCAGTCCATTTAACAAAATCTTCTGGAATTAGGTAACAGTGGAGTTTGAGTGTTGGTTTTGTTTTGGGTTTTTTCTCCTTTTGAACACCAGTGACAAAATTCATATTGATTTCAGTAGTGTAGCTTAAATCCTAGGGTCTATTAACTGTGACTTTTTGTAGTGAGTACTTTTAGTTTGCTGCTGGAAAGAATGGAGAGTTTTTCATTGTTGCATACAGAACATTTCTTCAACCACTTAGCCCCCAGGACCGGAAAACGTGCTCTCACTTCCCACTGCTTTCCCAGAACGGGCATGTCCGTGTACAGAGTGGCTGGGTTTGTTTGGAGGGGGTCGGAGCTGTCCCTTCCCAAGGTCGGCGGCCGGCTCTGTGCCGCTCCCGCTCGGCAACACCAGGGGGCGCACCGGGAACCGCCGGGACGGCGGTGGGAAACAACGCTTCTGCACAGGAAGGGCAGTTGCTGTGCTTTCTGATGTTATCGTGTGGGCATCATCTTGAGAAGGTCCTCGTTCTGTGTGCAGTCAAAACGATATTCTATTATTATTATTATTACATATTATGTATTACTGCTTTACATATTATATATTATTGTTTTACACATTATATAACATTACATTAATATTCTACTCGGTACTTTTTAGCTTGAAACAAATGCATATAAATTTTCAATAGTGCATTATGCACCTTAAGCCATTGCAATAAATACAATTTTATATATGCTATGCCTCCTGAAGTTTACAGAATGCATTTTATTAAACGTGCTGTACTCTAGACTCTTCAAGAACTATATTCTCATCAAATCTTGCGGTGCTAACTGCAGAAGCATGAAGCAAGGGGTATTTTTTAACTTAGGCTTTAGCTTAGTACTTTGGGGAATATGTAGGTAGGTTTTATTCTGGGTGCTCTATAAAAGGCTAAGAATATGGAGTTAGAATGCAGCGTGTTTGCTAGTGCATGTTTAATAAAACAACTTTCTCAAAACAGTCTTTTGTGTGGTAGTATGGTAAAAAGCTATACTAGTTTTAAAAAAAAATACATTTTGATGCACTAAGATGCTTAGCTTGTACTAGCAACTCTGAAATTCACAAAAGAAGATAATACTGTGAAAAAATGTCTTGAACAAAAATGCATGCAATACTATTAGAGACAAAGGTGATAAAATCAATTTCATTTCTGGAATTTAATTTTGAAGATGTAGCAAGAGTCTCAGAGCGCATCCAAAAGAGATTGCCTGCGAAGATGAGAGAAAAGCTTTTTGAAAATATGCTCACTGTGTTTTGCCTCTAGCAATTGCATGCAACAACCCATTCCTTCTGTCTGCCACCCTCAGTATTTGTAGTGATTGTTGTTAAAAACAGTTTGGGATCCCAGGTGTTTGCATTTATCAGCTGTTGAGCCTGCTTGGTCTTGCTGTGTAGAATCCTAAGAATGCTAATCCTGAGAAATTCTGAGGGGTTAGTAAGAGCTGATCTGAGAGTGTCAGTTTCATACTGGCTGTGAAGTAGAATCCATGAGTTAAGCTATAAATTTTACAGTGGCAGTTGTGTGAGTTGTTTCTTATTAATACCGAATTTTCTTTCATTTGTTTATCAACAGCCACAAGCAGCAAGCCATCCTGCCATTTTCAGAATTGTAAATGAAATTTTCAAGTAAGTTTTAAAATTGTAGTGGGAAGAGTTTCAAATGATCCATTTAAACATTGAGGATTTCTTCATGAGAAGAAGCACTATTATAATATGCCATGTATTGTAATTTCAGGATGTCTTTTTCTTTACCTATATATATGCTTTAAAGTTACCTTTTGTGTAGTACACTGCAAATAATGAAGAATGTTAAAATCTTGTGAACTTTACATAAAAGTTACATTACAGTTGACTAGATTGTATTTTAGACTTTAAAGTTTATCATCTATTTTGTTCTTCTGTAGAGATTTGTGGTTGAAATTTGAGGTGAAAATCATAAATGCTGGAATGGCTTGGCTCATGCCAGCATGAAGGTGGAATTTGGCAATAACATTTGCACTTACCGGTGTAGCCTCTTTTACATTATTTTGATGGTCTTCACGATATGCTCTTAATGGCATTAAACTATTGATCTGTCTGTGAATAATGAGTTTGGTTTTGAATGCATTAAAATTATTTTAAAGCAATATATATTGGTTACCACATGGGGGCTTCCAATCCTTTGTACTCAGCTTTTAGTGGCTCTTATCTTTGCTTCACTTGACCTAATACTTATTTTTAAGTAGATGTACTGCCAGGGTTATCAGTATTACAATTTTGATAGAACAATAATGTGTTTAGTGCCTGTTCACCAAGTGTTTTTCTTCTTAAGAAAACAGGGCCCCCAGGTATATGTGTTTGGGGGTGTTTGTGTGTTTAGGTCTGCGCAGGCACTAACAGAGGAGTCTTTGCCGTAGAAACTGTAGACCACTGTATTCTGAGACTGGAAGCACTTGTCAGCTATTGCTCTGCAGTCCTTTCTGTTGCTGTGGTCCCATGTCTGCACACAGCTAGTATTTTATGAAGAGCTGAGACCAATCACTTTCCCAAAGTAAGAAGCACTTAAAAATTTATGGCACTTCAGCAGACCTGTACTGATGTCTTGTGCTGGAGGCTGTATATTGTGATGGTACAGGGAGACAAAATTTATTCAAGCTTCTTTGTTTATTTAAGGTCATTATATAAAATATTTTCTAAAAATAGCACAAGACTACATAACTCTTTCACATCCTTTCCCTTTGGTAGTCACTGTTTCTTCACTAATGCAGGATTTTACCCAACACAGTATTTTCTAATAAAACTTTGCACTTTTATTAGCATTTCAAATTGTCTTAAAAAATCATCATGTTTTCCTCTTGCTCAGCCTACATTTCTGCTCCCTTGTTTGCTTTGAATTATTTCTACATAGTATACATTCACTACATTGTTGGTATTGAAATATTAATATATTTTAAAAATACTGTGTTTCAGGTCCTCTTGGTATTTACATGAAGCTGTATATGTTACCTAGCTTCTGTAGAACAATTGGTTTATGCAGCTTTGTGTTTATTTTTCTTGTATTTCTCTGACGTACTTTCAACTGTTATCAAGTGGTGTGCAGACATTAAGATACTGTTCCAGATTTAGTCACATATGAGATTTTAGAGAACTGCTGATAAAGAACTTGTACTTCCTTGCTTAGAAACTGTTGCATTTCTATAGCTGGCACAAAACTTGTTTTATTTTTGGGGTTAATGTTCTGTTAGAAGTGTGGGTCTAAGCATTGTGACTCTTTTTGGAATAACTTCTCTTGCTATTTGCATACATTTATTGAGGTTAATTGTACTAAATTATTTTATCACAGGGTTATTAGCTTCTGTCTCCCAATCTTTTCTTGATATATGTGGCTATGCAGAAATCCATATGACTGTCTTGAATTTCTGTGTACTATTTCTTCTTTTTATATCAGTGACTGCATTTGCCTGTAGTTTTGTAAAATGTATCTATTACAGTAATTTGTTAGTTCTTCATATCTTTTAGATCATCCTGGAAGGGATGAAACAATTGTCTAGTAAAAAAATGTATCTTGCTGGCAACTTACTATTTTTTCTCCTTACTATTATATGTCTTTAAAGTAATAGAATGAAAATTGCTACCCATGTGGTTTTTTTCTGCTCCATTTGCTCAAGGTTATTATGCCCTACAGAAAGCCAGTTGAAGCATGCACCTTCCTGAACCTCTAGTAAAGTGGCCTATGGGATGCAATCCCACAAAACACTAAAGTATGCTTAACCTAATCATGGGAATAGTTGCTCTGAACCAAATTAAACTGTTCAGATGCCAAATTTGACTAATAAAATCGTGGTTGTCTTTTTAATTTCATACTTATTTCCCCCTATTGGTAAGGTAAATTATGTGTGTCCGCATGGATATTGTAGATGTTTACTTAATCTAGTTTATTTGTAGAAGTTGCATATGTTTTAGGGTTTTGGTGGTTTGTTTTTTTGTTTAGTTGGTTTGGTTTGGGTTTTTGTTTTGTCTTGCTTTTTGTAGTTGTTGGTTTTTTGTTTGTTTGTTTGGGGTCTTTTGGTTTTTTAAATAAAAAAAAATTCTAAAAAGCCTACAAAGTTAGTGTTGTTGTTAGTATTGGTGTCCACACTGATGTAATGAGCTCAGACACAGCTTGAATCTCCAGCATACAAAAAATATACCTTTTTTCTTCATTTCAATTAACATAGCATGATGGGCAGATTAGTTATCTGATCTGTCATATTCTAAATTCTTCTATGCTTAGGAATGCATTGCTGGAAACTGATGGAACTTCAGAAGTTATGACCATAACACAGATGTTTACACAGCTCTTCCTTCAGGCTCATCAGAATGAAAACAAGCAGGTTAGTCAAGATCTCTTTCTTATTTCTTTTCAGTGAAAAGATACAAAATTTCACAAGAAAAAACCCAATTCTGCTCTTAAGAGAGGTGGCTGAATATAATGGGCTAAATAATAGCATCTCTCTATAGATGCATAAATATGCCCAAGTTAAGTTCAAACATTTTCTCCTGTGCATAAAATTAGTGTGAAACCAACGTGAAGGAGCAACTTGCCCACTCTACCCTGGAGTACTCCTGCAACGTAAAGTGATTTTCACAGGCTCAGTTCCCCTAATGTTAAAGTTTCTGCCTGTAGAGTGAACATGATCTTAAGCATCCATCGCTGATAAAAAGGATGAAAAATGTCAGATGCATTTTTCTTTTGCAGTAGCACGGTCTCCAATAATAAATGAAGCAGAGATAACAATCTAGTCCCCAGTCCCCTAAATAATTATAAGTAAGGTACTGAGTAGTCATATTTGTCTGTTCAGAAGGTAGAAGACACAGAATACATAGTGGTTTCAGTTTCTAGTCTTCAGTGATCGCCTCTGAGAAATTTTCCTTGGTCTACATCTTCAAACTTCCCAGCTGAGTGTCTCTCCTTCTGCACAGATTTTTATACAAAATTACTTTATTTTGAACTGAATTAGTCGAATTACTTTCTATGTGTTCATTTAAATGAGAGTAAAATCAGTTTATTATTTTTAAATTTCAAAATACGGATATATAAAAGTCTTTCTTGTTTATAGGTTGCAAACTTGATTTCAGATTCCAAAATCACAGTGTCATTTCACATCCTGACCATTTTGTTTGGTTTTTGAACTCCAATTCATATTATACAAGTTTGGAAAGTACTCTGTCATTTAATAGCTTTCACTTTAGACTTAAGAAAATTTCCAGTTCCTTTCTCTTGCATCTTTTGGTGGAGATGGTAGTTAAGAAAATGGTGGGACTTCTTGGAACTTGTGATGACTGGCGTTTAATTAGCAGTGTATATGAATCTGTCTTCTAGCTTCAGGCAGCTGTCTTGCTTAGTACATAGATGTTGTGCACGTTAATCTCATGCCAACCTGCTGGTGTGGCAACAGCATGCTGTGTAGCCGCAGGTGGGATCACTGGGTGAGAACAAGGTAAAGATTCCATACCCATCAGACACCCAAGAGCTAATCCTGTTATGCAAGTGATGCACTTTCTTCAGGATGAAAGTTCTTTGCCTGCTGGCATTGCAACATGGACTTTTGCCCATTTTTTTAAGTAGTTTTAAATATTGAGTTTCCTTTATTTAACTTGTGTACTGTTTAATTCGTGGAGTTCTAATTAAGGTATTATCTTCACTACTAGAATTTAAAATCCCTTGTTTCACAGTTTATGAATCTACTGTAATGTAACTAACAGCTGGAATGCAAACAGACAGGTATAGATTGCTTCCTAAACTTTAAGTCAGTCAGATCTCTCTTTTTTTTTTTTTCATACCATCATTAGACATATTCATAAGGCACCCGTCTTTGTGGTGTCTGATTGCCCATGACAGCACATAATGTGCTTCATTTGCATTTAGCAGAAGAATGGTAAAAACACTAAAGGCAGAAAATGAAGGGAGTTCTCTCTGGTCATCAGGCACTTACAGTACAGTTAACTGAAGAAAGGCGAGGCAAACTGATGCATAAAATTTGCAGAAAAACTGCATGTGTGGCAATTCACAGGTTTGCAGGGCAGGAGGGGAATGACTCTGTTGCAGTTTGGCAGCTGTCAGGAATAGCTGCGTTTCATAATAACTTTGTAGACCATTTAAAGAGAAGGTTTGTCAGAAAAAAGCTTAAGATTGTGAAAAAACAGTGCTACCAGGTTTAGGAATAGTCTTTTATCCTCCATTTTTTGGAGACTGAAAAAAGTATATATGGAACATGGGGTTTAAACCTACTTAGGAAACAGTACTGTTTCTGTAGTCATGGATGAAGAAATTTAAGAAGGGTTGTACTGAGATCCCTGTTAGGGTGTGTTTTGTGCTAGCAAATTTTCTTCAAGTTTGTGGTGGTAGTGAAAGGATATTTGGGTCATGTTGCTTGTAAATTTATGAAGTTAAAGTTCATATTTTTATTTGATGGAAATTATAATTTCCTAATTAATTATTTTCCCTTGATCATTTCAGAATTATCATTGATTTTCACATGGGGAATTATGCTTTAAATATCTGGATAAATATTTTAACCAATGCTCAGCATTTATTTCCTGTTATATACATCATTATAACCAGCCACATCCAAACTTGTGCTGTCTCACTGTGCCTTTTTGTGATGGGTTATGTAGGGACAGGACTGCCTAAAATACTGTGTTTATCTGACAACTTGTTTTGCTTTGCCTAGATAGTATGCTGAAAATTGGTTTTCATTTAACAATACTGTGGGCTGTCTTGGCTATTACTCTGTCAAGATTCCAAGAATTTTAGGTTTCCATTTTTGAACAGATGGCAATAATCTACACCATGCCCTCAGATTCTGCAGATATTATTAGTTCTTAGTTTAATATGATCCATTAATCTGTTTTTCCAGCACTGGAAATGAAATTAAACTAATTAATGTCTCTTTTAACCTCAGCATATTAAGAGCGACTACTTTTGTGATTACAAGGAAAAAGCCTAAGACTATTAAGATGTCTTTTTTTTCATGCTCTGAATCTTTTTTGATGCATATGCTTTTAAAATCCATAAATAATCACTTTTCATAAGCAAGCATTTCCTAAATATCCCCTTTCTTTATGCAAAATTCTAAAATGAAATACAATTTTCTGTTTTCTTACTTCAGTCTGTGTTGTTAATTACTACCTTAGGCGAGATTGTTCACTGTGTTTATTTTGAAAGATGACCAGAAACCTGTTAAAATAATGATTTTGTATCTTAGCATAAATTTCCACTGAAGGCCTACTTCCCTTACCATCACCAGCCTCTTGTAAGAGGTTTAGTCAGACGTCCTTCTGGTAAGTTTCTTCATGAACTATTTGCAGCGTTACCAGTCTTCATGGTCTGTGTATGTCTTAAAATAACTTTAAAAGGGATGGAGAAAAACTTTAGCCATTTTCTAAATAAGGTGTGTTTGACTTAGCAATTTTAACAATATTCTTTTAATGCATTTTTCTGCAGGAACATGTAATTCTTATGTAACAGTGCCACAGATGTAACTTTAAGGAAAACTAAATCAGAAGTGAATAACATAGAAAGAGTGCATAATTGTGTAGGAATGAAGCAATGTTACTGAGATTGTAAAAATACTACATCTTCTTATCTTGTAATATCAGTAATTGTCCTAATTAAAATATTCATATGTCTATTACAAGAAAAAGGATTTCTGTTTTTCTCTAATGCTTGAATTCTGCTGATACTTTAGATTGCAAGCTTAATTTTTTTTCCCATTCATATAGAGCAAGAAATCACTGTTTGGTTTTATGAATAGTAATTTAAGCTCAGTGCAAAAGTCTCTGACAATGTTACTCCACTGATAATATGTTAATATTGATGTAGTGATTACTCAAAGGAACATCAGGCGCATTTGAATATTCCTGGCTGTAATGCCTCACATGGCTTCATCAGTGAATTGTCCTATGAAACACAGTAATAGGTATTGTTGAAAATGGGAAATTTTAAAATGAAATTTTAAATGCTTTGTGATAACTGAGCCAGTTTGCAGAAATTTTAAACGTAGCTTAATGTAGTTAGTTTCACCATTATGTTCTAGTTGGACAGGATAGGATTTTAAAAGTTTTGTTTTCATTCTCCCTCCTCAGAACTCCCAACTACATCCTGGTCTCAACACTTGAAATACATTTCGAATGTGCTCAAAGCATTAGTAGAAGATACAAACATTAGGTAAAGCAGCATAAGATTTTCTGGCTTTTTGTCCTTTGCGTGCTACTTTGGAAAAAGTTGTATCATTTGAAGTCTTTAGTGGCTACATTTCATCATTTTCTTATTATTCTCTAAAGGGAGCTCTGTTTTAAAGAATAGGAATCAGATTACTTACTAAACTTAAACTTTGTAGCATTTATTTACCTAACCAATGCTTTTTAATAAACAAAATCTTGTCACTCCTTTCAACAACTAGGTGTATAATGGAAATGTTTACTTGCCAATTCTCCCACTTCTTCCCCCAAATTTTTAAAACTATTTTATAAAGAAGCTGGGATTGGCTTTCTGCAGGCTTCTGCAAACATCCAAACTTCAAGCTTCTTGATTGTTTTCATAAATACATGGCTGCCAGACTGCAGTATCATTGTTTGTTTCATTGCTCTTTGAGCTGACACTCCATGTTCCTGACCTGTTGTCCTTGAATTTTTTTTGTGTTGTCCAAACAGATATGGAATGATGTTTGTTTACCTGAATTCTGCTTTGGTAGGGAGATGATCTAGAACTATATGAAAAGAATGAAAAAACATGCATCTCTGTCTGCTGCTGTTTCTGATCAGTAGTGTCACGAGACATGACTCAGGTAGAGCTTGGATATGAGTCTGGTTAGGTCTGGTCTGAGAGCAAGCTGTCTAAAGAATGTTATATAATTTTTAAATTCAAAGAAACCAAATTAATTTTGATGTAAAATTTCAAAAGAAACCCAGACCTGTTTGTAGGCCAAACAGACCTGCAAAACAAAAGAACTAGCTGTGCCCCTGTGTCCTGGAAGGAAGATGCTTGCAACCATGCATGGTTTCAGTTAACTCACAGAGGCTTTTTTTTTTGTTACTGAGTGGCAGAGAAAAAGCTTTTTGTTGCTCCCTCTGAGGCCTGCTGTCTGCTAGTAGCTTCTCACTTTCTGGATGAGATGCAGTTTGGTGCTATGTCTCACCTGTTCATCCCTGAAGTGTGTCAAACCTTACTGTCCTTGGAATGTGACCAGTAGCTGACCCTGACTTCTTAAAGAAACACATAACCGAACAAACAAATAAAACAAATATCATCACATCATAATGTGTTACAATAATATAAACATCTCTTTTCCCCTTTTGCTTCAATAGTTCACTAGTTTGAGTAGTATTGAACTTGCTAGAATGTACTCTTCCTTTAGAACTCCTGCAATAATGTTTTCTTTCAAAGCCCCCAGTTACAAAGAAAATGGATCTAACACATTTTTAAATAGCACTATCCATGAGGAAACTGTATTCCATTTTCTTTTATTGCTTTATTCCTATTCTACACGCTTTCAGCTTACTACTATTTGCAGAGGACAAAGAACTACTTTTACACAGAATATCCTCTTGCTTCTTATATCCACTGCTCTCTTTTTATATAGATTGGTTTTCAGTGGTTTTATTTTATGCCAAATGTGAATCTTACAGCAAAGTGCTTTCTACGTCCTTCTAATCAACAGATTGCTTCTGTGCTGTGATTTATTATTATATATAGTCATCTCAGTGAACAGTAAATGTTACATGACATTTTAAACCAGAAATCAATTCATGTACCTTCTAGGGGGGCAAGTCTCAGAAAAAGCAAAGGGCCGCTTTTTGCAATGACAGTGGGACATAGATGCCACTACAGAGTGGGCAGGAACAGCAGTGGGGACAGAAGTGGAGGGTACATGACCCCAAAACTGGCACTGTAATGATATAGGAAAGTCTTAAGATAAAGCTGTGACCATGCCATGTTCCCCAAATTATGTGATGGTATCAGACAACTTCATCAACTCCTGAAATTTCTAAGATCTCTTAGAGTTTCCTGGGAAAGGTGGCACAGCAGTCTTGGAGTCCCCAGGAATAAAAAGGAAGAAGAATTTCTCATTCTTCCAAGTGTTGCAGAATTTATTAGGAATAATTGTTTCTAGTTCTTCTACTAATTGTCCTTCTGTTTGTCTGTCCACACTCAGTTTAACTTCTTGTTTCACAGACACTTACCACTAGCTTGTATCTCCCTATTACTTCTCTTTTTTTCAGTCTTGTCTAATTTTAGAGTAGTGCACATGAGAAACTGTAGACATGAGAGGTAATCCATTCTCACCTTTCTTACAGCAATAACCCTGTTTGTAAGCACCTTCAAAATTTTCATTAAAGAGGACATGAGTTTATATTTAGCCCATCTGAAGGTAATTCCTCCTGAATTACAAAAAAAGATGTGCTTCATAAATCACCAAAAACGAGAAAATAACCCTGAAAAGCAACAGAGAGAAAGTGGAAGGCAACAGTATGTTGGAGTGTAATACCTGAGATACAATTTAAAATTTTGAAAATCCCTCAACTGGAAGGATAGAGTTTAATTTTGTTATGTATATTTTCCTACATAGTATTTTGTCACAGTTTATTAGAAGCTGATGTTGTGGATAGTCTAGTAGTAGCACTGCATGTGTCTCATTTGATTGTGACTTCAGAAAACAGAGTAAGCACTACAAAGTGGAAGGCATCGTCTGTTGAAGAGTAGTTTAAAGATTTGTTTAAAGTTAACGGGAGCACCCTTTGCAGTTAACTGAAAACAATTAAAAATATCAAATAATGAGACATATTTAATATTATCTTCATTATTTTCCAGTTCTGCCACTGACCTTTTTGAAATCTGGTTTTTGATTGCTTGTTTTGGAGAATGGGTGGATATTGCAGCAGAACAATTACTGAAGGTTGCTGTAGAACCAGATGCTTTGCTGTGGCTGCTGGCATTTTACTACTGTCCTCAGAATGAAAGTCAACAAAGGACTCAAACAATGGTGGGTAATGTAGTGATAGTAAGTGGCACTAAGCAGTCAATAGTCAGATTATATCTTATTGCTATAAAACAAATAGTGCACACCAGAAGAATGAAAAGTATTGACTTTACAAGGTCTCCATGGAATTGTATTGCACTGCAGAACTTGAAAGATACTTTTTTTGAATTTTCTTGTGACATTTGGAAAACATAATTCCTCTTTTTAAAATATGTTATATAGATTAGCACCCTCTTGGCTTTCCTTTGGATGAATTGGATGCTTTTAATCACAAGTAAAACTACCTAGTGACGGTATTTTTTAAATCAGTGTGGCAGATTCCCACATTCCTGTGTTATGGCTTCTTCTGAGAAGGAAACATGAGAAATTACAGCAGCTGAAGCAGAAAAGATACTTATCAGACACAGCCTTGAATCCTAATCTTGCCTATCTATTCTGCTTTTTCTTACATGTATTTACTGATCTTTGGCATGTGTGAGAAAGTAACAAGTACGTAATACTCCCATATGCTAGGTTTCTAACAGAAGGAACAGTGTTCTAACCTTACACACTGTATGGCACGAAGAGTGCTGTGTGTCTGTGTATGCATGTAAATACCTGAAAGCCTTTAATTTAAACATACTATGCAAGTTTGAACTAGTCCAAGCAATCTAATCTACAAAGCTCATATTCAAAATTTGGCTGCAACTTCTCTAGCTTTCCTTAATTTGAAAATAGATTCTGTTTGATGTAAAAATGCAGCTCAGTACACCAAACTAGTAAAACATGATGCTATAATTTTGCATCTAATGGTGCATGTACAGCAGTGTATTATGCAATATTTTATTTCTTTTCCTTCCCCTCTCACCACCCAGATTGCACTACACATGCAAGATCACATCCCAGTCACTTGTAAAATTTTTTTTCTTTAATTTCTTATAGTCTAGGAGTGAGGCTGGGATGTTGGCTGAGCAGAGTTAGGTTAGAGCTATGGTGATGTAAAGAAATCGGGGTTGGTTTTAGAATGCAGTTTTGGGTAAGGAGGCAATATGTAAGCGATAAACATCAGTGGATGAAACTGAAGCACTACAGGTGCAGGTCAGTGTATGGAATATTGTTCTAACTCCAGCACTAAAGAATGAAATAATTTTGTCCCATATATGAAATAATTTCCCTGTGTGTCCCCTATTCTACCAGTTTGCTATTCTGTCATAGCATAAGACAAACTTCAGTGAGAAATGAGCTGTTCTATTGACAATGCATGCAGTTTTTTCATCTTTTTCCAGAGGTCTGATATCATTCTTTTCTTAGGTACTTGAACTGAGACTTTTTTTGTTGTTGTTGCACAGGTCAGACTACTTCAGGAGCATTCCCACAGGTCATGCAAAGCTTCTGCCTTTAGTTAGGTGTTTGCTTTTTCTTTTAATTTGTCCTTTGGCACCTTTCACCAGTTAAGGATTAAGATAGCATGGGAACTTATGGCAGATGTCAATATGGAGTGCTTTTCATTCAGCGTATTTTTGTGTGGAAATTGGGCACTCATGACTTAAGCTTCTGTCTTCCTGCTCATTACTTTAGGCAACACCTTCACATCAGCAAGAGTGGAATGCATAGGATTTAAACTATTTAAAGAAGAAAAAGGCTACTTTTGCTGTTCATTAGACTTCGTTCATATGTGCAGGACTAAATAGTCTGCCCCTCAATTCATTTGTTGGACTCTCTTCCTACCTTTAGGCTCTGAAAAACTGAAACAATGATACTTGGAGGTTGGCACTAAGAATGAGACTCCTAGGGTACATGACCCCTTGGAGCAGAGCCAGCTACTATTCATCTGCAGTCTCTGGCATATAGGATGCACAGGGGCATAAAGAATCTTGAATTCCAGTTACCTTTCTGTAGATTCTGG
>JAWWEU010000091.1:34067694-34078214 GCA_035583155.1 Acropternis orthonyx
TTCCCCTCACAAGGAAGTTGTAACTGCAATGAGGTCTCCCCTCAGTCTCCTCTTCTCCAGGCTGAGCAGACCAAGTGACCTCAGCCACCCCTCATACGGTTTCCTCTCCAGACTCTTCACCATCTTCATTGCCATCCCTTGGACACTCTTTAAGAGCTTTATATCCTTACATTTCAGTGCCCAAAACTGCACACATTACTCCAGGTGAGGCCACATCAGTGCAGAGCAGAGCAGGACAATCACCTCCCTTGACCAGCTGGCGATGCCGTGCCTGATGCCCCCAGGACACACTCAGCCCTCCTGACTGCCCTGTCCTTTACTTTCTTCCTTTGCTATGCCTACCTAGATCTTCTCGGACAACATGTAAGTAGCAATCTCAAGGATATTATTTGTGTTGATAACACTTAGCCACTTCCCATTTTGTGACTTGGAACTTTATTAAAAATGGAAATATAATTAGAATCACAATAATGAAGGTGACGGTATATTGATCCAACTTCTCTCATTTTCCAGTTGTTCCTCTGTAATTAATACTGAACTATTTCATTGGTTTGTTGGTTTGTTTTGGGGTTTTTTATATCTGTATGTGAGTAATCCAGAGTTTCAGCATACACAGTCAGGTTTTCAAAAACTTTAGCAGATATACCCACAATGTTCTGTCCAAGTAGAACTCATACAAAGTAACTTCCATAGCAGTTTCATTGAGTCACAAGAGATTTTTATTCTGCCATTTTTATAGCAGTTTATGCATCTGGCTTATTCAAAGTTTCAACAGTAATAGAATTTTCAGATTAAGACAACTCAGGACGATATAAGCTGAAAAGCCCTAGCTTTTCATTGATGAAAGGAATACAGTCAACCACTGGATAGCATATTATTTGGAAATACCAAGTGGTATTGCATGATTTTGCGGCTAAGACAGTGAAAAGTCTAGCACAAAGAACACAATTCCCTTACTTGGAACCATCAGTCACTACTCAGACACCAGCAACAAAAAACAAAAACTCCAGAACTCTCACATTTATCAATCCCAAATATTTACAAATATTAACTTAGTGTCACAAGTAACAAAACACTTAGTTAAGGATATTTCTAGCTTACCAAGATGAAACTGCTTACCCTCTTTATTGCACAGCTCATTTGTGTTGTAGAATAAAAGACAGTAAAATTCAGTAATTCAGCAGTCTATGCATGGTTAGGACAACATCTCTGTAGAAGTTTCTCAGATTTTAATGCTGTAAATGGAATGAGGAGCAATAGTAGAGGTTACAGAAACACACTGATGCACTCAATATCTCTTTATTTTTAAAATAGGGACACATCAACTAAAACAGCATCAGCGCCATGACATAGATATAAAGATGCACTGGGAGCAATAGGTCACTGCTCAGATCTATGCTCAAATGGAAAATAAGCAAGATATAAGCTAAGAAGGAAACTAGAATTACTGACTCCTAATTGCTCAGTGACTTTCCTGTCACAGCGAATGTGATGTCATAAAAACAACGCAGTTATAGAGCAAGAGGGCAATCTTGTACACATGATCTGTTACACATGCAGACTAGACTGCAATAAATCCAACCACTTACTGTGATTTAGACACAGAATGAGAAGAATCATGAATACACTGGGTACCACTTTCTTCTATATGCAAACAGTTAATGTATGAAAATCCAATATAAATTGAAATTTCTGAGTAGTTTATTTTAAAAAAACACAGGCACACAAAATGAAATAAAAAATTTCAAGCATATGGCACTATCAAAGAGTAAACAATATTGCTTTCAGGGCTGGCCAAGGGGATTACTGTTACATGAGGAAATCAAGGCTGACTTTTAAAAATCTAAAAATAATTCTAAGAATGCTTCCTGTCTCAATGCTCTGGACAAGAGAAAACAAATGAAAAGACTTAGCATCTACATGCCATCTAGGTCATTGGTATTACACAACCTTCCTTTTCAAAAACACTTCAAACAAATTCCTATATGGGATATTCAGAGGCTTTAACTGATCAAAAACAAGTGCAAGATATGAAATACTCCCTGGAAGTACAAAATGGCTTGTTTTCAGAAAAGGTCCCTGTGCTCCTGATGAAGCATAAGAGAAAATGATAGCTTCACCAGATACTTCTAATTAAATATAACCCCTTAAATATTTACTTACATGCCACTTCATACCAGAAGGCTGGATTGTTACATAAGACACTAACACTTAAGTCTGCACTTCTGTCTTATGTAGCTGCAAAGCAACACACATCATTAGGATAAGTAAATTACTGTAGCAAGTGATTATGTATACAATTTTCTTTATCATAGGTTCCAGCTCTCTACTACCTTCAAATTAATCAGACAGGAGAAGACTTGCCATCATACATCTTTCTGTGCTGTGAAGACACAACATACAGGCCCGTTTATGAATTCTGGCTATTATCGTGCCTCTAACACCCTACCATACATGGCTGAAAGTTTTACAATCAAAATTATTTGCATTGGAGAAAAACGTGATTTAGCAAGCTTTTATTAATTATTCTACTCTCCCTCTGTGTTAAAAGTTACAGGCTGCATACATACATTTAGACAGTCAAGAACAAAAAGGTAAATAGTTGTCCATTAAATCATTTTTCTTTAAAATAGACTTAAAGCCAACACTTATATTTAATACTTATAATCTGAAATCACTAACCATAGCTTTTATTCATTACTAGAAAGTATGTTCTATTACAATATAAATATGGATAACATTAATCCTCCCACACTTGAGTTCATCTTTTCAATTACACTCTTTTATGTGCTGGGCCTTTCACAGCATTACTGGGGAAGTGAAGTCACAACACTAGCTTCTGTTCTGCTATAGGTTAAAATAACACCAACCACACATATTTTGATGCAAAGAGAACTAACTGCTTCATAGCAGATTGTGTGGCTTAATTCTTTTCGTATTTATAATATAGACAGCCCTCAGGTGAAGGTTTGTGTTTGACCATGAAACTTGACTTCAGTCCATTCCCTTATCTCCATGCTTTGGTTTGTGATCTGTAAAATCAAGATGAACATTCTAATTTCAAGTAAACACTGAGCTGCATTAAAACTATCTTCACACTGCTAGGTAGTATTTTCTGAGATGCTTTCAATCTCTCAACTACTTTTATACAACTCAATCCTGTAACTCTGAGTTGACATGAAGTTAGGACCAATGCATACAGTAGAGAAAAGCATTTTGTTGCCATGTATGTCTCCTCTCCTGTGCTGACAAACAAGCATAAAAGTTTTTCAAGGAACAGCAAATGTTTAATTCCTTGAAAAATATTACAGACATTACAAAATAAGAGGGTATATTAAACAAAAGTATGGTATATTAATTATTTAGATTGGGAAAAGTTTCAAAATGAACCTTCTATATTCCCACATTCCCATTTATAAAATGAGGTAAGCTGAAATCACGTTCCTTGGCTTCCCAGTCTCTTCGAGCAATCAGTTCTCTTAAATATGAATGCCTGTGTTGTTTGTGCTCCACAACAGATATAATTAAATTTTTTTTACTTCCTTTTGGAAGCCTAAGAGGTTTACTCAGGATAATGCTGTCAAAAAACGGGTCATATTATCAAGCCACAGTGAAGGCAAATTTGGGTGATGAACTTAGACTTCCATCTTGTGGGTTTCTCAAGTGTGAACTGGCATACACTCAGAAGGTAACATTACTTTTGCTTTAATAAGCAATCTCTCTCTAGCAAGCAAAAGAAGGGAGGGGAAATTTCAGAATGTAAGAGGAAGCTGAGCTTTAGACAAATTAATTCAACAACTATCCTCCCTCAAATTCTCTCTCCCTTCCCCCCACCTCCCCAGGTGTCATCCCTACTGTAAGACAGATAGATAGATGGACACACAGATATAAAAATTTGGTACCATATCTCCCAGTAAAAAACTCTCTGGGCAATTAGGAGAAATCAAATCTCTTCTTCAATGAGGACGTGGTCACTTGGAAAGAAGACCTTGACGATGAATGACTAAGGCCTGGTTCAGCAAAGCATTTAAATACATTAGTAGCTTCACCATATTCATCAGAAGTACAGCCCAAACACAGAGAAATCTCTGGAGTTAAAGCAAAAACATGACCACTATAGTTACTGCCTAACTGCCACCAAGCATGTAACCTTTTCTTTGACATAAACAGGATCTTGAGCATGGAAACATTTAATACTCTCTTACTATATTTCATTTCCTTTTGAAATACGGAACAGAGAAGACAAGAACCTTATCAGTCTCCATGTCAAGTCCTAAGACCCTTTTTTTCTCAGGTATTTCTGTTAGGACTGAAGAAGGAAACCAACTGTAAGGCAAATTAATTATGTTGGTGCTTAACACACGTGGAGCACGCAACCCAAAAAGTATGCAGAATGTAGTTCATAAAACCAAAACACTAAATTATTTAAGAAGCAAACATAACAAAATCCAATTTCAACATGGAACTTGTGTCTCATGAGCAAACCATCTCATAGGCTCAAAGTGGCAACAAAAATGTTTCCTCTGGTTGGGACAGTCTTCCCCCTCATGCATCTGTTAGGACTACCAAAAATTAAGGAGCTCACACATCTGCTTTGTCTTTATGCAGGCTTTCCCCAGAGCACCTCTTACAGGAACATGGTAGATTTAGAGCTGTAACAACTTTATTGAAAATGCCCAATGGATGCCTAAGTTAAAGGCAGAAAAGGGAAAAAGACATACAGAGCAACATAATTGCCCAAGCTTCCTTTCCATCAGCAACTTTTCTAGATAAAAATAAAAGCTTGGAAAATGGTTGTGAACTTCAGCAGCAGAGGACAAAAAAAAAAATCTACTTAATAAAGCAAAGTGTCACTGGCAATCATTTTTGAATCAAAACGATGGAAAACTTAAGTACCAATACCCTGTGCTTCAAGAATGATGTTCAGATATGATGACTGCCCAGAGGAAGCTCAAGGTAGGGTGAGAACTCAGCTTAACAGCACAAAGAGAAAAGGAAAGTATTTTCTAATCATTCATCCACAGTGAGACTGCAATCCCAATACACTGACAGATATTAGCCAGTTTGTGTCTTATCAGATCAAAAAAATATGTATATAGATACATATACTTACATAGCACAAACATCCATGCTGATATTGAGCAGTAGTCTAGTTTTAGTGCTGGTATAGGTTTCACAAAACTTGCAAAACCTCTAATGAGAGGAGCTAGACAGTTGTGAGTAGTCACTTAGCTTGTGCCCACGTGAAAAGTAACACAAGAAAATATATGCAGCACAGACCAAATGAGTACAGTACAATTTACACACCTTTAAGAATTCAATCCTGTCTGCTTAATTAAAGCAACAAAGAATGTATTTGCTTTTAAGAGTGAGCTACCTTCCTACTCTAAAAGAGCTTTTCAGGGGGCTATAAAGGGAGGAGAGGATAACATATTAAAAGTTCTACTCAAGACTACTTTTATAACTGTAGCCATCAAAAAGCGGGTTAAGAACTACCAAAACTTTTTTATGTGTTTTGTAAAAGGTCTAGCCATTACATTCTGTGCTCACACATTTCTTTAAATAACAATGTCTATACTTACAGACTCCTATAAATGTGCTTTTGCTAGACAGTACGTGAACATAATCCAAACTGGAAACAGACATATAATGAGAACAATAGCTAGGACTAGTCATCAAAAAATAGTTAAGCCTATTTCTAAGAATGGGTAATAAGTGTAAGACTGAAACAAAGCACACATTTGAGCCAGCAGACCATTAAACCTCCTTCGGAGTCGTTATAGTCAATCACATCTAGAAGAACCTGGAGACATTTAAATCCAGTGGATTATTCAGCTGTAAAGAATTCATAAGAAAAATCTTAAAGAGTGTCTGAATGCACTGTATCACTTTTTTCCAAATGTAGTATGCTGCTCCAGTTGCAAATGCCCTGAAAGGGACAGCCTTCCTTCTGCTCCCAGAACTCACAACATCACCACTCAGAATTCACTGTATAAACACAAGTGGTGGCATACATTTGCATAGGATTAAAAACAATTGAATGTTTTTTTGGTTTCTGTTATTTTGGAAAGAACAAAACTGTTCTCATATTTTGATTTCCTGTTTTATTAAAGACAAAAGATTTTTGTAAACTAAAGCATGAAGAATCAACCACCAAAAAACAGGGCTTTATGACCAGAAACACCAGCAGATTTAAAAGATTACCAGCAATAGTCAATCTCAGTAATGTAGATTCATTTAGACAGCATTTAGAATTCATTTAGACAGCATCATATGACAACATACACAAACATCACCTTACTAAAATGCCTCCAAGGAGACTGATGGCCAAACAGTGCTCCATCACAGGTGTACAACTAACTCTTCCTACAAATCAAAAGGAATAAACCTCTTCACTAAAACTGCATTTTTCTTTCCTGCAGAAGCCTTGTGTTTTTTTAACAAAGTAGCCTTAATCTTCCACTGCACAGGATGGGTGCTTGCTGGGACAGCAAAATAGTGATGTAATTATCTGCAAACTTTAAATTATTTTAACACATAGCCATGCAGGCCTGAGATCTCCTAATTTACAAAAGGCCAGTCATCTCAGAGTCAGAAAGGAAGGAGACGCATCAACATATGAGTGGTTTTGCTTTATAGATTGAAAAATGTGGCCTGAATGTGGCCAAGTACAAACATTCAACCTTTGACAATATAATAATTACATCCATCCATCTGCCAGACTCAATGTGAAATACACTTTGCAACAATTCCTTGCTAAGAGAGAAGGGTGCTATTAAAAAGAAAACTAAGATCCTGACACACCACTACTGCAAATAAAATACAGCTGATATTGTGGTCAGAACTGGACTATTAAAAGAAAGTACTGCTAAGCCAAAAATTTCACTTAAATTTTGATTTTTTTTTCTTCACACACAGTGTTTTCTTATTGTACTAAAAGTTCCTGAAGTGAATTCTGAAGCAGCACTATCCTAAAACATTAAAGTTGTCTAGAGCTGCACAATTACAGTTTCTAAACAATACATAAATACAGACATTCATACAGGGATGTAAAACTAAATACTAAAAATGTTTAGTTCCAATGGCCTGAAATTACATTTCATATGTATTCAGAGGAAAAGCATTTTAAATAACAGGTTCTATTATCCAGATAGCTTAAGAACATTTACTGTAATTCGGATCTGGTGCATGAGCTGGATATAAAGTCTTCCATTAAAATTCCTGATTGCTAAAGGAATTAAATATTCTATGTAACCAGTGAAGGCCAGTTTACAGTGTTCTTAGAAAGTTCTGTAAGACTGACATAATTTGGTACTTCAAATAACTCCACAGAAGGATCTCTGAGTAACACTAAAGGACTTTTCAGCATGTTTCTTTTAGCTGTTAAGCATTATGCAGTGCACAAACTCTAGAGATTATTTTATCCTTGCTTTGATTCTTAGTTTGGTGGATTCAAGTGAAAATGTTCATTTTGAGGACCAAAAAAATAGATAGCAATTAAAGTTTTAAAGTAATTCTAACGCACTATATATATTAATAGTCTTCACCTGAAATAGCAGAAGCACATAATCTTGAATAAACTTCCTAGTTAACTACGAGCTCTGTACACCACACTATTTTTTAACCAATATTTTAAATGGGCCTTCAAAATAATTTTAACTTCAAGAGTTAAAGGAGACTCATTTTAGTGAATTACAAGATTTGTTTCTTGTATTTCAGTTACACTGTGAATTCATTATTATAGAACAAAAGAGTTACAGCATTTACCATTAATCATACATATCACAACTCTTTTGGGTTTTTTACTTTTTATTAAAAATGTAACAGCTATTTCAGCAGTCATTTTTGCTCAGGTTATTAACAGAGTTTAAATACTGACAATTGTAAATCTCTGGAGTGAGAAAAATGATCAATAGCAACAACCAGTAAGAAAAAAATCAGACAGTGACCCTGCTAGTAAACCAGCAGACAAACTTTAAATACATGAAAACAGTATTTCTGAAACAGTAGCAGAAATTATATTGGAAATATTGAATTACTCCTCAAAGTTTCAGTATATAATTTAACTAAAACCAAAACAGACACATGGAATTTTGGTAATTTGCATGAAACATCTTCCTTACCTAGTGAGCATATATATATACACACACATATTACAGTGTTTTTCCAGGGTACCTGGGTATCTCATCCTATGACACTTTTTATACTACTGGAACATCTTTAAAACAGCTTTTATGTTTTAACACTGAATGTCTTGCAAAAGTGAATCCATCTAATGTTTACCCTCAAATTCCAGAACAGATACAGATTGTATGCTACAATTCCACTAGTCTGACTGCAAGGTTATTTTCTTCTCCCTTACATTCTGCACTGGTATGGATAATGGATCTTTTTTTCAAGCAGACACAGCCAAGTATTACAACAAAAATAATAATAACACTTCACATCTGTATCACACTTTTGATAATAAAACAACGCTAATTTTTACCAACACATTTCTTCCAAACTCTGTTATGCTTTCTCTAAAATTCACACATGAACAACATTCTGTATTGATATGCATACTGTGCTGACCAAGGACAAGATGAAGAGGCAGCACAAGTATAAACAAGGAGTAAGAACTGTATGAGAATAGGAAGGATGGCAAAAGCAGAAACATGAGGGGTGAGTGTGTTTAAACTTGTATATGTATACACACATTGTAGAAAGATTATCTATAGAGAACTATAAACAGAAAACACGGTAAGCAATAGACAATTTTTTTTTCAATTTTTCAACTTGTTTTTCCTTTTTTTCCCAAACAAATAAAGCAACTGAAATTAAATAAAAAGGAATGAACAGCACCAAGGACAACCAAAGGAGTCAAAGGAAAACAGGGAAAGAAAAGTGTGGTGAAAAACAGGAAGGAAAAAAAAGACTGTGACAAAAGCTGTTAAGAAAATATAAGAAACTTCAGAGACAGAGCAGCGAAAATGCTAGAAATGAAAAAAAGCTAAGAAACCCCCAAAACCCAATAAACAAACAAAAACCCCACCCCCGAACAAACAAACACTCCAAATAACCAAAAAAAAACCCCACTACAGAAGAAAAGCAGAAGTATGAGAACCCATAGCTATTTGACAATAAGTCTTTTTCACCCATTGATTCTGTTACACTGCTGTAATCCACGGAGTATGGGTCCACATTAGAAAGCAACACAACCTTCTACACAAGCTTCCCCACTGGTTCATATGCCCCTTGAGCATGGTTAACACTACCGGTCACATAGTACTTATCCAGCACATGGTATCTTTAAATACATATAAATGTATGTAAAGTCAGCTCCTACAAACTTAAGTGCTTAGAAGGCAACTTTTCTCAAGAAGCAATTACCCAGCAGTTGTCAGCAACCTTTCCTTCACAATTCTGTTTTGTTTATTCCACACAGAGTTCTCTCTGTCCTAGATTTTGTAATGCAGAGGTTGCTTTGATTTGGTGGTGTCTCAGTATAGTAAAGTCATCCATCTTGTATTAGAAATAGGACCTCCTATCACAAAGAAAGGAAATGACAGACAAAAACTGGCAGCATAGGCACATGAAAGTTTAGAAGGTATATTTAATAAGTTAGTGCTTGTTTGGAAAGTTTAGAAGCTATATTTAATAATTTCATGCTTGCTTTGAAAGGATAAACAAGATCAAAGTCAAGCTCAGTTTTCTAGAGATAGCAAAATACACCAGTATCCTTATTTTAATCACAGTTGTGATATGAGCTGATACCACTTCTCTGATTTTCTGTTTATTACTGCTCACCTTTTCACTCCATGCTTTTATTTCTACCTCTCTACTTTCTTGAAGGATGCCTCACTTTTCCATTACATGCTTTTCTCTTTCTGTTCCCTTGTTTATCTTGGAAGATACTTTAACTGCTGTATAACACCATTTCTGCTATAAGCTAACATGGACACAGCCAAAAACCAAGAATTCTAGCAGGACAGAGGTTAGCACCAGCCACACTGACTGGGAATGGCACTGACTGGTAAGGTCACATTGGAAACCTAGCTGCAACCAGCTATGACAATAATACAATAAAGTTCTGCCAGCACCAGGGAGGTCCATCACCCTTTTTCTCTTCTATTCTCTCATCTGTAACCATACTGAAAAAGTGACCGTTGCAATGGCCAAACTTCTAGGCAACATAGAGAATTCCAGCCTCAGTGACCAGTCAATGGTATACTACCAAATGTAAGGTTATTGCTATGTCTCTTCCTTCCCATGTGCTTAAGTACCCGGCCAGTGCAGTGCTGTGAATCTGCACTGGATCTCCATGAATTGTTAATACTTATGGATGCTAGAAAACAATGGTTATGCTTGCCTTTAATTTTAATTCACATGTCTGGTCACATACCTTACTCTAGAAACACTGTTTGAAAAAACAATGAGTTTATCTTTGGTTTACACATCAGGTTTTGAATTTCTAACATGGCAAAGCCTACATGCTGAAGTTCTCACAAGCCTCAGAGCAACAGGAGAACAACTCTCCC
>JAWWEU010000091.1:34087027-34110581 GCA_035583155.1 Acropternis orthonyx
CCAGCTCTCTCAGCCAACACACTTTTCCAACCTTCTCCAGACAGCCTCATTTCAGCATTTAAATTTCCCCATGGGCTTCGAAGGGAGTAGACAGAATAGTTAAAGCATCCTGGGAAAACATAACTTTCTTATGAAGATTGGACACATTTTATAAAAATCACTTATTTTTTTCCCATGATTAAGGAGAAGGTGATCATCATCTATGTCTTCAGTCTGACTCTAAAGCCCTGCTAAATCAAAAGGAGATGACTAAGGTAGTATAAACTGGGACAGACCTTAACATTGCTCTTACTGACTTTTGTGGAAGACAGTGAACTGACGGAGATGGAATGAAGACCATTACACAAATTTTGTTACCATCTGCTCTCTAGAAGTATTTCAGCAGCTCAGCATTTTTGCAGAATGTGTGAAAAAATGTCTTGGGCTCAGAGGCAAGAGGTTCCAACCCCAGTTCTAGCTAGCTGGGGACACAGCAGCCAGGTTGGACCTTCAGGATCACTGAGTTTCCAACAGAACCACTACATGAATCAGCAGGTCACATTTTTTGTGTCAGTGCTACAGAGGGGTGCATGGACATCGGATACATAGTATGTGCTTTTACACATGTGAAATATATCTGCAGCATATATTCATTCTTTCCAGTCACAAACACGTTTTTCTAAAAGCCTAGAAACAGGGAAATTTTCCAGGATGTAAAATGTATGCTCTTTTAAAAATCCTAGACCACTGGGGATGGTAGGAGGCAATTTGTTCCTGTCACATAAAATTTCTGTCTCAGCTTCAGGCCCCACTCTTTATCCTCCTGCAGTAAAAAGATCTCAAATATTATTTCCTGAAGTAGCATTTGACTTCTCATTATTTCATAACCTGGTTCCAATGCAGTAAGATTACTTACAAGGAATTTCAAACTGGAGAGATTTCAGACATATCAAAGACTACTATTTCCTAATTAATACAGAAAAGCTGCTTTCTTGAAAGTTAGCATGAAAAATATTTTAAACTGTTATGGTTTGTTTCCATTGGGGAAAGAAAACAATGAGCAGGCTAAAAATTAATTTGTCGCTAACTTCTGTGCTTTTCTTCAGATGTTTTTACAAGCAAAGAATTAATCTTTATTGCTATGCAAGCCCAGCTGTGTCCTTATTAAACCAGTCTAAGTTCAACATCTCCATGTAAAGGAGGGCCTGTCCTCCCTCCCTTTGCTGTGTTTCCACCCCCTGCACATGTAGGTTGGAGAGTGGGAGCTTGGGAATGTGACCTTGATCCAGCATTGACCAGCCAGGCAGCAAACTGTTCTTGTTCTTTAGATACCAAACATAATTCCTTTCTAGTAAGCTCAGTCATTCTGCACATAACACAGCTTATGTGTTCAGCAATGCAATTAATAGGAAAAGGGAATGAAAATGACTGCTTGAGATTTATTAAACTTAGAAGAGATTCTAATGTACAAACACATGGAATCCAGTCCACAATTATTTCAGAAATTGACCATTTGTTTCAACTGCACTTCAACTTCTTGAACAAGTTATTACTTCTGCATAGTCACAATACTATACAAGTACTTCACCTCTGAGCTGAACATACATGATACTGAAAGGCAGTCTGAAGAAAAACTGAATCACATTTGTGAAATCTGGCTTTTAACTGAAGAGGCAAGACAATATTTCAGCAGGTCAAGAAACTAAATGCAGTAGAGTATGCTCCTCATCCTTAATTTAGACTCATGGTCACAGCTGAGAATCTCAAAAGCATTTTTATTCTTAATTATTTGATTAATGAATCGAGACTCCTAAATTAAGACCCCTAAAGTTCTGGTTTAAGCTTCACTTTTAGAATTTAGAACAACAGAGGCACTAAAATGTTATGGCCAACACTTTCAAATCTAACTTTTAAAAAAGTAACATCCATGTTCAACCCAGACACCAAGTTACTCAGTGCTACCTGAGCATCTAACCTGAGGCAGCATCTTACCCAGTTTTGGAATGTGATCACACAACACTTTGTAACAACGCTATTCAGATCTCAAATGTCTGTGGTTTTCTCCTAAATCAGCAATCACATGCAATACAGAAGAAACAACAAACTCTCCAAAATTATAACAATACTCTAAACCATGCCTGAACTTCAAGAGCTCTGTAATATATTTGTCTCCTCACTGACATTGAAAGATGTATCTTTTTATATAAACAATTTTCTTGAACTTTTGAACTATTCAACAAACAAAAATACACTACTGTTGTGTCTCATTTAGCAGCACTTTAAGTGCAATTTACAGGAATGGCTAAGTAAATTACAGGGCCATTTTATGACAATAACCTTCTTTAGATCAATACAGATCTATTTAAACAATTACAGATATTACAACTTCTTTGATAGTTTGTTACAAACAAAATACCAAATTCTCTGTATCCTATGGTCCCTCTAGAAAACTTCCAGGTGGACAGCCTTTATCTAAAATATTATTCAGAGTCAACAACATAGAGATCAACTCTGTCTGTCTTGATTTGGTTATCCTCATGATTCATCTTACATTTATGCATGCTACAGTACTATACACATTGACTACACTTTTATATTTTCCCAAATCCTTTATTCTAAGAAAATAGGGTGCAGTGTTGTCAGTACAATTGATAATTTAAAAAAAAAAAACCCCACAGCACTAGTGATTCATATTCAAAAACTTCTTTTTTTATTGTGCTTGTTATCATTACAGAAGACATTAAACAATTGATATTGTTGACCTTCACTCATTTACATTTTTAAGGACTTTGGAAAGATCTTTTCATCTTCCAATCTGCAAGCTTGCTAATAGAAAAAAAATACTAACTTTCTCGAGGGGGACTGCCTATTCTTCAAAGTATGGCCTCCATATATAAGTACAGATCTTAAATTAGAAGTTATGCTTTCCTCAGATTTCTCAAATAGAACTCAACTGTCAGTTGAATCAGTTATAATCTCTACATTGATATTAAAAACACACAAAAATCTCCATATTCAGATAAAAAAATAATCTAGGGGTAAGTACCAACTAAGTATTTAATCAGCAGCATATTGTTCTTGGGACTAATACTTAACACTAATTTTGAAATTAATCTAATGGATTCACTATTAAACTTGATTAAACACCAAAGGAAATTATTCTTCTTTACAGACCCTTCCCATTTTTTCCCCCAAATCACATGCTTGAATGAGACATTCGTACTTAACAGGCCATTCCTGCTGCCAGTGCCTACAAATTTACTGCATCTCAACAAACAATAAGCACTTCACTTGTTGCTTGAGCAGTGAGGTTGGACCGGATGACCCACAGTGGTCCCTTCCAACCTGACCCATTCTGTGATTCTGTGACTTTTAGATTACACCGTAGGTCATGCTGGAAATGAAAAATCATGAACAAGCAGGCCAACTACTCTTTCTTTTTTTCTTTTTCTTTTCCTTTTTTTTTTTTTTAAAACTTAATGAATCTGGAGATCACTTGTGGAGACACAAGGTACCAACTGAAATACAGGCAAGAAACAATCAATACAGGAGATCTACCAGAAAGTGGCAACATGCTATGATACGATACCATTTCGGAGGCAAAAGAAAAAGTGCTGAAACCTTTTGGAATGAATTTAAGGAATACATTTAGAAGTTTATGAGATGCAGAGACTACCTAATGTTTATTGATCTATTTGTCAATTAAACAGTGTATGACAGAGTTCAAAAAGTGGGAAAGATTTTAAACATATTTAAAAAAGGTTAATTATCTAGAGTATAGATAAGAGATTCAGGAAATGGTAACTGGGCAATACAAGACAAAGCCAAGTTTGTGCAGAACTGAGAAAATCTTCCTAAAGAAGCATACGGTCTTTTAGCCTTACACTCTAATTACACATTGTAGAGACAGAAAGACATATTAGAAACTGTACTTAGGAAAAAAAAATCATCATGAACAGGTATGAAGTGATTTCATAGGTGCTTTCCAGCCCTAAATGCTGTTTTGTTTCTACTCCTTGCCAGCTTCACTTATTGTCTAAAGCTGGTGGTATTAAGTAGTTACTACTTGCACATGATGAAGTTACTGTAATCCCTCAGTTACTCACTGCTGAGGACAGAAGTACATGCTGAAGGTTGCTTGCTTTGATAAACGGTATTTTCAACTATGCTTCACCTTATTCAACACCACTGTGATGTGCCCCCCCCAAAAAAAAACCTCACAAAAGCTTGTATTTCAGAAATGCTTGCTTTTCATCTCCTATATTTCTTATTTTTTGTGTGTGAGAAATGCTGCACAGCAAGCCTGAAGACAACCCCTGTGCAGTGACATTTTTCCATGTGAGAAAGAACTGGCCAGGTTATAACCACACTTCCTTTATTATAACATTAATCTTTAAGGTTTTAGGAAAAAAAGAATTCAAAGTGTAACTTGACATGCAGAATTGTTTTTTCATGGCAGCAGGCCAAATTCTGGGTGTTTTTTATTAGTATGACTCCCTTAAATTATTCCTGATTATTGCTGGTAAATATGTTAGTCTGGAAATTAGCCCGGTATTTAGAAAAGACCACATAACTTTTTCAAGCACGAAACAGCAATAGAAATTGACAAATACAACAGTTTCAGTAGTTATAAGCTGCAAGGATAAAGAGATGCATATGTGCAGTTCCCTGGACAGAGTTGGCAACAGGACTTGGAATGGTAAACATAACAATGTACAGGTAAAGGGACACAGGATCTTCAGTTAAGCAGATGACATGACATATGACTGTAAAGAATATAAAATGTTAATTCCTCTACTGAAAGGAAGATCGTAACATTGTTTCAGCACTCTGGAGAATGGAAAGTATATTATCCTTATCCATCTTTTGCACAAATACCCTTACAGCATCCTTAAGCTAGACACTGTTGTGAAGACAGGGAACTGAGGCGTGGCCTAACAACTCTGTTGTTAAGTGACCATGCTGCGTCAAACTTTCAGGAGTACTAGTTGTGTACAGGGAGTAGATTTGAACACAAACAAGAAGAAAATCTTGAAAGCACCTTGGCAGCTAATGCTGCAAATGAACCTCAGTTTCCCCCATATAATTGAATCAACTGTTGGGCAATGCAATATTTTTACCAGAAACAAAATCTTGACCAAAACATTGCATTAAAATCAAGGTCCTTGTCTAAAAATGACAGAGCATCAAGATGCATGATAATATTTATTGTCCCTTTCTTTCCCTTCTTCTATTAAAAGTTAATTTTATTTTCAATAATTTTACAGTGAAAAAAAGACTCCACCTTGATTTTACAGCATCTTCAAATATTAGGCTCGGAACTTTTTGATCTCATGGCAAATCTTCCCAAAAAAAACCTTCTAGAGCACACAGAGAAGTGAGGATATGCACATCTCTAAAGCTGTCAAGAGAAGAGGTCAACCACAGTGTTTGGGCATAGGTCAGGTTTGGTGTAATGTGCTCTCCAGCTATTTTGTCAATTCTACCTGCAAACATGCTCAGTCTGTCAGGCTGCCCAAGTATCTGCAGTTTTGCACATAAAACCAGGACTTAACATTCTAACTCTTAAAAGTTGGGGTTTTTTTTAAATGCTAACGCAAAGTGGACACAAATTTAAACACTAGGTAAGATAAATCACAAGTAACCTAGGGGATGCCCACTTAGGGGAAATCAGTTAGAAACTGAGTCCTGAGCATATGCTAAAAACTACAAAAATGTTTTTTAGGAAGATTCAGGCAGGGATATCTTTTGTCATCTCATCCCAATTTTGATCCAAAATGAGTAATTAGAGCCTTCACACAGCACAGACACAACTAGGCATTTTCAGCTCACAGAATTTAAAATATGAATATTAAAAGGTTTTAGTATCCAAAGCAGAAAACAACGCTCAGCCTCAATGCTGGAACACCAACAATAGATGTTACCCATGCAGCAGATTCCTAAGCAAGTCACAATATTCACAAAATAGTACAAATAATTTGACATTTAGTTACTACAGTCAGTAATGCTTTCAAGTAATTCATATGCTGACAACTGTGAACAACGCTCCTTACATTTAGTAGATTCCATCACTATACTGTAAAGCATACTTCCATGTGACTACAATATTAATGAATAGGACAAGTTTTGTCAGATTTGCCCTTTGGCAGGTTTGTTGAGACAACTGTAGAAGCAAAAACCTGCAACTGATAAAAGCTAAACTGATAAAAAGGTTTGGAAAACAATCACTATCAAAACTGTTAAAATCATACTTGTTTATAAGCTTAGGTAATGATTTAAATAATATATAATGTAATGAGAAAAACAAGACTCCAGAAAGAACTGCAAACCAGTATTTTATATTTACCTTTGGTATTCCAGAAGTGTCAAGCCAGTTCTGGAAGATACTTTCTACAGTTAACCCAGATCTTGGGGGAAAAAAAAATAAAAATTAGAAGACACGCACAAAATTACCTTTTTTTTTTTTTTTTTAAATAGGGAAAATAACCCTTTAGAAGCTAAGCAAACTCCAAAATTTCAAGTATTGGTTGTACTGCAGTGGTGCTTCATTCTTGTTTATTTAACGAATTACCATCAGAGGTATGAGCAAATTAAAGGTAGATCAGATTTTCTACGTTTAAAACTCAAATGATAAATTCAGTGCTTATGAGGATTGACAAAGAAGGTGTTAGGTGGTAAACTGCATTTATGAAATGTGTAAAGTATGAACAGGTGCTCTGCTTCTCGTTGAGTGGTTTTTTGGTTTTTTTTACAGGAAAAAATCTCAGGCAAGTAAATTCATACCGAAACCAGTATTTTATTAAAGGAGCAGCCTAAATGTAGAGAAAAAAACACTAAATAAAATGAAATTAAATACAAACTTCCTTAAACTTTAGGGGTTTAAAAGGCACCAATGTATATTAACGGCCAAAGTTACCAAGTGTCTAATAAATTTTAGTTTTGACTTTTCTGCACTTTCTTTATATCCTGATAACATTCACAGTGAAATCACAGAATAGTCTGAAGCTCCAACAAAAGGAAATAGTCTCTCATGATCAAGCTCTCTGGGACTGAAATGACCACATGCATAAGTATTTGCAAATTCAGAAATTATATTTCCCCTTTTACTTTTGTAGGCATCTTCTGTTGCATTTACTTCAACTCCAGTTGAAAACTTCCCAACTTGCAGGGGAGTCCAATAAAAAGATTAAAGAAAAACAACAACAAAACCAAAACCCACCAAAACCCCACCCAAAACAAAACACCTCCCCCTACACCCCCAAACAAAAAACCAAACAAAAAAACCCACCAAAACCCCACCACACTGTCCATACACTGTGCCATAAGCCAGTACCGAAGAAAGGAAGTTGAACAAGTTCTCAATGAATGTAAATATTCTGAGAAGCAGAATAGGTATGTATGGTCCCATGCACAGTAATGCCGTGGCAAGACTCATTCTAATACTTGCAGCCGCTTTTACATGTGTAATGTAGACTCGTAACAAACAAAGCACTGAAAATAACAACCACGTCAAAGCTCTGAATCAGAAAGGCAAGCAACCCAATACAATTTTTTCTCTGATCATGTGATTTAAATAATTGCAGCAGTAAAGCAGAAACATTTCTACACAGCCAGGATTCTAAATTTTCAGGAAATTACCACTGTTCTTGTTTGACTACTACATAAATCCATTTTTAAAGAAAATTTAACACACAGGTGGTACTTGTGTAGCATTCTCCATTCAAATAAATTACTAAACATCTAGGCTTTTTCCTTGTTATTTATGCAAATTTATTAAATTTAGACTGACTGCTGTATCCTTCAGACTCTAATTCCCTTTACCTTAGCACTGTGCTTTAAAAACTGGTGTCTAGTCTTCAGTTAGTTAGCTGAGTCCCTTCCACAGGGAATAGAGAGAGAAAAGGTGAAGTATTTCCAAGCAGTCAATCAATTTACCTTCCTCAAAACAAGATGATGTTCTTGAGTTCTTTTTTCTGTCTGGTTACGATAAAGAGTGCACACAGGACTAGCTTAAAACTGGACACTGACATTTTATACAGTCCAAGGTAGATCACATGGATCGTGCCATTTATTCTGTCTCAAGTAGCATAAGCAGAATAACTACATTTTTTGGTTGTTATTGCACATACCAAAACAAATACAGCTTAGTGTTCTAATGCTGAAGCAGAGCAAGAAGCTGGGGAAAATCACATTATTTGTGCATTTAGTTTGTCTTACTAATGGATAAGAAACACAGCCTCACAATGCCAGTTAGTCCTTTTTCCTCCCTCACCCAGAAGCTAAACTTACAGTGTGAGATTTCCTCATGAAAAAAAAAATCTCTTCAAAACAACCATTGTTACAGTTGTTATGCAGTGCATTTTTTTAATATACCCTCTATTAAATTTCAAAAATTGGTTTTTCTGACACTGAGGGGAATCACACTGTTCTGACACCATACTAATCCAGGCAGAAACCACTACAAAGCTACTCAGTCGCTTCTAAAACTCTGTAATTTTTCTTGCAGCACCCCTAGTTTCAGCTAAACACCTGTCATGTGACCATATGCCATCTTCTTTGTTTCTACTTGGACACATCTTACTTTATTTCAACTTAGGATGTTCTTGTTGGCACCTCTCAAAAGAACCAACTTGTTTCAGCAGTTTACAGGCATTCACTATTTTCTTTTCTTATATATATATTAGTAATAAGCAGCCTATTGCAAATATCTACTCTCAAGGTCTTAAGAGTCAGTACTGAAGAACTGTGAGGATGTTGGAAAGGCTTCCACTAACTTGTTTGGCTTCAAAACCACCCCCAAAATTTATCACAAACTATTGCTTTTCCAAAACAAATGTCCTAGAGAAAGGACAGATGGCCTGATATTTGTAGACGCTGCAGTTCAGTAAGGGCATTACTACCTGCTTACTGCAGTTAAGCATCTGTAAGGGCTTAAATCTGGTGTTTGTGTGAATTTCTGGACAGCCTTCTGTTTAAGGTTCTGTACTGGACTGTGGGACCTGGGTTCCATTGACTGGCACTGTAACAGATGTCTTACAAGACCAAGGTTCTTCAATTGCTTTATACTACCATTCCCTACTGTAAAATGAGAACAGGATTACATCCATTACCTCATCCCTTGTCTCTCTGTTTAGATGACAAACCAATCAGCCTAGGAATTATCTCCTAACATGCATACGTGCAGTTCATGGCCAGATTCAATGCTTCAGAGTAAGGTCTGTAAAACAATTACATTAGTGATAATTTTTAAAATAGCATTATAAAATAAATCTATATTTTAGGTTTCCACTGCACAAGGCCCCAAGGCTCCCTACAGACTTTAAGATAAACCCACTTCATTCCTAAATCAAGGAGAAGAAATTATGAAAACGTGAAACTTTTTTTGTTTAATGTAAAGGAAGATAGCTGGGTAGTTTGAAACTGCAGCATTATTTCAGTATTTAATTGACAATTTATGAAGACATTCAAGGAATGTGGTTAGAGGGCCTGGGTTATTAACTGTACAAATAGTAGAGCTGTAACACAAGACTTTCTTTGTCTATCACATATTATTAGAACCATAGCTTGTTAGTAGACTTGTTTATTCTATTGAATGAAATAAAAACTACCAGAAGAAACCTCCAAAGACCAGAACTGATCTGCTCAAAAAAAATTTGCCATCATAAACTAACTGCACAAGCAGCAACTCTGATTTATCTGAGACTAGTGAAACTCACTCTCTATCTGTTACAGGGGTAAACACTGAGTCTTCACACAGCTCACATGGTGGGCAGATGTGGGGAGGATCAACTTGTAGCAAAGACTAGGGGTGTAAGCTTTGGGGAGAACAGATCCACTGGGATTTTTATCAAATCTAGTGCACTGTGGTATACAGACACACATGAGGGTTATTTGTTGGTGTTTGTTTGGTTTGGTTCGTTCAATGTAGTGAAGTTTCAAATTATACATGAATAAGCAAAATGCCTCAGCTACAGGTGGGAAGCATTGTAGTTTTTCCACAGAAAGGCCAAGACAACGTGAAACTCCAGCCACTGCACGTAATATTTTTAAAGCCTTTTTAAACAGAGAAATGGCAGTCCTTCTTGCCATTAGCCCTTCACACAGACAAATCATCTACCTTAAAGGCAAGTTAAGAAATTATAAAGGACCAGAAGCTAGTGCTCAGCCTGTCTGGTGTCAGTATTCAGCTGCAGTCCAGAAACAGAAGGATCCTGCCTCACAGGACGGATTCCTACAGCTAACATGCCATTATAATCGAATCAAAGCAGGAAGTGAAGTAGCCCTATTAACTAGGCATAAAAATCTCCTCTGAGTACAGAAGGCAGCTAAAATCAATGACTGCTCCTTAAAAAGTTAATCTGTATCTTGGAACTACTCATCTCTGAGAATGTACTAAAAAAAAATCTCCTTTAAATCAAAACTAAAAGAATTAAATAGTGGAAGGTGAGAATCTTTTACATATAGTCTCTGTATCCAACAGCAGAAAGCTTATGTTACATTATTCCAGTGTAATAACTACAGAAAATTTCCACAGTGTTGCATGATAGTTTTCTGCCAATGTTCATCCGGTTCTTATAACAAAAGTCTGCCATAAGCCAAATTCCACTGCTGGCTACACTAGATTGCCTCTTTTGCCAAAACTGAGGGCAGGATTTGTCTTCAGTATCAATTATAAATTTCTCATCTTTTTTTTTTTTTTTTGGGTGGTTAATTCCAACCTCCATTACAAACTTTGGTGTATTAGAGTGCTTAATATTTGTCAAATTTGAAGCACTTAGTTTAAACATTGCAATTTTTCTTAGTGTCTGGAAGGTTTCATGTGCTACAAAGAATTTTGTTGCTCTAATACTGAAATGCACTTCATTCCTACAACAAATTTTGTGTAAAAAAGCACTGATCAGTAGATGATCTCTAAAAATATTTCATTTTTATCTTTTCTCACTTTTCTTTTACCTCAGGTGAGTATTTCTGTTCTATCAACAGAATGCACTTAAGAATGAAAAAACATTCTTGCAGCTGATAAGAAATAAAGGCATTCTGCATATCCAGAAACTGTTATTCTTGGTATTGCTGCTGGTATCTGCACCCAAGGTAACTCTGGCAACAGATAGGTTCAGATATGCTGTATATCTGACTGTAGAATGAATTACCATAGGTCTGAAATTTTGTTCATACATTCTGCAGTGTGATGCATCACAAATGGAGCCATACTTCTTCTGTTTTAGTCTCACTGAAAGTTTAAATATACTGGTATGTTTCTAGACAGAAAATTGGATGCTTATGTAAATAACTTTTTGCACTGCATTTGGACTTCAGAGAAACACTAGTAAAAAAAGGACAGAAAGCAAAGAGGTTTTTTTTGAAAAAACTTAATGTATAATCATACCATTAAAAAATCCACTTTCATATATATTCCATATAATATTCCTGATTATATTTGGAATAGAAACTATATTCAATTATATAAACAAAGTATCATCCTACAGTACATCACTAGGAAATGTAACACCACCCACACTAAATTCAGGGTGCCACAAAACACATTTTCTCAATGTTAACTAGCTTCTCTGTCCCTCAACTATAAGTAACAGAAGTCTTTCACTAAAAAACTCAATACATTTGACTTCCATGAATTTCTTTTTCTCCAAACCACTCACCCAGAGTCATGAACACTTTGGAATATTGGTCTTCAAAATTACATTTTTCAAGTGAATATGTGATTTTTAAAAACTGTAACGCTCCACTACAAAAGAATCTGAATTGGTAGCACAGTCTATAATAGCACAGAACAAAACAACAGATAAGCAGGGATGGACTCAAAGTGCTGCTAAAAACTATCTGAATCATCTTCAACCAAACACAGTCACACACAGGAGGATTCTGAAGGACATGTCAGGCATTTAACACCGGATTTCCATTTGTGTTTTTCCATCTTTCCTCATTTGGTGCACTTTATGAGAGGGAGAAGACCAGACCACTTCTTGAGAACAATCTATTTTCTCTGGTTTACCAGATTCACAGCAAAGTTCTGGCAACCTTTCTCTAGGGTGCCATTTGTCAAAAGCAGCTGGCAGGCGGATCACAGGTTAATTTGAGTAGGCAGTTATGCCTGACACTTCAGATTGCAAAGTGAACACCAGACATCACTTTTGATCTAAAGTGCAAGTTAAAGGCACTGCTCAGGGAGAGCATGGTATAGCAATAACACAGCAAGTCTCATAATTTTTTGTGTTTATACATACAGGAATTTTCAGAGAAACACACACTTGAAAAAAAATGAGCAAAACAATACTAAATGAAATCCTCCTACTGCTGGCTAGCACAGCTGATATTTAAATCTGATTCTTATGTATTTCTTCGGCTTTTACAACACAGTTCTTACTTACTTTTTTTGTTTAGGGATATCTTCCAACAGCATGCAAAGAAAATCCTGGAAAACAAACAAAGCACCACAGTTAGTGTCTACAAAGACATAGCCCTCTGTCTTGCATTGCTAGTGAGCAGTGGTATTTTAAAGACTACAAATAACAGAATGATAAGAAAGAAATTTATATATCCGCCGCTATGGTGATATATTGCTCAGTTATTTATACAACATATGTTATGTTTGTCAGTTTTCAACCCACTCAAGCAAAAAGTGTTAACATTGAAAGAAAACGAACTTGAAAAGCCTGCTGACTATTTAACACAATCCTACATTCCCACTTTTATCTGTAATACAGAGACACAAACTGTATTTAAAATTGTTAAAGGGTGCAGATTCACATATGCAAAGGTAAAGAAACACCAAAATAAAGGGTGTTTACAAGCTCATCACTGTGCTTATGTTATAATGCTGTCTTTAATTATAAAACTACATAAGGCTTTTTCTTCCTCAATGCACATACCTGACTAGAAGATCACATCTACTCCTCATTCCATAACAAAATCCACAACATTGCTGATAACCATGTCAACTAATGAGTAAATTCTTCAAAGAAAAAGTAGCTAGAATTTTCTTCAGGGATTTATAAGGATGATGCAATACCAATGAAGAGCACTACTATCACTCTCACTTCTACCAGTATAACAACCCCTCTAAAAAAAGTTACACCTGGTATCACTCAGGAGTTCTCTGGTACCCTATACTCCACATGACCTAATTTTAAGGGCAATCACTTTGACACAATACACTCCTTTGAACAATCTCATAATAATAGGATTTATTAATGTGCATGATTCATTTATATGCTGTGTCATAAATCAATACATCTACTTTATTAATACTAATCTTTGTGGAGACAAGTTTTGTAGGCTAATAATGTTCCTCATGGCAGCATATGAACGCATATTGATTTCTGACTGCAAGTCATTGCTTTCTAAGGCCTTGAAGAATGTTTCCTAAAAGGCAGAAATCTTTCAGTTAGAGACCTCGCCACAGCAGTCAACAAAGATGCTGTTTCTCTGAGTATGACATGATTAGAATCAAAGTAAAAGTGACTGCACAACTGAAACTACTGGTAAACCAGTTAAGCCTTCCTCCTTTACATTATACGTGAGATTCAGGCTATGTAGCAGTAGCTGCAAAATTGGCTTATGACAAAAAGTAAATTACATAGTGCTGGGCTCAGTGTTGCTGTGGCAAGAATGGCATCATTAACTGTGACAGGAGTAATTTTGCTTCAACTACTGTATACTACTGACACAATGATAAAGTGTGAAATTCCTTAGTTTGTACTACTACTTGAAGTTATGTACCATTATTCTGTTTGTAAACAGAGAACTACTGTGTCTCTCCACCAGTGGAAGTTTTGCTGGAAGTACTGAGTAAACTTACATGCAAATAAAGAAAATGAAAAGTTCATGATCAGAGCTATTTGAAAAGTGTGTGAAAAGTAAAACTGAACTGGACATCCTTCACACTGTTTTCACTGTGTCTGTATATATTAATGCAGCTAGATTCCCTGGCTGGATTGCATCAAGTTTTTATGATCAATCACATAGTACACTTAAAGATACCTCTGGTATCAGAAATGGATGTTAATTCTGTATATTCCAAATATCTATTAAGAACAAGGTAGTAACCCTCATTCTACTCATTTTATTGAAATTAAGATTAATCTAGTCTATCTTACTTTAACTGCTCCTATTTTGATGCTCGCAAACAGAGTAGCCAAACAAATTAACACTTACCTCATATTAGAATGGCTTTTACCATTTGCCTGCTATCAAGTCTGCATGACACATCTCATTATAGGTCTGACTTTTCAATTGCTTACAATTTCACCAAACTTTAACCACCTGGAGTAAAATTTTATCCTCAAGGTATTTTTTCTTCCTCAACAGATGAAGTGGTTCAGAAATGTCCACGAGAACAGTCAGAGGATAATGCAGGGAGTTTTAAGGTTTGATGCTGTTTCTTCAAGATGTTCTAGTGACCTTGCACTTGAAGCAAGACTCGTGAATGACCAGGGTAATCATAAGTAAATTCCAGATCAGATCATAAAACAAATTATAGTCTGTTCTTTGTCTTTGTTTCAAGAAATTCAGTGAAGGCAGAAAGAAAATATGAGTTAGAAATTACATGGGAACACAGTGCTGCAATATTAACGAACTGGTTTATACTGATGTGATTAAATAATCTCACTTCTTTACTGACTCCTGTTGGTCTTCCCTGGCTAGAGACCCAGAGGCTGGAAAAAAACTTTTCCCTATATAAAGAAATTGTTATTCTGCAGTTTCTGGAATTATATTGACATTTGGTCAAACTGAAAAAGCCTTTGAAAAATGAGTTCACACGTTTGCTAAGGATTTGGTAGTCCCTAATAATTAACATCCCTAATGACACTTTTCTGCTTTCACCATGGTCCTGACTGAAGTCAACAATTTTAAACACAATTACAACTTTGGGCTGCTGCTGAGCAGATCAGATCTGAATACAGACTGTGAATTTGAGATCAGGGAGAATAATTCTTTGCACTGTTGATGGCTGTATCACATCTAAGTCAAAGACAAAGAAGAGTGAGGACCTAAAAACTGAGAAGTAGGTTGAAAGAACTAACTGGAAATGAAGGCTACTTAATAACTAGATATATCTGGGTTTAGAAGACCAGTTATTTCATGCCACAGGATGCTTTATTATTACTCCAATTTTTGTCTTGAGCAATGTCCGGCAAGTTTCTGCTCTTAAACTGTTTTGGAGCATCAGGCAAGTACCTCTCCCTGAATACACATGTTGATATCAAGTCAAGAACACTCAATATTAAAAGACAAATTATATCTTCACATGAAAATCTCAAACCTAGGTATTTCAAGTACTCTACAACCAATATATATTTTCATTTAAATTCTCTGACTGAAATATAAATGAGGTGCATAAAAGCAATAGTGATTTCATGACTAAAAGTAATACATCTAAATGGACATTCACTTGGCAAAATAGACTGAACTACATCCAACTTCTTAAAGAAATTATCCACTCAAAGTTAGACTATCCCTATCAAATATGGAGTTTGTAAATTACATAACTAAATGGTAAATGTTAATTTATCCCTTTTGGGATTTATCCCTTCTGTTTAATTGCAATCCTTCCCCTCTCACTTCCACCCCACCTCCCATTTATATTCCTGACTTTTACTTAACAACAACATTTTTAAATCCTTCTGCTGGCATTTTGGTGACAAGCCCAGAGTGCACCTCCAAAGATGGTAACTTCCTACCAAGAGTAAGAAAGGCTCCCCACCTGTATGTTCTATTATCAGACTGCAATCATTGGCCAGACAGCTTAACAGTTTAAGCCCCAGGGATAGAGCCACTGACCAGCTTCAGTCAAAAGTAGAATTTTTTGCAAATTATAACAGAGAACTACATGAAAATTAAAGTCTGCAAACAATTCGCAATATATTCTTATTTCCATATGAAACTGAATAACAGCTTTTGCTCTGTTAGGAGTAGCAGCAACAGTATCACTCCACTCATTATTTTAAAAGTTCATTCAAAGCAATTAGTAAGTGGCTTCTCTCATGGAAAGAAAATGGGAAGACTTTTAAAAAATCCTTCTCAAAGATTCCAGATTCACTTTATTAATTTATTGCTAACTCAACTAAAATAAAGAAAAACGACTACTAAAAACTTACTGAGCATGCAATCAAAATGAAGGAAAAAGGCAAACTGATTAATGTTTCACATCTGAAGTAATTTCCTTGCACCTGCAGCTCCCATCTAGGAAAATTACTACACGCACCACTGAAAACAAGACTAGCATTCATAACATGGGCACTTTTTCACTGTTTTTACTTTCTCTCATCCCCACAACTCCTAAAGCTGGAAACTTTTACAACTATTTTGGACAAGGTGGAAGTATAGCACTATGACGTCTAAATGTACAATTTTCACCTCTACTTATTTTAAATCTTTTATTCATTTAAACACTGACAGCATGCTTGTTCAAGAAGAAACTTGAATGAGAAACTTTGTGCTAACATTTTATTGCTTCTGCATTTGCAATCCATACTGATTCCTTATCTATACCAGACACCAATATAAACACAATCTTTAGGATTTCTTGCAAAGAGAGTAAACACATTTAAATTGTATGTAGCTCTATCCCCTTTGCACTTTTAACATGGTGACCAAAAAACAGGATGATGTTGAAGCATCATTTTTATGATTTTGGACACCATAATGTAGACAAGACTTATGCGGTCACTGGCACTGGCACAGGAAACAGCTGCATTAGTGTTAACTGCCTTTAACACCCTAAGTATTCCTCCACAGGGCAAAGCTGTTGTGTTAGAGCTACAATGCCTAACTTTCGAGTGACTTGACATATGAAAGAATCCACAGGCTTGTAAACTATTTTTAAATACACAGGTATACATCTCACCCCATGAGATTCAAACAGCAAGCATGAAAAGAATCACCTGTGGCTGGAAGAAACACAAGTGTTAGACTTCAGTCCTGCAAAATCAGAGGCCTTAACTCTGTGTTGCAAGAACACATTTATCACCATCCAGAATATCCTCAAAGATTTCAACCATAACTCCAGAAAAGACAGAGCAGTAAAGAAACTGGTTTCAGAAATTCACTCATATCCCTTTTTTTCTCACTCTTCCTGTGCCTCTCAACACATTGCTCTTCTACCAATGCTAAATATTTCTTCTGTTGTAGGTTTTGTTCCAGTGCAACTTGGATTCATGACCAGTGACAGGACACCTAGAACTAAGGGTTCATAGAACTATGTAATTTCCTAAATCAAAACAAAACTAGAGCCAATAGTCACAGGACTTTCCCAGAAAGAGCTAGGGGGAGGCAAATTTCCACTTATAAACCCATTTGGATTTGTCCTCACAAGACAGATGCTGAAATTACAAGCATTGAATGAAGAAGCATGCAAAGAGGAAGAAAATCAAGTCAGAAATACATTTTTTGCTCTTTCAGAAAGAGAGGGTAATCAGGGAAAAGACTGACTGATCACAAGCAAGACCCATGAGCTAAAACATTATGGGAGACAATTTCAGTACAGTAAATGACCCTAGCTTTAATATCAGTCTCTATGAACATTAACCTTTCAATGTATAAAGTTTAAAAAAATCACCTATAGTTTATATTATCAAGTGATAATAAGGTGTCTGATTTATGTATCATTGTGAAAAAACTTGTTCTGTCTTCTAGGATACAGGAATTTCACCTATATTGACAAATGACAATTGCCTCTCTCTTCACACCACAAGCAGAAGTGAAGATTTAGACAGTCAGTCCAAATGTTTGGGTCATTTGCCTTTTCAAAAGGTGAGGCACAACCCCAAGTACGATACCTGAGAAAGGATGAGCTGCCCATGGAACTTATGGACAAATTTTCGTAGAGATGCAAGGTATGAGGCCTCTCCTATTGTCCTTGCCAGAGACCGCAAAAGAAAATAACCCTGCAAGAAATTAAGGCAGAAACAAATAGGAAGCTATGAATTTGCTGATGTCTAGAAGACAGAAGTCTTTATCACATTCGTAAAGCAAGTTCAATAAAAATCAGCTGACAACACTGACCTTCAAATAGTGAACCTGCATGAAGATTTTTTCTGCTTTAAGACCATGTTTGACCACAGATGCTCCAGACTCACTCAGTTCTCCTGTGCTCTCCTTTTTGGGCCTAAAATGGAAACACTCCAATAAGTAAGTAAAGAAGTAACTCACACATTACATGTTCTAATAGTTGAAAGTGAATGGCATAGCAACTTTAGACACCTGTGATCAGTTCAGTCTTTTTCTTTACCCTGAATATATAATTTGACTTAGTCAAACAAATTAATTTTCTACTAAATTAAATTCATTACTAGGCTGGTGTACTCTTTTCACAGGCAGCATGACATCAGGTGGCATATTGTTCTCCAGTGCAGACAAGTTATGAAAAAAGAGAAGCAAACAAACACACAAGACATTCTAAGCTGAAGAGAAGGGGAAAGGGACAATAATGAAGCCATTATGTTCAACTAGAGGTTTCTATTTATATACCTGAACAGCGGCTTAATAGCTTACATGACTATACTTGCAAGCCTAACCTCCTTTCATCTGCATGCAATACACTGATGAAGAAAGTATTTTGTTTTTCATTTTGTCATCTGGATTTGGAAGAAAAGTAGTTTTAAAAGACAAATTCTTTCACACACAGGTTTGGTATTTACAGACAACAATATCTACAACAAATGTATTTCTTTACCACTTCATTTTAAAATGTACTACAGTATCTGGTATGCCACAAATCTGCAGCAGTGAAGTGTGGAGTACTCTAGGCTCTGAAGAGCACAGAGTGAAACTAAAGAGAAGCTACACAAACTTTTTTTTTTTTTCATTTGTAAGAAGTGCCTTGGCAGGCATAGTACTGAAGAGCCCTCTAGCTTTTTCCTTCCATTCAGAAAATATCCAAGCTAACAGTAGTCTAAGAACAGATGACTGTCTTAGGAGCTTAACCCTATGACTGAAACAACCTCTCCAATTCTGAATGTGAATTTCGAAATGGCCAGTCTTGGAAAACTTGGAAACCTTTCAATTTATTTCTACAGAACAGGGGAAATACAGGCCACAGCAGCACAGGATTCTTCAAACCGTATCAGTTATGCACTTTTCAAGAGCCCTGTGATCAATTTTTTTTTCCTATCTATGTCTCCTTTGAAGAACACAGGATTCCATTTTTATATCTGTGTAACAGTTTCTTATTAGAGTTTTGTCCAGAGTGCTAAGCTGTTTGGTGTTTTTTCATGCTTTAGGCACAATAATTAGGGCCTGTGCACATGAAATCCACTACACACATTAAAATTTTGATAAAATACAACTGTTCAAAATAAAAGAGGGAAAAAAAAAAAAAAGGCAGATGCAATTTTACTCCATGTTCCTAACACTCCTCTTCCACGCTATAGTTCATAAACATCTTTCCAGCAAGATCATCCCTCAAAATTAAAAGGAGGAGATCAATAACTGATTTCTTATTCTGTGGTAACTCCAGTTCTTTTAGACTATCCAAAATTGCAGAACCACCGTAGGAGAGCAGAAATCCAGCTTTCTTCCTTCTGGATCAGTCTCCTTGGAGGAAGGACTGCTGGCATTCCACACACGACTTTTCATTGTTCTCTGCATACATAAAAAGCCAAAACTGCTTCAATTTGGTCACAATAAATAGCCCAGTCTATTGTCTTTGAAAAATGGAGTTTGAGCACAAGCTACAGAGTCCAGACTGAAATAACTCCTGTAATCACAATTATTCTAAATTAGATCATACTTCTTTCCTCCTCTGACTTTGTGCCTGTGTATTGCATCTGGATGATGGTATCGAAGAATTCTACACAGAAAACAGGTACACATCCTTCTACAAAGGCTATTTATATATGCTTGATAATGTCCGTAAAATGTTACTATTCAAAAAGTTAACCTGCTCTCTGCTGTCAGTTCTTCAGCACATGATTTAAAAGCAATGCTTGCTGTATTTACATTGAAGGTACAGAAAGTGATGATCAGTTTGAGGAGTGGCTTTCACTTAGTCTAAACAAGTTTGCTGCATCAAAAGTTAATAGGATCAGCTGACAAGTTTTGGGCAGATTTTTCCAGGTGTGAGGAGAAAGCACAGCAAATCATAGTATTGTCCAACAGGGAACAAAAAACTCATTAAGAATAAAGTTATGCTTGGGAAGAGTGGGTTGGCTATTTTTTCTTTCTGACATGACTGGTAAGAAGCAACAAACAGTTATCATTTACTTTTAATATCCTGTATAAAAACACAAAAGTTTGATCCAGCTCAAGCCTCGCTACAGACTCAAAACTCAGCTCAAGGGCCAGGATTGGATTTTTCTCTCTTATATACCAATTCTGGAAAGCACAGGAACATACTTTCAGGAGGATAAAGAAAAGAAAAAACCCCAAGGAAACATGCAAAGAGAGAACCTACCCAAGTCCACACTACAAAAACAGTAGCTAGTATTTATATCTGACTGAAACCAATAGAAAGTCTGTAAATTCAACCACAAGTAATTAGAGACATCAAAGAAAAAGAGATGGTCAGAATCACAAGGTGGCATCATGTCCCTCTCCTAAAGTGTTTATTGGAGGCATAATTTTTCAAATGAGAAATTATTTGTTACTCTTTTGTATTAGCATTGAGAAAATCACTATGCAAAAGGTAAGCACAATGCTTATTGCAGAGACTTTGTCTACTGTATAAGTTTGGCTTGGCTCTCCACCAAACCCAAACTCCAGCCAAAATGCCAAAGGGAAAAAAAAGGTAGCAACAGAAAATTCTAGGGAAATATAGATATAGATATAGATTAGATATAGATATAGATATAGATATATTTACATGTATTACTATTATATACAGTTAAACACTATGTGCATACGAACAAGAATCCCAAACAATCCCAACAGGAGAAAGGGGAACAGGGGAAAGGGACACAAAAAGGGTAAAACCAAACAGACATACACAATCGAAACTCAGGAATCAACTCAATAAAATAACAAATACAATAATAATGTCACCAACATCCCTTAGGAAAAGCAAATTCTTCACTTCCATGCCAGCCCAGACAAGCAGCTCTCAGACAGGCCTTGCTCACACAGATAAGCAAGGCCAAACACTGAGATTTGTGTTTGAGCTCACCCGGGAAGCAAAAGAGGGAAAGAGCACCTTCTCCTTCACCTTATATACACCTGGTTACATAAAGATATGGGATGGAATACTTCCTGTGTTTTGACCCCAGTTTTCTAGTGAAGGCCTACAAAAAACTACCACATCTACTAACTGAGGAAGTCAAAAGAAAGCTTCATTTTCAATTTCAAAAGAAATCACTTGTTCCTGAGTTTCAATCTACAAAGGGTTTTGGTCCTTAGAAAGACTATTTTAAAAATTTGCACAACATAACATTTCATTAAAAATAACAGTTATATAATTAACACCAAAGACAACAAACATGATTCTATAGTGTTGAAAATGGAAAACATGCATCCAGATAAACTTCATAACAGAAGAACCAATCTTTTAAAACATATTATCTAAAACAAACAAAAACCTCAGCATCTGTCAATCAGTAGTTGTGTTGTTGTGATAAAGCTTGCTTTTGTATTTACACCTATCATCAAACTGCACACTTACAAATGTGTAACTTCATTGACTCTGCTTACATATAGGATACACAATTCATCAATAAATATAAAGTAAATCAGATAAATGAAAGTGTACAGTTACACAGTTGGTGATATGCTTTTGGATTACATGAGGCCATGAAGAGGAATTTCTATGTTGGTGAACAATCTCTAGTGCCCAAATATAAAAGGCTTTTAAGTCCCACTAGGCAAGCACAAAAAGAAGGGAAGACCTTAAATGACTGAAATGGCAACAGTCTTCTGAAAGCATTTAAAAGTTGATATAGAAGACAGGTATTAATTAGTTCTTCACTTCCATTTGGTGAAAGAAAAGAAGAAATCTACATAGTTTGAAATAAACACTATTTCAGCTATTTCAGGCAATTTTTAACTGTTGACACTAAGACAGCTTGGTTCTCTTATTAAAACATTTTGTTGGAGCTTTCTAAGAATACGTTAGGAAAAATCCACTTAGGATGGTCTGTGTGTACAGCCTGTATTTCAGAGTAGGAGAATGGTCTACATAATCTCTTGAAATTTGTCCCTGTACTTCCATGATTTGGTTGGTGTTGGCTTAATTAGAAATAAGATTAGTAAACTTGTTTTTCTTGGTCAAAGACTGTGAGGAGACTCAGCAGATCTTGAGTTAGGCGGACACTCAAGATCAAGGCTATGGCAACTTCCCAAAACACCAATCAGCACAGCCCAGACTATTAATCACTACCAAAGCGAGAATGTCTTCAGCTACCTAAAAAGTAGCCCTGAGTATAGCATCTGGTACCTAAAGACCAAAATCTATTTTCAATATTATTATCTTATTATCTAAAGAGAAAGCAGATTTATATATGTCATTATTCTTTTTCCATGTTTTTCAAAGCTTCATTCAGCCTGGCAGTTAGATGCCATACTACTGTATGTGCTTGTCTTCAGTCACAGAAAATTAATCTGTTACGGCTTCCAACAGTGACCTTTGTTCAGGAAATGGCTTTTTTTTCCCCCTGAATAGTGGTTCTTGTAAATTCCTTAGAGACATTTCATATCAAACTAAATCCCATGGTTTCTGAAAGCTTTCTCTAACAAAGGGAGAAGCAATTGCATTATAGTCAAGATGAATAACTTAGTCAATTTAATATGAATTTTCTTTTTTCATTAGAAGGAAATAAGGAAATGCAGTAGATTGAATCAGATGATTTGGATGTATATCTTCTGAAGGAAGAAAATGTGGAAAACAGGAGAGAGCACATGCAAAAGCAAAGATGATGCTGTCATATTGTTACCTTAGAACTTGCAGCTCTTCTTCAGAGTTCTGCACCTCATCTCTGAGCCGGTGCCAGCGAAGTAAAGCTTTCAGTTGCTGTTGCTCTTTTATTTCATCATGTGAGAGCTGCTCAGTATACAAAAAAACCATGGGTCACTGATTGCTATTTCCCAACAGACAATAATAATTTTCAAAATTGTTTAGAAACTTGTTTAGTTTCTCTTTAATTTTTAGAAGATGCATGACACAGTACCAATATCCACAATAATAAAAAAGGAAAAGAAAAAATAAAAGGAGCCAAAAAATAATGGTTGCCACTATGAGAGTTAATAGCAGCATGAAGGAAAACAAAATTATCACTGTGCACATCAAATCGATAGTCATTTAAATAGTTCTGACTGAGGAGAGAGATGAGCATGTTGGTTTCCCTTAAGTGACTGGCTATAAATGAACTGAATAGGAACATTACAGATACCTGGCATAGCGGGTTTTGTTGCATCTTCATTCTTCCCAACTTGAAAGCAAAGAGCTGCATTGTGTTCTGACTTCATTCCTCTTTCCTACTATTCCTGCTACCCTTGCAAAAGTTGTTGCATTTTCCCCCATTTATATAATAATAACAGAGATTCATACTTATGAAATAAACGCCAGGTTGTCAGCTGACAAATAACTACTAATTTATTAGAATATAATCTGTTAGAAGAATAGATGTGAGAT
>JAWWEU010000091.1:34110681-34124526 GCA_035583155.1 Acropternis orthonyx
AGATGTGGGAAAGGAAAAGCAGCTAATATTACCCTGTATTACATTCAGTCACAACTGAAATGACTATCATGCACTATGGAATATACTCATAATCCTAAAATTGATTGATTTAATAGCTTCAAAACTACTCAATAATGTTAAAAAGGTATCCCTTATACATTAACAAAGGAACTAATCGCACGGTTTTGTTGCTTACTGCTTTCCATTCAGCTACAAGGAAGGTGTCTACTACAATCAAAATGCTTTCAAGTGACCCACAAAAGGAAGAAATTACTGTGAACAGCTCACAGCAGTGTAGCAGTGCTCAATGCAAGGGCACAAATGAGTTTTGGAACCAAAAGGGAAAAGCCAACTGTTTGGACAGCCTCTCTTTCTTGTTCCAGAAATATGGTAAGTGGCAAGGAATTCTCTTTTGTTTGGTGCTATATATATGCCTGATACTTAATAAAACAGAGGTTTAGAAGAGTGTATTATGTTAGTTCCCAGTTCAGCCTGCTCTTCCTCAGATGGAGGTCTGCATGCTTCAGGGGTAGAACCTGACACAGGCACAGGAAAAAATGACTGACACACAAAATGCTTGAAGTAGCAGAGGTACTACAAAAGTAAGAATTGCATCGCAAAAACACTTTACAAGCTGATATGCAACTTACAAGCTTTACACCTTAAGGCAGGTGGTGATTTCTAAGCCTCTGACATGAGAGTAACCCTTGCTGAGCAGTATAAGACTAAAAAAAATATAAGTTCCAGTGCCCTATTTAAAATTATCTTCCATTTTACGTTGAGGTACATTTCTTGGTCATCCATTGGACAAAATCAGACAATTTTCATTAGGTACCTGGAATATTACAATATGCAGTACGACTGTTGATGGTTCCAGTTTCAGGAACACAATGTAAGTGAAAAGAATGCAGAGCAATTGTTTGACAGCTGATTTTTATTAACTGAGTAGGATATTTGTGGGAAGGTAATCATTGACAAAGAGATGTTCCCATTCTCATTTGCACTGATCTCTATCACTGTAAAGATTTGTGTACAATGTGGATACTTTTTTTTTTTAAAATCAAGTTAGCATGCAAGTTCCATTATTTTAAAATACTTTTCTTCATAACATAGGAGTTTTAATTTATATCGAATTCACACCATGTATATAATTTTGATTTCCACATTAATTCAATTTTGAAGCAATGTATCACGTTACCTGTTGTGCCCTAGCCCAAAATATATCTTCTAAAAAAGTGGCAAACCCTTCACTTATCCACTCTTCAGTCCAATCACGAGCACCAATGGCCAGTCCAAACCAAGCATGAGCAATTTCATGGCACAGACGTGTTCCACAGAGATGGCTCCCTCCTGGTAGTACACTCTGTGACAGGAAGATGATGTGTGGGCTGCACAAGAGAAATGAGTGACAGAATACATTATTGACCTCTTATAACACACGTTGCATGGCCATCAAAATAATGGAATCAAAGAATGGCCTTGATTGGAAGGGACCTTAAAGATCACTTCGTTACAACCTTCCTGCTGTGGGTAGGGACACCTTTCACCAGATCAGGTTACTCAGCGCCCCATCCAACTTGGCCTTGAACACACCCAGTGATCTGGCATCCACAAATCCTCTATTCTAGTGCCTCACCACCCTCACAGGGAAGAGTTTTTTCCTAATATCTAATGTAAATCTACCACCTTTCGGTCTGAAACCATTCTCCCTTGTCCTGTCACTACATGCTCTTGTAAAAAGTCCCTCTCAGCTTTCTTGTAAGATTCTTTCAGGTAGGCTTTATTAGCCTGTAAACTTCTTATTAGTATATGCATGCTAGGTCATGACTAATAGTTCACAGCTTAGGCATTTTTAGGAATTAAGTTGTTGGTTGGAAGAGAATCAAACTAAAATTCCACAAGCAGTTGTATTGCATTCAACGGCCAAACAGCTATTACCTGTAAGAAGTAACTTTGGTTAAAAGTTTTATACTTTTTAAATTACAAGACGGATTTGTTTCTATAGAAGCATTTATATGTAAGCCATGACAATAGAAGATGAGCAGGTATGAATACAGGCAACATGTACTTATCATTAAATGATCAAAGGTGAAAATAAATAAAGCAGAAACATTTATGAAAGAAAACAAATCAATATCCAAAAGTAACAAGAGTCATGTAAAGCACATGTGCTTGTCAAAACTTAAAACAAGCTAAGAAGATACCATCTTGTGATAACACGTCATAATTTCTGCAAATGCAGAGCACGGACATATTTACCACAACCACAGAAATGAGAAGCAGTAAATATCTGCTTTTCACAACATCCAGGGAACCAGCCAATCTGTATGTACTCTGCTTTGGACTCAAGTAGTATAAAAAGAAATTGGAGGGGAAAAATGTTATCAATGATCACTGCTATTGAAAACACAGTGAACTGCAAGTTACTGCAGTTCCGTGTTCTACTGTAAGGCAATTTCTGCTACGCTTACACACATTACAGATCTTAACATCTCAAAAGCTATACAATTTTTGAAACTAATTATATCTAGGAAATACAAGTAGCAGAATTAAACCCTCTGACTAATGCACAAGAGGTTATCAGGGCACCATGTCACAGATGGAGTAGCAAGGGCACAAACCAAGACAACCATCCAATACAAGTAGTCCTGCATTAATCCCCAGTGACCAATCTGCATTTCAACTCTTTTCTCACTTTCAGTCAGTTAGAAAGGAAATAAAGCACAACAGGTCTATAAAACTTAGTTTTAAAGCATGAGAGGGGACTGAATGGCCTTAGGACATTTCCAAGAGTCAAATATTATTTGTTGGCATTCCAAAAAGCTTCCCCACCCACTTTATCCTTCCACTGGAAATGTTAAAACACCCACATTATTCTTGCAACCAGTTGAATATTTGGAACTGAGACCATAAAATATGAAATGCATACATACTCAATAACCAGCTCCTTATAAAAAACCAGTAGTTACTCAGACAAGCAAGTTAATACATTTCAATCAGACAGCATTGTAAGAAACAATGTAAGAAACTCAAGAACTAAATCAAGGAATTAAGTAACACAGAACAAAGAAAGAAAAAACAGCAGCTCTTCAAATCTTTGCCAAAGCAATTCTGATTAAGAGAAGGAAGGGAGGGAGAGATGGGGGGAAAGTGTGAACACAGAAGCTGCAGAACATGATGAATCTTTTACTATAAAGCCCCTGATGAGAGGAGTAACCATAGCTCTGAGGGTATTACTTTGGTCAGTTGTAAGTAAATTACCCTTAACTGTGGCATATGTACAGTGCTACAAAGAAAAACTGCAGAAATAGATCAAGTAAATAACATTCCAGACATACTGCTGGCAACATTTTGGCCATTTTGTTAAGGAAGACAAAAGTAACTTCATGCCTTATAAATAGGCTCACAGAACACTCTGCATTTTAAGTCCATATTAAGGTAAATATACAATAAAAGTAAAGATTGTATTTCCTGCTTTTTCCAATCATTTAAAAAATAGAAATGTCACATTTGGACAATATTCTCCTTTTTAGAAGGATTACAAGTCACTTCAGTGAGAAAAATGTATGGGAGTTAAATTTTGGCCAAAGAAAATGAGTGCAACTTCCTACAAGGCCAAAAATAAGATTACGTGCTGCAGCAGAATTTAATTTTAGAGTCTGAGTACAGCCAGCAACTTCCTTTCCTGATAACACCTTAAATGATTCCTTTTATTTCATTTGCCCTTAACAAACAGCTTTATCTCCAATTTAGAGCAGTGCTGAGTTCCTATTTATCTTACGAGTAATTTTATCAAACGCTGAGCATGTCTCTGGAACATGTCCAGCACCTACTAGTTTGGGGAGAAGTTGAGTCTATGTATTTCTTTAGAACACAGATTCTCTATTTTCAATGCACGTTTGAACTCCAGAAACTCGGCTCTATCTCTACTGGTATCAACCAAACCTACACTGTTAACATCATTTAGGATGTGTAATGTTCATAATATGAAGAATGGCTTGAGTTAGAAAGGACCTTAGAGATTATATAGTTCCAACCCCTCTGTCAGGGGCAGAAACACCTCTGCCTAGATGAAGTTGCTCAGAGCCCCATCCTACCCTGCCTTAAACACTAACAGGGACCTACAGCTTCTCTGGGAAACCCATTCCAGTGCCTCACCACCTGCACAGGAAGGAGTTTTTGCCTAATATCTATAGTAAACCTCCACTCTTTCAGTTTGAATCCATTCCCCCCTTGTTCTGTCACTATGTGCTCCTGTGAAAAGTCCCTCTACATCTTTCAATCAGACTCCCTTCAGGGACTGGAAGGCCACAATTAGGTCACCCTGAAGCCTTCTCTTCTCCAGGCTGAACAAATCCAATACTCTCAGACTTTCCTCATAAAGGGAGGTGTTTCATCCCCCTGATCATCTTGGTGACCCTCCTTTTGACTCACTCCAACAAGCTGATGTCCCTTCTGTGTTGGGGAAATGTTATGAATGTTATTAATTGCACATTGTTACTAGCAGTAGTGTTCCTAAAACACTCAATAATTCAAGGGGGTGTCTAAGTGAAAAATTAGAAAATTGGAATGGTAATTAAATTGCAAGACCTTTTTTTTTTTTCCACCGGAAGAGAAATTTGGCCCTTCTACCATTTATTTGATTTACTAGGAACAAATTATAAGGCTTGATATCTGTTTCTTTGATTTGAATTGAAAAGGAAAGAAATCCATTAATACATTAGGAATGGACAAAGGTTCACCTCAGAAACTATATTAAGACATGACAAGGTCTGTGCTGCTTATAAATGCCTTCAGAAAGTCTGGTCTAAGTTTCATTTCTAAAGCAGGCCAGAACAGGCTAGCTGGATGTGCTGAGAAAGATGTGAAACCTCTCCTAGTTAACAAAAAAATAACAACCCCATCAGTCCAGGAAGCTGGCAAGTTCCCAATCGCTCTTACAGAAAAAGAAGTTAATGCTTTTTTTCAACAAGTATGCATTTGGTTTACCTTCCCAACCAAAAGAGTATTATTCTGACCAGAATCACACACTCATAACTTAGATATTCACATCACTTGACTGGTAGAAGAAGTAAGTTCCCCCTGTCAGTTAAACTGCAGTTAAGGGAAATCTCAACATTGTAACTATGGCATAAATGCACACAAAGGGAAACCTGAGCTCCAAAGGGAAAGAACTTGTTGGTGTGGAAGGTCAAAGACTCCTGATGTTCCAGTAATTCAAATCCATCTATGTAGATATTCTTAACAGATGGTCTCTTTAGCAAATAAAAGGTTTCCAATGAGTCCTAAAGCTCTGAACAGTAATCCGACCAGTTGAGAGGCCAAATCTCCAATGGCAATTTTTCAAAACTTTTTCTCTAGACTCATGAATTAGACACAGGTGCTGCTTTGCACACAGTCTGCAACAGTGGGCTATCTTTGGCTGCTCACACATGATCAGAGGAGGCACATAGCACAAACTCTAGCCAAAATATATGTGCAAGAACTCAGGTACACATTTAACCTGGGAAGATGCCACTCATTTCTAATGGACTTGTTCCATTCCTTTTGAATTAGAAGTCTTTCCCCCTTAATACACAGGGATTTGCACATACATTTTCTGAGATATTTATTGAAATAACAGATCCAAGACCATTATCAGCTAGGAAATTATGCATCTGGAGTCAAAAGTAGCACAAAAAAATCACTATTACAGATAGCAGCTATATAGTAAAAAAAAGGTCATATTTTGACAGTACTCCACAAATTGCTTATATTTTCCCATTTAGGACAAAATCAGTCAGATAATAAATGGGTAAGACAGTTATTGTACATCTAGAAAATTTCTTCTTAAACATGTAGAAGGAAGAAGGAAAATCTCTCTAAAATATTTTCATTGAACACATAAAACTCAAGATACAAATTTCAAGATTACTGGAATTTGAGAAAGATAGACAATTAAATGACAATTCTTTACAAATAGTTTGCACAAACTCTCATCACTTGCCACCAACCTATGTTGTTCTGGTGATACAAAGAACAGTGTTAGCATGATGTTTGCAGTATCTACATAAAACTTTGAATGTTGGCTTAATTTGAGGACACTTGTGCCAGGAACATGCAACATCCACTTTCTTACCACTATAATCTCCAGTGGTGTAGTGTATGTTACACACCTGTACTGAGAGAACTACAAACTTAACCGCCTAGGTTCATAGTATAGCAGAAACTCAAGAGACAAGGATCTGGTAGTTAGAATACTCCGAGCACTGTTAAAGAAATAATGGAAACTTTTAAACAATGTTCCTCCCTACCATCATAGTGGGAAACAAAAAAGTGACTGGAAGTTACAGCTGAAAATCATTCTAGAGCAGATGATGAACTTTTTACTCTATAAATCGTGCTGTAACACAGTAGGGTAGGCATCAGGGAATGAAAATGTACCCCTGTGTGTTGCAAGGAGGATAGTAACAGTAAACTCAGTACAGCAATTCAACAGCCAAACTTCACATTTCAGTCAAGTACTGAACAATCTGAATACCTGAGCAGCAGCCACTCCATGAACTAGTAATCATTCCAGTCTTGCTTATCTTGCTGCACAAACCAGACTAGTGAGGATGTATGAACAAGGGTGAAACCCTCTCAGGAGAAACTCTACTGCTGTTCAACAGCAAAACCAGCACTTGGCATAAAACTGAAGAATTTATACAGTGGAAGGAAAAAGATAACATGAACCGAAGCTCAAACAGTCAATACACAAACAGCAGGGTTTGTAACAGATCTCAATACTTCCCATTACCTTCAATTTTACATTAACTCTAAAGGAACAACCTTGAAGAAGACCTACATAAAAAGACAATATGTATTTATCACATGCAACTGTGACACCTTCAAATGTCTTTGGACTTACAAGTCAACTTGATTTGTCCGTACATTATTTGCAGAGGAGATTTTGTAAATTTTTTTTAAAAAAAGCTTTGGAATTTTATAATGAGCAAAATAAATTAAGCCACATTGGAAATATTTACAAGAGTTGACAAATGTAATTTTTATATATCATGAGACCTTACTTTGCTACCACAGAAGGTATAGGAATAAAAAAGGATACAGGCTTGACATGCTTCCAAAAACATACAAAGAATTTGATGCATTTGCAGTCAATGCAAGACCAGTGTAAAAGCAGACTATCAACCCAACTCATTCCCCATAATTAAACTCTCTTCATTTTATGTTCACAAATGTAAAGATATGCAATATCCTATCATGCAATATCATGTACAAGTTTGCATGAATTCCTAAAAGTTGCAATCACAACTTGTTCTGAGACTTTTACAGAAGTAACAGATCTTTGAAAAAAGAATCTGGAGTATTTTGAGATTATTTTTCAATGATAAAAAGTAATAAAAGTCAAGAAAAAAATGAACTACTGAAGAACTTAATTTTTCTTTTAAAATTAGGTCAATGAGAACTAGCCACACACAGAGGGATGCTGTCTATTAACTTCTTTGAATACCATAGGAGAGTGAATCCTAAAAATGAGATTTATATTTTACACGTCTGTCAGAGGACATGAAGTATAAAATGAAGAGCTATACCTCTTAAAACAAGATGTATATTTAGTTGCCCAACAAAATGCACACTTAGCAGACAGGAAACATTTTTGCACCAGGCTTGCCAAAAAAGTGCCTTATTATGTTTAATTTTTCCTAAAGTGTGCTCTGTTTTGAAGTTCAAGCTTTCTTCTAGGGCTCCCCTTCTCTGTCATCCACGATCCAACCAAAATATATAATGTTAACATGGTAGACTGAAACTATCACTTCCAACAGAAGGGTTACAAGCATTTCCCTAGATCCAACTTTTGAGAATGGGAGCATGCCACAAGATATCACAGAATCATAGAAACATTTAGTTTGTGAATGACCTCTAAGATCAAGTCCAGCCATTAACCCAGCTCTTCCAGGTCCACCATTAAACCATGTCCCCACGTGCCACATCAACATATCTTTTGAATACTTCCAGGGATGGTGACTCCACTACTTCCCTGGGCAGCCTGTTCCAATGCTTGACAACCTTCTCCATGAAGACTTTTTTGCTAATATCCAATCTAAACCTTCCCTGGTGCAACTTAGGGCCATTTCCTCATGTCCTGTCACTTGTTGCAGGGGATGAGACTGACCCTCACCTGGCTAACCCCTCCTTTCAGGTAGTTTTAGAGACCAATAAGGTCCCTCCTAAGACTCCTTTTCTCCAGGCTGAACAACCCCAGTTCCCTCAGCCACTCCTCATCAGACTTGTGCTCAGACCCTTCACCAGCTCCATTGCCCTTCTTTGGAAACACTCTAGCACTTCAATGTCCTTCTCGTCATCAGGAGCCCAGAACTGGACACAGGATTTGAGGTGTGGCCTCTCAAGTGCCAAGCACAGAGGGATGATCCCTGCCCTGGTCCTGCCGATCACAGTATTTCTGACACAAGCCACAAAGCCATTGGCCTTCTTGGTCACCTGGCAACACTGCTGGCTCATGTTCAGCTGCTGTCCACCAGCACCCTCAGGTCCTTTTCCACTGTGAAGCTTTCCAGCCTCTCTTCCCCAAGCCTGTAGCATGGCATGGGCTTATCTTGACAGAACTGCAGTACTGGGCACTTCACTTTGTTGAATTTTATAGCACTAGCCTTGGCCCATTGCTCCAGCCTGTCCAGATCCCTCTGCAGAGCCTTCCTGCCATCCAGCACATCAACACTCTCACTCAACTTGGTGTCATCTGCGAATGAACAATCTGGTTGTAATACAACCAATTTCTTCAAATAATTGTCTCATATTCTCTCTAACACACCCAGAGCACACAATCTGACAGTGCTAAGACAAGCAACTTTAATTGGGTTTTTACAAAAAAAATCACAAAACAACTTATCTGTGGCTGACATCCTGCTGCAGTCATTTCATGGTAATAACTCCTACCTGTTTAAAAGATTCTGACTTGGGCAGTAAATCAAAAAGGAAACAAAGAATGTTGTATTTTACATGCAGACTTCAGTCACATGTCTGAGATTCAAGTATTGCCAGTAAGCTAACCCAATTTTGTAATAAGCTCATGAGGAACTAGAGGTGACAAGAAAAACCAGCAGTCAAGTTAAGTAAGAACTGTGGAGCTGAGGAGTTTTTCGTCTGTTGACCTCAGATGCTCCCAAGATACCTAACAGCAGCTCTAGCTCACTTCTTTTCGTCTTACACATTCTGTATCACTGTGAGGAATTTGCAGAGCATGAATCTTTTTTGGAAGTCCCCATACATTGTTTCCTAATCTCTTACGTAAGCCCAACAGTATCTACTCATTTAGAAACTTCCATAATCCCAAGATTTGCGACAGGCAGTAAACTGCCTGCTGTTGTAAAGAGAGAAAAGCAAACATAGAAAATTATGGGGTAGAGGAAAAGAAAGAGTTCAATTCAAAACCTCAAGCTCCCATCAAGACTTTTTATACAGATTTGTTTGAAACCTCCTGCACCCCCAAAAAACACAAAGTAATGCATTCTATTATTAAATCAATTATATGATACCTGCTAGTAAAAAATTGCTACAATATTGCCAAAAATCTTATAGCCAGCTTTCCAAGAGAAACACCTTGCAGGACTACAGACAGCTTTTCATGTTGCAGAGCAGATCACGGAATGAATTTGTCACATTTAACTGATTTAGGTAACTGATTCATGGATAAGTGCAAATAAAACTACTTCAATAAATATAAGCACCTGTTTCACTCTTCAGAAAAAAAAAATAAACCAACAAAGTCAATTCTATATTTTACCTATTTCAATTTTTAACCTTCACGCTTGACTTGTAACTGCTCCTTAAAAAGTATTGACACTGCTAACATTGAAAATCATTTGTGACACCAATTTCCAGAGTCCTAAATATTCATAGTATCAAATTGCACTATTCATAGCAGACATTTCCAAACAAATCCTACAAGCTACATAATTCTATGAGGTTCTTTCTCTTTTTCTTAAAAACCAGAGAGATTGGAAGTCAAGGTAGAGTACTTCAGTTAAAGAGCAAGAAAAAAAGATTAAGAATATATTTCTAGCTCAGGTTGTTCTGCAAAATATCACAGGATTTTTTCATATTACTATCTTCTTTTGTTTGATGTAAGACAGCTAATAGATCACAACAACGATAAAACGTCTCTACTCTTGCTGATATAGGTAGGATCTCAAAAGAGGGTCACAGACTGAACAAAAAATTTTGTTCTTATCTGAGGAACCAGAGGAAATATCATGTTCCCACTAATTCCAGTAAAAATTTTATATACAGATATAAATGCAATATTTGGTTTACATTCTGAATTTGCTACATTCCAGATTTTATACGAAACTTCTATCACATTTCCTTGAGTCCTTCCAAATATTAGATTGGTCAAATGAAGAAAATATTAAAAAATACCAGCAGTTATGCGACTAACCATGTGAAAATACTTAATAAATAATAGCACGGAAAGTCTCTATTAGAACCATGCACTTATATTCATCTTTTCTCATTTAAAACTGATTTAAATTAAGACTACAAAATTAACCTTACACATTTGCTGAAATAAAAAAAGAGAACAGAAAATAGCAATGGATGGGCACTGATCATTGTAATTATTTTAATTGAGCATATTATTTTTACAAGAAGTGAGTAATGGAAACAGACACAGATACAGGCACCCACACCTCTCACTTTATAAATATGAAATAGTTCCATGTGATAGTATTTTTGTTTGTTTGTTTCCTTCTCACACAGAGGAAAGGCTTAAAAAAGAAGATTCTTTTGTTTTATATTAGAAATGAGCACATAATTTGTTTCATTGACTTTTCAAACTATTTTTAATATTCTTGCTACAAATTATTAATAGGATGAATGGTCATTAACAACCATCCTCAGTTCTAGTCATTTTGTCACCAACGGATGATATTACTTGATCATGGATGGATTTCATTATTTGTAGCTTTCCATCATTGTTATTACTGGAACTGGACTTCCTTTTAGCATATCATGAAGTTTCTGGCAGGTACTCACAAAGCTGAGAGCCAAAGCGCAAGTAACCAACTACGACAAATAGTCAATAGAAAGAGCAATATATGTGTTCTTCACCATACTCAGTGAAAATTCACTCAAGCTAAGGGCCTCTACATTAGTGCTCTCAAAAGGTAACATGGACTAGACAAAATAAAATAAAGCATGGGTCATTATTTTCCTCATTTAAAATACAGAAGAAAGCTTTTACCCATAACAAAAAAAAAAGCCAAAAAAATTAAACAGGCAGGGTTTTCTTGTTCTTTGACTTTTTCAGGATTCTTTTCTCTGTGTAAAATCTTGTGGTGTCACTGTTCTAAAAACAACAAGGAAATTAAAGCTGCTTGGAAGCAAAAGTGGTTCTTAATAAATCTCTATGAACTACAGTGAGAGTAGCATCACAAACTAAACCAAACCTAGAGATGCTCTTGTTTTTTAAGGCTTCCTATCACAAGTAGTTCATCTGAAGAATGAGAAAACTCCAGATGTATCCCTGAATCATTCAGGAAATCCCAAACATTACTGGAGGAGAGCGTGCTATAAATTTCTGATATGCCTAAGAAAAAATAGATAAAAAAGGTAAAGCTCAGATTTAAAAAAAAAATTAAAAATTCTTAGATGATAAGATTCAATTCTTTCTAATTTTCAGTTTATATCTATTATACTCTTGCTTCCTGTGTCAATTATAAATATGGGAGCAAATAAGAAGATGAGCATAATTATCCAATTTACATATGATCTAATTTTTGCCCATATGCAGTACCACCCATAATTCTTACTTTTAACAATTGGTACTTAGAAATCCATTTTCTGAAGCCATTCATTTTACTTAAAAGAATGGTGCAAATCCAACATAGTCAAGTCTATTCTGATTTACAACAACCCTGCTAAAATGCATTATTTCTACTATGCCTTTATCCTCTGTTTATAAATGCACAGTCATCTTAAAAATGTTTCAAGGAGTAGAAATTTAACTAATTAATCCTACTATCATCCATTACCTGTTTTTCTTATTTTTGTCATCTATAAACAGTATATACAGATACAAATTGTGCGCTTTCATATTCCTGAATGAGTATCCAATGCTTCTTGTTACATTCATTAAGGAACAAAAAAAAGAGAGAAAAACATAGAAGAATATGTAATGGCTTTGAAATTATTTTCTTAGTTTACTTTGCACAGCAGCTATACAAGTCTTCTTTTTCTGTGTGCGTCAGTCAATAAGATATCTGTTGTGCTTTCGCACAAAGAACAAAGATGCCTTTATCAATTCTCAGAAGTCTGTAGGACAAACCATTCATGTTGCCAAACCCTCTAAACACTTTCAGCAAATAATGAAATCCATCAGTGACAAATGTCAACATAGAAATTTGTTAAATACAGAACAAAAGGTAACATTCAGAAAAGGTGCTTCATTTCATGTTATATCTGTCCTTCAATTTGTAACAACTTTATGGAAGCCCACAGATCATGCAATATTAAAACAGAAGAGCACTCTGATTATTAAAACTAGAGCAATCTACTCTCCTTACAATAAACACTAAGTTCAATAAAACCATAAACAAAATCTTTTGGAAACATGAAACTCTGCCATGCATTAATTTTCTTCCTTTTTGGAACATAATTTTCAAGTAAAATCTTACACACAAACCAACATTCTCTTGCATACACAGTCCCATTTATTGTGCTGATGGAAAAATAAGATTAAATTACACCCTATCCAGTGAAAGAAGAGCTTCACTGTGCCTGAGAAATACTTTATCATTACACAGGACATCCAGCTATTATTATTCAATCATACAGTAAAGACATAGTTTAGCTTGAAGTAGCTAGTGTGCATGTGAATTACTTCATTCATCACACAAAGACATCCAGCTGTTCATGAAGCATGAATCAAGGGATGGTTTAACTGGAAATAGCTAGCATAACTCAAAACTGTGTTAAACTAATAATATTAAGTATCACATACTAATGAGCTTTCATTCTGTTTCATCTTCTGTCAACTCACCTTTTCATACATCTCCAACCATCACAAGGACTAAAGAATTATTTTTCCTATTGTTCAGGACACTGCCACAGAATGCATTTACCTGTTCTCTTCAAAGATACCAAAAAGAAGCAAACACCTTTATATATTATAAACATCTACTGCATCCAACATTTCTTCTGCAGATTTCCTACAGTGGGCTGATAACTTGTTGCCCTAGTTACAGTGCCTGGGACCAGTTTATCACAGTGTGGCTATAATCAAAACTGTGTATTCTACACCCTCTGTGTCATTTCTGATGAACGGTTAAAAACAGATCCTTGGCAGCAGCTGCCCAAGGCACACCTGACCCCTCAGGCTACAAACTGGGTGTTAAAGAACCCTGTGAGATAGGGGAGTGTTTCTGTCTTCACATCAGTGACTCCCCTCAGGGGGGCATTAGCACAGTCTCACCCAGCCTGATGGGTCATATCTGCTAATGGGCTACTAGGAACTGGCACAATAGGCAGCTGCAATGACCTAGACTATCAAAGATTCCAAAAATATCCCATGACTCATAGAATTAAATCACCCATTGTGAAACTCCTCACCCTGGGGGAGGTACTGAGCATTCCCACCTGAACCTGAGCATATATAATCTTCAGATTTTGGGACTTTGTGTGCCACTTGTTGGATCCAGAGGAGGGACAGAACCTCAACAGGACTGCTACTGCCACTCTCAACCAGACCGTGACCATCATCCTCACCAACAGGTTGTAGTAGTCAATGCACCATTGAAAGTATGGAAAGATTCTTGTCATAAATGGAATGTGGATGCTAATGCAGAG
>JAWWEU010000091.1:34201714-34213955 GCA_035583155.1 Acropternis orthonyx
TCGCACAGATAAGCAAGACCAAAGCACCAAGGTCCGTCACTGAGTTCCCCTGAGAAGGAAAGAGAGCGAAAGCACCTCCTCCTCCAGTTTTTATACACCTGATTACATAAAGACATGGGATGGAATACTTCCTAGGTTTTGACCCCAGTTACCAAGGAAGGCCTATAAAAACAGCCCATCACATGCACTCATATTAACAAATGACAGGTGTCAAATACTGGGAACTTATCATTTTACCAGTAGTTCTTCATGGGATCACCCACATATGCCATAACACAGAAATACCCACAAAACAAGTGCTTGTCATAATAACTCAAAATTTTTGTGTTTGCCTGTTCTTTATTGCCATAACATATATTTATTCATCTGTTCTCTTTCCATGAATAAAGACACTGATAGTCTCTTTATTTCCTCCTTCCCTTTATTTTTCCTGTATATTGGAATTTTTTTAATAAAATAAACACCAAAGATATCTCTGGGATAATTCTTTCATTAATGGAAGTGAATTGAACAAATTATTTTACAAAAGAACATTTCAAAATTTTCCATCTGCAGACAAAATTCCTTCTCTGTTTGAGTTCATTTTTCTCTGATAAGCACCCCCATATTTCTCTAGAACCAAAAAAAGGTCTGTCTCCTCTAGAACTGAACAACAGTCTGGACTTTTGAGGCCTGGTCTTTTCTCTCCTATGCATAAAACTAAAACATTGCTGGAAAAGGTATAAAGAACTTTTCCTTATGTGTTTCCTCTCATGACTTTCTGTTGGTTTTAACAGGATAGGAACTTGAATAATAGTAAAGAATGGAGCTGATGTTTTCCAAGCAGCACAGGAACAGAATGACAAGATTCCTTATCCTGCAACCCTCTGACTCCGTGCTGTTGTCAGGAGTGAATCATTGCAAATGCTGAAGTTAATGGTGGTTTGGATTCATACACAACCTTGGCAACTCATGACACTTCCTGCCCCTCTGTTTTTCCACTGCTCAGTGCACTTCATGAGATACATTCTTCAATATATGAGGGAATTAGTGAAACTAACATTTCTGTTATATTTATGCTCCTGAATTTTCCGTGTTCAGTCATGTGACATTATGTTTGGATTTTTTTATTTTTCTCTCATATACTCCTTTCACTACTGTCCATGCCTCAGTGGGAGTCAGATGGGCTGCCTTCTACCCCTCCACAGCACAGGGAATGGTCTGTGAGGCCAGGAGAGAATTGCTGCCTACCCAGACTTCTGCAGCTGAGTGCAGGTAGTACATCTGTGCCAGTTGCCAAGATCATCTTTCTGTAGAAAGCACATGGTGAAGGTTGATGTCAGAGAAGGTATTTGTAGATGGTTTTGCATTTGATAACTGTTATCTGTGGTGTGTAGCTGTGAGGAGACTGAATTTGACGACTCAGGCAGAGTACTTTTTAGTATTAGATTCAAGCTGGGAAAGTACTTTACCTTGGGTTTTCCTTTACACCCAGGGCCCATAATCGCATACAACTGATACGTAACCTAATGTTTGTCTTTTCAGGTCAGTGTACAGCCATGTTGGCAGATTTTGAATTACACTTCTGTATAAAAATCAGTTCCCATGGATCTGACTGGAGGGCAAGTGGCACAGACAGTAAATACTAAAGAGCAGGAAGCCACCTTGTCTCAGTTCTGTCAGGTAACTATATAAATCTAAATCATTAATGCTGGGAGGGAGCTGAAACCCCCAATTAACTTGAGAAGCAATGAAAATCCAAGAAGAAACCTCCTAGTTATGAATCTTTTTTATTTTTCTAAAGAAAAGGTATAAACTGACAGCAATTTTGTGCAATTTCATTCATGAACAATTACTCTTGAAAGTTTAACCGTAAAGACAGTGGTCCTTAAGAGCACCTCTTTCAGTGGAAAAACATCACTCAGTATTTTGCCTGTTCTTCTAAATGTAATTGTTAGTTTGAATGTGAAATCTCTGCTAGTTATAATTCAGGGAGAATATGATGACATTATTTCTCCTAATTTCATTTCCCTGTTTCACACCATATGTGAACTACACTTATTGCTTAGCACACAAGTATTGATTTTGGTCAACCAAAGAGGAGTTGCAACTGAGTTTTAGTAAGAGACCTCTGAACTGGCATATTAGGCAGCTGTGCTTTCAGCAATACCACTGGGAAGGCAAAAGGCACTGGAAGAGGGAAATTAAAATAAAGGTGTACTATTACACCTAAATGGGTTTCTCGCTGGAGATGAGTGACCTGTTTCTGTTTCACTCAACTAGTTTACTGTAAAACTGAAGGCAGTATTTACAGAGAGATTTATCATAGCTCTTTAAAATTTTCTGACTGCTCATACAGTCCTTGTTAAGCATTTCCAGGATTAACAGGTCAGCCATGGGGATGTTCTTGGCATTTTGTAGCCTAACCTTTTGACTGCAATAGTTGTGTAAGAACAAAGAAAAATTGTAATAACATAGCATATTGGCATGTTTCACCTAAGTTTTGCTTCCATTTTTCTTCATTTTTAATTCCAGTGAAAGATAAAATGTGAAATAGACTTCTCATGGGGATATACCTAGCTGTTAAGCCTTTGACTTTTTGGTTGCTGTAGAGTGTGGACCTTTCTACCAATAATTTGCTCTTTTGACTTTCACTGAATACAGAGAAACATTTGCAGATACCTGATCCCTAATTCATTAAAATATCTTACACCATTACTATTCATGGTAACCCTGAGTCCCTGATTTATGAGGCATTACATATGTAAAGCCCCTAGCTTTACATTAAAAAGATACTTTTTTTATTTCATGCTCATACATAACCAATCCTGAAGTTCCCACAGGGTGGTAGAACTCAAAATGTGCCACTATTTACCTCAGTTCATGTATTGATTATAGCCACCAGATAACTCTTACTCTGCTTGTTAAGTAAAGCATATTTGTCTTGGCTATAACTACTCTGTTTCTTGAAAGCAATCAGTGTTTACAGCAATCTTCTGCCTTTATTTTGCTGTAAGACTGAAATTAACAGACTGAAAATAGAGCTACAAGTTCCAAAAAAAGAAAAATGCCAAAGCAGTAACTATCATTTGTCCAAGGTTTTACTTTCCTTTTTTCCTATGAGTTCACCTGCTTACTTTTGTAGGTAAAATTACTTTTCCCAGCTTTTTACTCTTAGACCTACAGAGCAGGTTGAGACCTAAGAGAAAGACCAAGCATCCTATCCTTTTCCCCAGTTTACAGAAATGTTAGAGTTTGAACTGTGGAGTCTTCCATATTAATAGGGGTGCACACAGTTTAGGCAGCAGACTGAGCTTACAGGTCTGGCAGTGTAAGGAAAGAACCCACAAACCACAAGCAAGCAAAGAAACAAACATCTGAAACAGAAACCAAAGAAAAAACTGAATAGCAGTGAGAGTTTTTAAGACGCTTGTCACCTCAGACAAATGTAACAGCAAGCTCTTCAGTGACTGAACAAAATTAGAGCATGTCGAAAGCAAAGACAGTAACTTACTAGATTTTCTTGGCAGACAAGAAGGAGAGACTACATATCACACAACTTCTATTTAGCCAGCAAGGCACTGAAGCTCAATCAAAAAAATAGTAAGAGTCATCCCAGCAGTTGTAGTGGATGTCTGCTGTCAAAGCTCAGATCTAGAAAACAGAGTTACATTTCCAACACAAGTGTTCAAAGTCAGATCTTTAAATTCATTCTAGTACAGAGATGGCGTAGCATTCAGTGAGAGTGAGACTGCCAGCATTTCAGTGATGTATGTTCTGCATTCAAATACTGTCCTTATTTTAGAGAAACATGCCATTTTTCTTTGTAGATCCTTCTTTCTTACTTCTCATCTCTTCAGAGTTCTTTTTCTTCAGGCAACAAACCCTTTACATTTTCCCTGTTGTGTTGCTCTGCCAGAATATCAGTACTTTGTTATTCAAATTCTGTCTGCCTCTGTGAACCATTTCCAGCTTGGTTTCAAGAAGGAAAGAGCAGCTGTGACCAGGGTCTGAAGATAAGGAGCTCAGGGAACACAGGCTAAGGAAGTGTGCATGGTATTATGAAGCAACCCTGTGTTCTTCTGCCACAGTTTTGTCCATCGACTACATGTCAACTATATAAGACTCTCCAGGACACCAGCAACAAAAGTGGCACACCAGAGTTTCAGTTCTTCCTTTAGAATTTATCTTTTCTTTAAAAAGGGATGCCATACATTCCCCAAGCTATTTTTAGATAGCAATACTTTTATAAAAAGCATTCAAACAAACAGAGTTCAGTGGGAAGCAAGAATACACTTGCTAAATATTTGTGTAAATAATGTGAAATCAGGACACACATATTTGCTGACAAGATGATTTAACTTTCAGTAGAGGATACCATCTCAATCAACAGGGTATACCTGCGGCAAAATTCATTTATATTAACCAAAAAAACCATAGCTCTTGCCCACTCACAGATTTTGTACTTACTCAGACAGGCCTTTGTGTACTGAACTTGCATTCCCTGGCACAAATGTTATGATATTAAAGTGAATTAAATACATGTTATTAGTTGGAAACAAAGAGATTATTGGGGGGAGGGTGGGGGGAAGGTGGAACAGCACAGGCCTTCTCCAGGCCCAAAGCTTCTGGTTTTTGGATTGTAGACAAGAAAAGGCTAAATTAGTGAAAGAAAAAAATTTGCCTAAATATGAGAACAGGTTTTTCTTTTACTTTAAATGTATCATCAGAAAGTTGCCAAAAAAGCAGTCAGTGGAGTTTTCCATTGCCACTGCAGTCTATGGCTCATTTGCAACTCTTGTCTTTATGCAGGAAGTCACAAAGTCTATCTCTCACTTAATTCCATTTTCATTTTTAACTTCAAGTGTAATTCATCCAATTTATGCTTCTGGATGAAAGGATCAAAAAACACTGTATAAATGTCAGAACTGGGTTATAAGCCAAAACCTACTATATGATCTAGGCAATGCAGAGGCTATTGGTGGAGCTAAGATTTGGGTTAAGATTTGGTCTTCACTTAAGCCTTCAAGCGACTTGCAGAACTGTGATCCAAAAGGTTTGAGGCAAATGCTAAGACACTGGAGTTATTCCTCAAAAGTCTCCGTAGACTTAAGTTTGAAGCTTTCAGACTGTTAAAGTCTGACATGTGAGTACTGTTATGTCTCAGAGCAGTTGTAACTGTTCAGCTATATTTATGTGAGTAGACCAAAGAAGTTCCTGTGGGATACTGTGACAGATGATAGCAGGTATCTCACAGCTAGTTTTAGATGTGGGGCTTTCAGAAGTCAGCACATAAATGTTAACACAAGATCTGGCTGAACTGAAGTGTAGGACTAGGAACTCACCATCTTTTGCCTTGGATGCTGAAACTTCCTGACTAAAAGATCCATTTAATGATTTTTGTAGGTCAATTAGAACTTGACTCCAGGGAGACATTTTCTGCAGAAGGCTGTTTTTGCATGAGGAAAAAATGGGAAGAGTCAAATATTATACAATAACTTGAGAAATTATGGTTAAATATTAAAATTTTCAATTTTAGGAGCTGAAGATTGTATTACATAAAATTGCTATATAAAAATCAGTAAAAATTAAGCTCTTGTGCAGGATTGTAAAAAAAAAATATTTTAAAAGACAGCGTTAGGATTGGAGAAACTATGTATTTCGTTAGTTCATGTTCTATATTGCTGCAATAATATTTTTCTCCTTTTCTTGCTATCCTGCTTGTTCGTCTTCAACCCTTCCCTTTCCAGTTTTTCCCTTCTCAATATCTATTTTTTTATTTAATTTCAGGTTTTTTGTTTCTAAAAGCACTACTTCTCCATTAAATTTCGAACTGAACCATTCCCTAAAATGCTATTAGAAGACACTTGCATGAAACTGGCTTAAAGAGCAAATACATCATAAACAAGCAGCCACATACATCTTTTTAATCTCTCAAAACCTGCACTGTCTGCTGTGTGAGATCCTGGAATCTTATTAATCTTTACATGGCAGCCTTGAAATAGCTCTTTAAGTCCTCTTCACCTATAAACATCTTTTGCTTGCAGACATCCACATATATAAAGCAGGTTAAACAGGTTTGGAGATACACCTCATACCCTGTGTAAATCAGAACAGAAGTATCATTTTGGTTGGATACGAGACCAAATTTAGGTTCCTGCAGCCCAGGGGACATCCCGGACAATACACTGGGGTATAGGAGGAAAGTATATTTCTGCCAATAAATAATTAAATAAAACAAATTTTTAAAATATTAATTACCTTTATGTCAGAATTTCTAAAATTTATATTTTGTATATATTTTATTAGTGTACCTAACATTAGTATACTATTACATGTATATAATTTGTAAATAAGCATACATATATTGGAGTGTGTATTCAAAAATTTTTCACTTATATGGGTACACAATGAAGAAAAAAGTTTAAGGACCTCTGCTCTAGACCATCTAGTTCACCTCGAGCACTATGTAGGTATTATATCTGTAATGTATAAAATACATGTATAATCCTCTACTTAGGCCTGTATCTGTGGCATGAAAGATAAATCCTATTAACTGTAATAAAAACAAGTATCTTCCTTCCCATATAAAAATAAACTAAATCAACTTCCCACTGTGCCTGGTTTTGCAGTGTTTGCTCATCCTTTGCAATTAAGACACACTGGAAGCTGAGGGCTCATAAGAGTTTCATGTCACAAAACACATGGGGCCTATTTGATTTGTTTTGGTATTCAGCCTGTAAATAAATGGCTGAACCTGTGATCTGGGCTTACAAACAGAAGAAAGTACTGAATATACAAGGACAGTCTGCCATCCTCTCTCTGTGTAAGCTGAAAGAGTTAGGAATGTGTTATTTGGCAACCTCAACCAATTTGAGCATTGAAAATTATTTTTTTCCAACTCAATATATGTCATTCTTGCAGGTTATTTTTAATTTTTTCCAAATGAAATGGTTGGATTTTTTTCTTCTCAAGGTGGGATATTCAGCACACACTAGCAAAATGCCATTCACAGATGGCTGCAGCATGCAAAGAGGAAAAGGTGAATAACTGACACTAAGGTTTTGAATGGCATTGCAAGTTTTGTCTATACAAGTATTGCAGCAGTTCGTGCATAAATCTAGGGACATCCTTATATGCTTGTTTTGGTTTGTTTTCTCTTATTCTCAGACTGTGGACTGTGTAGAGCAAGGACTCTGTTTTCCTCCTCTGTCTGTGCACTGTAAAAAACTACTAAACAATAATTCTACTAAAAATAATAATCACAACTACCATAACAGCAGTACTTCGGGATGTCAAATATAGAAGGTCTACGGTCTACTTCTATACTGCTAAACCACTGGAAACTGCCTGGACAAAACCAAACTGAGAGGACTGATGAAGATGTGGGAGTAAAGTATTCAGTGAGGGCAAGCAGACACCTCGGGGTAATGAATACACCGTTTCCAGTAGAATTTAAATTATTATTTTGTATTAGCACTAGGCTTGAAATACAGTGTCAGTCTCTTCTCCACAGATACAGAAGAGAACAAACCTTTCCGTTCGCCTCCGTTTACTTAGTCCCCATAGATGCTAAGAGCTTCACCCCTTCTTTCCAGGGGAGAGATACATTAGGCTGCCCAGGTCAGCTTCCACCGCCGGAGAGCAGCCAGGCTCCAGCTCTGCAGTGGTTTGGCATGAATAAGCATTGCCATCTGGTGAGAGAGTCTTGGTACTGCACAGCGACTCTGCCTGAGGAAAGATGACATTAAAGCAAGTGATTCTTTAACAAAGGAATGTCTATGACTAAACACCTGATTTTAGTTTTTTTCTGAAACCCCTGCGCAATGATTTTCTTGTTATGAGAATTCTGTTTTCCTGAACTAAGCAGGATTTAAGCAACACGAAAGAGATTACTTTAATGCTTGCTACATTAAAAACCCTAACTCCACAATATTTACATGTCTGTATTCTGAGGTAATGGGCTGGCAAGTCTTTTTGATCTCTCCAGTCAATGGTGAGAATCCCACAGGCAGCAATGAGGAGTCTTGAATACCACTTCCACCACAAAATTTCTATTTAGTGCTATGGGCTTGAGAAGCCTCATCCCATCATTACTTCAAGATGCTAGCTTGGAGACTTTACTAATTTTTGTAAGTTATTTCCAGGGGCAGAAGAACTGTCAGGAGGCCTCCTCTGGAGTACTGTGTCCAGTTCTGGACTCCTCTGTACAAGAGAGACATGGAACTCCTGGAGAGAGTCCAACAGAGAGTGACCAAGATGATTCAGGACTGGAGCATCTGTCCTGCAAGGAAAGGCTGAGGAAGCTAGGCCTGTTCAGCTTCAAGAAGAGGCAACTGGGAGGAGACCTCAGCAATGTGTGTAAGTATCTGAAGGGAAGGTTCCAAGAGGACAGAGCAAAGCTGTGCTCAGTGGTGTTGAGCAACAGGACAAGAGGCAGTGGGCAGAAACTGATGCACGGGAATTTCACCTGAACATGAGAAAGAACTTCTTTACTGTGTGGGTGAGCAAGCACTGGAACAGATTGCCCAGAAAGGTTGTGGAGTCTCCCTTACTGGGGATATTGAAGAACCATCTGGATACAATCCTATGCCATGTGATCTGGGATGACCCTTCTTGACCAGATGACCTACGGTGGTCTCTTCCAACCTTACCTATTCTGTGATTCCGTGATCTCCTCAGAGTCACACTAAAAAAGTCCTTCTCCAGTCATATCCTTGCCAACTTCTCTGTGTGTTCACCCTGCTTTCCTCAGATTCACACAAATTCACACCCTGCCTAATAATAATATCAGGCTCCTAGGATGGCAGGACCATACCTTGCAATGCGCTAGTGTTTGGATTATGGTTTCCTATTAAGTTATTAGAAAAACACCAGGACAGTGAACGCTAAAGTAATAGGTAGGGATGTACTTTCTAGCTGCCCAATCCAGTTACATGTGAAGGGTGTAGTAGTGTATTGGGTGCAGGCGAGGCTCACACACCCTTCTAAGCAGCGCCTCTAACTGCTACTGCAGGAAGTGAACCCTGGGCTAGATATGCCCCTCAGTTCTGATATCAACTGGGAACCAGTACTCCTGGATACTGGAAGCTGAGCAAATGGAAATTTTTTCCCAGTAATCAAAAGCCTGATTATGACATTGCCATCTAGACCAGTTCCTCTCTGTTTTGACACATACTGTGTTTTGGGTATCAGCGTTGTGTTGTATGATGAAGTGGCACTGGGATGTCTACTAGCACATTTGGAAGGTGAGGGCTGGGCTTTAGCCTACACAACCCTTCCACACCTGTGAGAGTCATAAAATTAAATTAGCAAGCAGTCTTAAAAATTAGCCTTTTCATATGTACTCATGCACAGGTCAATTTACTTGTACAATAAATGGTTTAATCAGAAAAAAAGCATATGTCAAGACCAAGTTGCTCACATCTCAAGCAAGGCTGACGACCCTTTTTTCTGTATTGCACTATGGCCTACAAGGTTTGGTTGTGGACTGTGTCCCTCACATGCTAGAGATTGTACAAATAAAGTGCTAAATGGCCATGCAAGTGTGATACTGTCATTATCAAAGGAAATGTTTTTGCTACTACTGCCATTGGTAAGAAAAGTGTACTTGCAGCAATAATGGGAAGTTTTAAGAGAAAATCTGACTTTAGAACTGGATTTTATATTTATCTTAATAACTAGTTAATGGAAGAGGATTTTGAGCCAGTATTTATTAATCTTATCATAATCAAATAGACTCTATAGCTATCTAAAGTACAGGTTTCTTTCTACTCACCTCTCCTTCCTGTTCTTAAAGTCATACCACCTTCTAGTGGTGTCCTGGCTGTATATGTTGAACTTTCTTTTCAGGTTTCCAGAGCTGACCCAGTATGCACTTGGTATGTCCCTTCTCCACTTTCTTCTGCACTGCAATTCTATCACCAAAGAAATATCAACTCAGTATAGCAAAAGAAATTACACAGAAATACAATTCTTGTATACTTGAGTCAAATGCTTCGTTTTCCTATTTTCTTTCTCAAACTGTGTGAATTCCCAAAATAGTCAGCTCTTCAGGCTGGCACAAATTTCCTCTGTGGCCCAGGATGAAGTCTTTTACTTTGATTTTCTTTACTTGTCTGCCTACATCACAAAGCAATTATAATGATTAGCTAATGCTTATTCAGAAATCAAAAACTGGCAAAGTATGCAAACTATGGATAAAATGAATTTTTGAAATGTGATAGCTATCAGTAATTTTAAATAGGTTTATTTCCTGTAGTGTCGTGCAACAGAATATCTATGGTAAAGACCAACAGGGAATGACCACATAAACAGTAACTCAAACTAATTTTCTGGCCTGTTTTTCAGAGGCTTTTACAAATGAAGTGTTTTGTGGATATTATGTTACATTTCTGCATCATGCCCTTTAGTATGTATCTCACTACTGGGAGAGTTCAGATCAGACCTTCTTCTGGTGCCTTAAAAACTGAGGAGAAAAAAACCTCCAGGCCAATTTAGTAGGAGATAAGGAGAGCAGAAGCTTTAATGAGCCTTCAGGTTCCAGGAATACATATCCTCAAAAATCCACATGTATCCATAAAATCCCCCTCTGACCCTGCTGCCAAGATTTTATAATAATGTCCATTCAATCCTATTCTGCTACCCACCCCTGTCCTGCCCCATCCTGCCCCCGGCATGCCCCATCAGGAATTGAGTCTGGGGGTTTGGGACCCCTCTTTCATCCCCATCATCTTCCTTGCAGCACATCTGGTCCTTGGAGGCCTTCCAAAATTCCAGATTTGGAGGTCCTTCTCTCCATGTCTTTATGTTCTGGTGCAGACCTTGTGGCGCTTCTCTGCAATTCTGCCTTGAAATGGAGACTAAACAGCTACTGGAGCTTCGAGGGATTGATATAGGATGGTTTTGGTATGTGTAAACATTAAGCTACTGAGGTCATTTTACTGGTACATTAAATCTACAATAGCTTCTAAAATCTACAAGAATTAAAAAATCAAAAAACCCTGAGACATTACTTCACACTGTGAATAAACCTGGAAAATCCAACTTCTCTTTCTTCTGTAATTTTATGGGAACAAAAGCTTTTAATTGTGCTGATAAACACTTGAGATTATCTAGGAATTCTGATTTGGATCATGTATAGTTAAAATTACTATATCTGAAAAATGCTTGGTTGAACTTTCACAGCTGAATCTCTGTGGCACTGCTCATGTAACTCATCCTGAAGAATAGGATCTGAAAAGTCTGGAAAGGCTGTACTTGGAAATACAGCAATATAAATAGGTATTTGAGCCAGCAAATAAATCTGCAAGGACATTAATGGAAGACCTGTCCTGGCAACCTAACTTACCATCAGGGTTTGAGTGTTCTTCCCCTGTCAATCTTGAATTTTGCAGGTTGCCAGTTTAAATGTAAAAAATAATCTTTTTTTCTCTTTTTTCTTTTTTTTTTCTTTTTTTCCGTTTTTTCCTTTTTTTCCCATTTGGTTGTTACACTGACAAATTGTATCATGTAGTCATGACATCATGTCACTCAGTATTGACAGAAATTAGTTATTTCTGCAAGGTGAATTGTTAAAAATTATAACTGCACTTTGATTACTTTCTTGGCTTAGTATTGCATGCACTGAAATCTCTACAAGTTTTTAACAGTGATTTTGGGATTTGTTTCTGTTTGTTGGTTTGGTTTTTTTTTTTTTTAATTTTTTTTATATAAACTTGGAGTGATTACTTAAAAAACTTTTAGTTTATGCATTTTATAAGATGAGAAGTAGTAGCAAATACATTATTGAGGTAGCATACTCTGTTCTGCTTGCCTGGTAGAATCATGTGGATAAGTAAAAAATACAAAGATTTTAAAATTATGGTTTGATTTTTATATTTGTATTTCAGAGGCATGTAGACTTCTTTTCCAGGATCTCCTGTCTGCACATTAAGTGCTTTGTTCCCTACAGAAAGCTGCAAGGGTACTCTCACAAGACCTGGTCTCACACTGAAACACTGTCAGTGTTCCCACTCCCACAAGAAGGAGCCAGGCAATCACAGCACAGGAAAATCCCTTCACATTAATTAAAATCAACCTTATAGTTCAATTCTACTTATTGTATGTATGTATGTACAATACAACAAAATACAATACAATTAATCAGTCAGAGTCATATAGTGCATAATACCAAATGAAGCCCATTTTACATGGATAAATGATTTTTAGCCAATTTGTACTGATAATTACTGAAGTTTAAATATCAATGCATGACATCTGG
>JAWWEU010000091.1:34219769-34231136 GCA_035583155.1 Acropternis orthonyx
GTTTTACAAACATATGTTTGCCAGAAACAGCACACTTTGGAAGACACAGTGCTCTGTTCTCATGAAATGCTCTCTCTTGCCATTGCTCTAGCTATGGAATCGCTGGGTCTACCAATGTGACGGGAGATCAAGTAAAAAAGTTGGATATTCTTTCCAATGACTTGGTTATTAACATGCTCAAGTCATCCTTCAGTACGTGTGTTATTGTGTCAGAAGAAAACAAAGATGCTGTGATAGTGGAAACTGAAAAACAGGTTAGTAGCTTTAAAAGTTCTCCCTGCTTGATTTCAGGTCAGGCTTTACAGCTGTATTGCTTTAGATCTGCAAAATTAAAGCCAACTAAAAGTTTCAGAAGACAGGTACTTTCCTGTATTGGCAAACAAAGGTGGAGTGAGTGGGTGGAGAGAGTGTCATTCAACATTTGCCTTTCTGTCATTTCTGCTCGTTGGTTTTATTTTTTTATCTCTGTTGTTCCTCCCCACCTTCTTTTTTCCCCACTTTTCACTTACTGTGAAGGAAACATTTCTTTTTACTCCATCTGATCTCTGAAACTATGCTTTGAGTCAGTCAAACTCTTTTGTAAAGTTACTTTGTCAATAAGACACTGAGAATCTGTTCTATGCAGGTCAAATCTCGAGGTCTTTAATTCTTGCAAATTCTCCTTGACACCCACGAAAGACTTAGCAACAATGAAACAAAAGTAATTTTTACATATTTATTTATTATTTATATGGACAAGTCTGTATTCACTTCTTGAGCAATAATTCCCTTTTTCTAGCTAATATTTGGGTAGATCATGTAAAAATCTGAGTAAATATGAGCTAGTATGGTTTTTATCAATTTCTACCTAGAATTCCTACTTGCAGAGTAGAGCATTGCTGGACTTAAATAAGTTTCTGGCATGCAGGATGAAATCAGATGAAAAGTGTAACAACTTACTGTTGTTACACATTATTGTTAAAATTACATTAATAAAATAGGGAGGGGGAGGAACAAGGTATTTAAAAGGTATAGTTATTTCAAGTTTTTCTGCTGTACTTGCAACTTCCTACAGGAGTCCTTAATCTGGCAATAGACAGGGACTGTTCCTTTTCTGACTCCCCAAAAACCCAGGGTAAGACCAGCCTGGCTAAGGTAATTCTGAGCACATGTCCTTTCAGAGCATAGATAAAGTGAAATGTATAGTTTAGACAAGTTAGCTGTTAAAGGCCTTTTTAATATCTGGAATTTTTAGCTCTACTTGTAAAAGGCTGATCTTCTTCATTTGTCTTTTTCCTTATAATTCAGAAAGCCATGTTGTTACAGAAGAACAAGTGCAGCCTAGTTTAGATGGTAGATATTATAGGATGTCTATCAAAATGGATCAGCTTTAATTACATAGATGAAGCTAAATCAATTATTAAAAAGTATTTCCATTTTTTTTATTTTATATTAAAAATTGTGTAAGAAAACTTCACCTTTCCTGTGTCATCACCTGCTGTGTACTTTAAAAATGTCTCACTTTCTGCTTTGGCACAAATCACAGTTGTAATCAAGAATGGAATCTGGACCAACGAATTCCTAACAGTTGAATTCAGTTCCTTCATAATCTATAAAAGCCTTTTAGCTTATATTGCTTTGTAAGTGTCTGAGAAAATTTACCTACTAGAATGTTTTTATTTGGTGGAAGTGGGTAAATAATGTCACTGATATGGTTCCCTCTTTTGTATTTTCTAGGGTAAATACATAGTCTGCATAGACCCTCTAGATGGTTCTTCAAACATTGACTGTCTTGTTTCCATTGGGACCATCTTTGCAGTCTATAGAAAGGTAAAATGTTTTCATGTAAGATTGGAAAAACTATTACTGTTCAGCTTTTGATGAAATATAATTGCGTAGTAAGAGTTAATAAAATCTAAGCTTGCTTGGGAAAGAGACTTTCTGGGCCAGGTTTGAGTTAAATCTGCTATTTCACAGACACTTGTATAAAACATTAGTGAAGGATTTGCATTAGACTCTTAGAAGATGAAGTACCTATATGTACATGGAAGCCTAGCTGATATTTAATTAGCCAGCTAAAGCAATTACCCCTTGCAAACAAATCACAGCTTAGGTTTCATGAATATTTGTCTTGAGACAAAGTACCACATAGTTGTCATCTGCTTGAGGAATGTTCTTTCAGGTTTTCTTGTTCTCTGTACTAATAGTCCTGTTAGCCTGAGGACAGGCTTCAAACACAAACCAGAGCTGAAACATGTCATGTGCATTTGAAATGTCTAATTCAGTCTGAAAGGCAGAACCCTGTCTAAAGCAGCTTGCAATGCCGAACTTACAGGTCACAACATGGGAGAAAAATTAAGTCAGGTAAAACACACCCAACTGTCCATTTCAATCATCTTTTGTATGTTGTCATACATCCCAAAGTAGCTGTTTTCAAATTCATTCTTGTATGAAGCAAAAGAAAACAAAACAAGACAAAAAATCTCAAGTACTTTTGGTCAGCTGTGAACTCGGTGAGTCACGTTTTGTTTCTTGCTTGTTGACTGTGCCTCGGAGTTTTCCTCTGAGCTGTGTTCATCATCACCTGCAAGGAGGTACACAGCTCTTTATTATCTCCTTAATCCTTTCCTGCTTCCTGCATTCCAGCTTGGTTTATACAAGAGCATTTCTATATCAATGTGTTTGTATCCTCTGTATAATTTGTATGAGTGCATCCAGTAGGAATCTCACTTGTGGATCATGGAAGTATTTGTGCTACCTCATGCACAGATGTGCAATAGAAGACTGTCCCTATCCCAGAGAGTCCAGTTATGTAGCAGCAATAGAAATGAAGTAAAATTGACTATGCTTCTTCTTATTCTAGGTGTCCCCTGATGAACCTTCTGGGAAAGATGCTTTGCAGCCTGGGCGTAATCTTGTGGCAGCTGGTTATGCTCTCTATGGGAGTGCCACAATGCTGGTACTGGCCACTTCTGCTGGAGGTGTCAACTGTTTCATGCTGGATCCAGTGAGAATGTCTTCTATTTCATTGTTTATGTATTAGGGATAACAAGTACCGTCTATAAGAACTTTTTGTCCCCAACAAAATCAAACAAAGGAGCAATTTTTAAGCTAACATGAAGGAATGAAATATAAGTGTACTTGTGCTTATACTTGTACTTATAACCCATCAGCAGTAATGTCAAGAGACTTGCATTCTGCTGGGTCACTGCAGCACTGCTATGTGTGACTCAACACCAGGAAGACAGCTGAGTCAGCCAAGCAAATGCACAGCATGTGTAATCATGTGATCCTGAAAATGAGCTGTTTTCTGCAGTACAAATGCCCTTTAAGTCTTATTTGTCTTTTCCTTAGTGCTAGAACCATATTAAACCAGAGGAGCAGAAATATTTAACCTTTTTCTGTGTTTTCAGATCCCACCATGATGTGTAAAAGAGTAAGTGATATGTGTAGGTGTGTTTGACATTCAAGCATGCATTTACCATATGAGCTTTAAAATAAAACTCATGATGATTATAGCAGAAAATAATTTGTTTAGTGACCTGTTTTCTTTGTAATCAGTCAGGCTGTGCTACCTTCTGTACTTAAATTTTCATAACGTGCAGCAGTGAAGCTGCAAGAAATACAATTTGGTGCTTGCTGTTTAGTAGCAGCTTAAGTAGATGCATGTATTTGTGTCTGTATTTAGGTAACAGATTTAACTTTGGTCATGCATGCATGCATATTATTTTGTTTACTCTTAGCACTGACTTAGAAATTTACTTTAGTGAAAACTAAACAGACCAGCCCTTGGTGACAGAGATTGGCTCTCTGGACCACAGGCTTCCAAGCTGAAACAATTGGAATTTATTAGTATCTGCAGCTATTTGAAGATATTTGTGCATTGGTTCAAAAGCACTCCAGTTTCCAAACTCCTCAGAGCTGTACATTTATTATAAGTCTAACAAATGAGTGGACAGATAAACAAATTTATAGATAACAGCATTTTTTTTACATAGAGGAAGAATGGAGAACTTGGAATGGTAGCATGAAGAAGCTTGCATGATCCCAGGGTTCATGCTCTGTCTTTGTTTTATGCATGCAGACTACAAAGACCACTTTTTTGTAGGTACCAAATTATTTTTTAAAAAATCAGCAGTGGTAGTAAATTTTTATTAAATTGTGTGTATTATTGGGTTTTGCCTTGGTTTGTAAATAAATGAGAAATTGATGTTAACAAATAATTTTTCTTTTTTATTGTTAGGCAATCGGAGAATTCATTTTGGTGGAAAGGGATGTGAAAATAAAGAAGAAGGGAAATATCTACAGTCTCAATGAAGGCTATGCTAAATATTTTGATCCTGCAGTCACAGAGTATCTCAAAAAGAAAAAATTCCCTGAGGTAAAAGATCCTGTTTCAGAGAAACTTTCTGATGACAAGCAACTCTCATGAGTTCCAACTTTGTGATCAGTCACTCTCTCATGCACTGTTCAGAGCTTGTTTTCCTTTCCTGTCTGTTTAGAATGTAACCTGATGTAGAACTGATAATGAGAGCTGCAGTTGGTGTGGCCAGGTATTTCACCATTTTTCAGTACTGCACCTTTTTTACTTTTTTTCCCCCTTTCTTTCTTAATGCTTTTTTTTAATGTTCCTTCCTGGAGGGGTCCCAAGTAATGGTACTGGAGGCAAAGTTGGGCATTTGGTAATCAAGTAGAGAGGAAGTCTCTACTTGATGAAGAAATTTGATTGACATATGTGCTAGTTTTCTGCTTCCTCACTGCAACATCCGGGTAGATGGAGAGCCAAGCGGAGATGGCAGTGAGTCACTGCTCAGTGGTAACACAAGCTGAGTCCTAAGGGTGCCTCTCACTTGGAAATCTGGTGTTCTTTCAAGGTCTGCTTTGTGGTTGTGCAGCTTCCTGATGTCAGGAGGCCCAAAGCTCCAAGGAGTGCCCATAAAAATCATGTCTGCTCTCTTGCCTTACACATGTCATCACTGGAGTTATTGACACTTAGTCAAGTGTTAGTGTCCCTTCCTGTCTTCCTGATCTTGCTTTGAAAAAGGACTGGTGTTTTCAGCTGACATCTTTCCAGGCTTAAGTTTTGTTTATTTAGAAATTAAAATGTACTCTCTGGAATATAATAAGAAAATCGTACCAGTAGTCAACTATTAACCTTTTTTCTAACAAGGAGTTGTAGAAGTTGTCAAAAATGAGTGGAAGAAGTAGGAAAGATCACATCTTTTGCTGCTTGATTTTTTTTTTCTCTACAAAAGACAAAAACCCAACATCAATTCCTAGCACTTGATTTTTTTCCTACTAGAAATAGAGTGTTTTCCAAGGGTTGGAGCTGATGAAGAGCTGAGATGTGTTTTCTGTTGCTGGCACTACTGCTCATCTATGCTGAATTCTTTTATCTGTCTTTTTCCTTTAGTTTTCCTAGTTAGAAAATGAGGATAGTGACATATTCTCCAAAACTACTTCGAATATTATCAAGGAAGCACAGTATGGAGATGTTAGGTGTTAGGACTGATAAAGGGAAGTGTGGAGGAGCTTAACCTGGTGTGCTCAATTCCTTTTCTTTGAATGTCTCTCTGTAGGATGGCAGTTCACCGTACGGTGGGAGGTATATAGGGTCTATGGTGGCTGATGTGCATCGCACACTGGTGTATGGAGGAATCTTTCTGTATCCTGCGAACTCCAAAAGTCCCAAAGGAAAGGTAAACCTGAGTAAATCCAGTTACAGAAAATGTTATATTATGTAGACATTTCACTATAAAGATGAATATTTTTGTTGCAGAACCCGTGTTTTGTAACTTAGTAACTTGCATTTCTTTTGTGTGCATACAGCCACCCTTTGCACACTCTCACAAGTGACAGCAACCTATTGTCAGACACTTTTTTACAGCCACTGCTAACCTGTTTCAACTGCACTAACTTCTCTTTATCTGCAAACATATCCGGATTGTGGAACATACCAGGAGATGTGCTGTTCAGAGAGGCTTTTCTGTGCCATCTCAGCTGAAACTGTGCTGGCACAAATCAAGCAAAACATGACAAAGCAAACAATCTGTATTACCCTGAGATGCCTATTACAAGGTAGTTTGTAAGAAGCTTAAATGTAGTCGACCTGTTAGGAGAAGCTCTCCCGAAGAGAAAACCATCTCCATCTTGTACTTGGTAACAGGGCGGAACTGTGCCTGGCTGCCTCTGCCAGGACAATGATCAGTCAGGGAAGATCACACACTTACAGGCTGACAGGAGCACTGTTTATTCAGCAAAGACCTTTCATCTGTTTTGTAATTGTCCATAAATTATTGCTTCAGGTTGCAGATAAGATGCAGTTATTCATTAGAGAAACCTAGTGGCACACTCACGGCCAGTGTTTTCCTTTCTTTTCACACAGTCCTGTATGGTCTCCTGCCTTGTTTATGACTGTGTCTAACATGCAAGCTTTATCTCTGTAAATAGCACAATGCAAATATGAGCTAGGAAGAAAACACCAGACTGGGCAAATCCAGCATTCACTGTTTTTTATTTAAAAGAAAAATCCACACAATTTCATACTTGAGTCAAAGTTTATATGAAATAAAGAATACCTGTAACATTGATTGATTTAAAATCAAATGCCAAGTATATTTACATTTCATGATTTTCAGCATTGTCTGAGCTGACTACTGCTATTTTGACTTTTGTCTTCTAGCTGAGATTGCTCTACGAATGCAATCCTATGGCTTTTGTTATTGAAAAGGCTGGGGGAATAGCAACAACTGGGCATCAAGCAATATTAGATATAGTGCCTGAGGATATCCACCAAAGGGTGCCTGTTGTCTTGGGATCTCCTGATGATGTGAAGGAGTACCTTGAGATAGTCAAGAAGCATTCATCTAAGTGAAGAAAGCTTGCTGAAGTATTGTGCAGAGAAGAAATGTTGCACAGCTGAACCAAAGAACACACTGCAGTACTGCAAGATTGAACACTCTGACCTCTTCAGGAAAAGAGCAAATGAGCCATATTTTCATAAGATTTTTTTAAAGTAAAATCTTGTGTAATTGCATTATGCAATAAAAGGCATTAAAAGATTGCATTAAATGAAGCATTAAAAGTTAAAGCAATGGAAAAACACGTTTTCTTTATCACGTTTTCTTTATCATTCATGATTACACAAGAGCCACTCTTTTGCAAGGAAATAGCATGTTGCATTCAATAACTAGGGGGGAAAGACTCAGCTTTCTCAGACAAGCTACAGACTGTATATCTTACAGTGAGTGACCTTTCCTAGACTGGTGTCTAGACCCCTGAAGTTGGTCAGTGTACTTCTGTCTGGGTTTACTCTGACCAAGAATTAAGGTTTGTGAAACCTATGCATTAGTGTACGTTAATTCTGACACATACTATTCATATTGATGGTTGTTACTCTGTCAGATCCAGTTACAAAAGGATGGAAAATGATAAGCTGGAGTCGGGGGGGCTTTAATTGAATAAGGATCATGTGTAGACAGCTTGTACATAGACAGATTCTGCTGTGGTGAGCTGGCTATCTTTGCCAGAAATTAACCTGCTTACTTGACTGTGTGTTGCTAGCAACTCCCACCAGGTGTTTTTTGTGTTATTTTGGGATTGTGGATTACCGTGGAAAAGGATTCTGCTGTGCCAGCAGAAGGAAGGTGCAAAATCTATGGCTGTGACTCACAAGCTTATTGAATCAATTGAAATCTGCAAATTTTTGACATTTCCCACTCCCCACTTACCTTTGCCAAACAAACTAAGGGACCTGTGGATGTTGCTGTGGGTAGACTGGCACTGAACATTGACTCAGTCCATGGTCTGGGAGGCCCTGTCTGTGGGTGCCAGGTGCTATAAACGTGCCTGCCCGAGGACTTGGCATACATCAGTGCAGATAGACTAATTGAGCATGGTTCCTCTGGTAAAACAGGAAAGGAGCTTAGGGAAGCCTGGAGTCTGTGGTACAAAGGCATGCTCTGCAAGGGCTCACACAGAAAAAAAACCTGGGGACCTTTGTTCTGACAGGTTGTGTTGGGGCATTTGCGGGCATACTGGCAAACCTTAGACAGCTGAATAAATGCATCTGTTCCCCAAATTGATAGGGGACAAGGTGTTTCTGACAGGGACTGAATGCCCTAGTTTCTGCTGAAAATGTTGTTTATTATGAGGCTCTGCTAGTGAAGACAGAGCTTTCAGGGACCTGAGCCCTTAAAGGACTGTGACAGTGTTAGCAATAGTTTGGACTACAGTAGTCTATTAGGATGACTTGGCAGACAGTATCCACAGCAGCCATTTTTATGTAGTTACAGGAATTCCTTGTGTGTATTTTGCCCTCAAAGTTGACTAGAATCCCTGGACTGGATATATTTATTTTTAGTGCACCATACTGGCAGCAGGTAAAGGTTATAGGAGGAAAGTTAGTATGGCCCATTGTTTGCTAGGTCAGTTCCCTGGTTTTTTGGTTTTGCCTGGAGGCTGCCATTTTATAGTTAGCATTTTTCACATTGGAAATGGGTTTTTCTTTTAATCAATATGTAAGCCCACGTTTGAACAACATCCCTGGCTAGCCAACAGTGGGGAGAACTATTCAGTACTCTCCTTGCACATCACCCTTCCCAGAGCTCTCCCTGCCTGTCAGTGCAAGGCAGAAGGGTTTGTTTGTCACAGTGTCTGCTGTCAGCCCCCAGGGCAGTACTTGCTACTGCCCTGCTTGAAGGCTGCACTGTGGCCTTTGGTGAAAGGTCACTGGCTCCAGTTTCAGCTGGCGCCATCCAAGCAACTCACATTTTATACCAGTTAGGAAAGGTGTCACCTTTAAAGCACAAGACTGGCCTATACACAAGTGAAAGTGTGAATCATTCCCAAGAGCTCTTTTGTAACATTTATATTAGAAGGTGAATCTTCCACAGATTTGTCAAATTGAGGTGTTCACTTTTTTAACGTCTCTGTGCTGTTCAAATCCATCATACGAAGAGGTTCTCAGGCTTATAGAGCATCATCACACATTTTTGAAACAATCTGATTTCTCCCCTCCACTCCCCCCAAAATGGTAATTATGTAACTTAATCATTCTGTTTAATCATTCAGGTTTTTATAATTCAGTGGAATCAGTTTGAAGTTTTCATGCAAACCAATCATGTGTCTTTATTCATATTTTATTCTTTTATTTCTCTTTTTGCTACACTGTTGACTGCAATATTTATGGAAAGCTTGGTTGTAGAGTCTGTGGTCTTTACATATTAGTGTAAGTAAGTTCATTTCTTATTGAGTGAGTGTTATTTGAGTGGAAGCTGAAAGCATTGTGCTTTATACATACTAAATAAAATCCGGTACCTGTAAAAAACATTCAGATATTTTTCAGTTAAAAAAAAAAAAAAAAAAAAAGAGGCAAATAGTGGATTGATTTGCTCTGAAAACACCCTTTGAACCACTAACTCCAAAACAAACCTTCTGTTAGAAGATGATCTGAACTTTGTCTTTTTGACCAGTGTAAAAGATCACTTGGAATCAATGGAAGATCTGCATGTGATGTTTTTATACATGTTAGAAACCACAAACCAATTCCCATTCCATTTCTTATTTACTAATTTGTTTCTGAATGCTCATGATATTCCAGCTACACAGCAGAGAGATTTTGCATTAAAAGCAATTTGTTACTGCTCAGGAGTACTAGTCAGGCTGACAGCTGCCATGAGGATGAAATAATGTGCAGAATGTAATGGTTGTATTTTAAGCCAGCAGATCTTTTTGAATGTATTATGTGAAGGCTGTCCCTTTATTTTATTAATTGCACCATGTGCTATCCCAGAGCTCCCTAAATATGGTGTTTTTTGTTTTTCTGCAAAATCTGCTCAAAAAAAGTCTCCCACTCAGGCAAAAAGTGCTCTGGAGTATTTGTCCTGTGATGTGAATGGTGTCATATAATTTTAACTAGAGCATAGTGGTAGAAAAGAGAAATCTTCAACACTGTTATTTCTTCTTCCATCATTGCCTTAGACAATGTAGTGCAAAACCTGCCCGTTGCTCCGCCTGAGCAGAGCTGATCACCTGCCCTTCCTCCACCATAAAACAGGATTGGGAAAACATCCCCAAAACTAAGGCTATGGGAAGCAGCACTGAGCTGTGTCTTTCTCCTTATGGCTAGTGTTCATTTCTGTCAGTCTCCAAAACCTTTGTTTGTGGCTGATTTCAAAGTAGAAAACCTTAGCATTCAAATCCCTTTAAAACTCTGCAACTAATGTATTGTTCATAGGTGAAGAGATGTTTCTATGAAAATCCAAAAAAATGCCAAAGATTAAAAAAGGAATGCAAAGCGAAATCAAAACCTTTTGCCTTCAGCTGCAGTTTATATTAAAAAAACAAATCTAGGTATATGTTTTGTTACTGAATTTTGATTCTTTCTGGCATGATTTCAGTGCAGTAATTTGGGTTAAAGGAATGATAACAATGAAACTCAAACTTTTCATCTGTAATTCCAGATTTTCTTGGTTTGCCTGTAGGCTTTCCAGATCTGCTAGTGAAAAATCAGAGTGTTACTAAAAGGTAAAATGAAGGCTACAGCATATAGTTGCTCTTATTGCCTTATCTGAGTGGGAAGACAGTGCTATCATTAAAACCCATAATTCCAGTGTTCCAGATAGCATGTGTCGAGTTCACGGACATTTCTGTCTAACATCACATTAGCTTCATGTGTTCCAAGTATATTGCTTCTAAGGAGTTACTGGCAGCATAATTCCAAATTTGGACATACCTATATGGACATGGTGCACTACAATATGAAAACTGACGTAAAATTTCATTTTGTGAGTTATGACACTGACATGCTTTTATCAGAGAAGCTTAATTTGTAAATTATTGATGACATAATTACTTTGTAACTGGTCAAGCCACAGCTCACCAATAATTCTCATTCACTCAAGTGCTATAATATTACAAGCAGTCCAGACTAGAAAGGAAATCATTAAAATGGGATTGAAGCAGACCAGCTAGCAATGTTGCCTTAAATCCAAGGGAAGAAAACTTCCACGACAGGGTGAAGGCAAAAAAAGGTCTTTTACTGAAAGTTCGGCTAAAGCACGCGTGCCGGGCATACAGCATTCTACAAATTTATAACTCTACTTCATTATCTTATCTACAGAACATAGCCAATGTCTAATTAACCCATCCTATGAACTATTCCAAACCACCCCCCTTACACGCCCCTTTGAAATTGAGTCAGTGGTCTTAGGGACCACCTTTTCATCCTCCCACCCTCATCTTCATCGCATTGCGTCTTCTATTTGGAGGTTTTCCAGCACCTCTTACCCTTTTTTATACTATGACTAAGCAATATTATATTTTGACTATAACGTGTTCTAATAGCTATCTGAATACAAGGGTCCTTATACAGAATGTTCTAACTTA
>JAWWEU010000091.1:34233888-34249320 GCA_035583155.1 Acropternis orthonyx
TCAGTGAGAAGCAAGGTAATTTATACAGTCTTCATACATGGTTACAACATCTTAAAATACATATTCATACAATTTTGACACCTAATCATCATATTCACAATAGGCAGCGTTTAGGCAGGGCTTGAGGCAGAGCCTCCCAGAATCTTCTCTTGGCAGGACTTTTTAGGTGATCATTTCCATCCTTCAGCTTCACTCTGATGGTCTTTTGCTCTTCTCCTTGCTTTGACTTTCTCAACTTTCTTTGTTAACCAACCTGATTGCTGAAGTTTGCAAAAACATTTGACTCATGTCCTTCCTGTCTTCATCAAATGCCTACCTTATCTAAATCCTTGGCTCATGGTTTTTCATCAAGTGCCCACTTTATCTTGATTTAAAACCACTATGTTGATTGTGTAGCATTCCCAATAGGCAGAACAGAACAGGCTATCATGTTATGTTTCAACACAGGCAGAGGAGCAGGGTAGTTTTACTAACTCAGTTAACTCTTTTAGGCCTTGTTTTCATTTCCATTTAAAAGTGAAGGAGGACTTTTTCCAGGTCATAGTTCTGAACTGGGATTGTGCCTGAAAACACACTGACTGGACAATATGTACTCAGCACTTCCTGAAAATCATGGTCCTTTCCAGTATCCTAAACTTGGCACTTGAAAATGCAATGTCCAAAACACTGAATACTTCTGAAAAGCTCAGGCAACTTTGAGCTTTGAGTAAGACAAAATATCTACCCTGCTCCCAGCTACGGCCTGCTACTTACCAACAACATCCTAGGGACCGATCACTTGTCCCTTTAGCCTCTGCTTTTTTTGTTTTCTCTTTCTTCTTCTTTTTTTTTTCTTTAATGAATGAAAAAGCTTTATCTATTCCCTGCATGGTTTTTATGTTTCTAAGATGCCCAGATCATGCACATTAGGTTAGGTTTAAGCAATGCTTCATCAACTAGAAATCTCAGAAACATATATACTACTATACTATGTCTTTAGTATGTTTCTAAAATCAGGATAGGGAAAAGAAGCATCATCTTAACTCAGCTGAGGATCACTGAATAAAACAGACTTTGATTCTGAGATACAGTTCAATATGGCAAATTACCTGAAGATGTCTCTACAGATTCTGATTTTGGGCTGGCTGGGGACTGAGTGAATATGGGTTAAAGGACCATCATGGAGCTCTGAGCAGCCAGTGGTAGAAAATAATGTAGATGCAAACTGCCCCTTCTGCTTCCTCAAAGTTGCTACCAGCTGCTTTGTGGGACTGCTAGGGAAACCTGGCCCCTACTTGTTGGGTTGTAGGCTCTGCTTCTGGCCTGAAGAACATCCAGGTAGAAGCAAAAGGACCCAGATAAAGCCCCAAAATTACACAATTGCCGTTTCTCTTTCTCATGCATGCTTTTATTTTTTAGCAGCAGCAGCAGCAACAGTCTTATAATGCATCTCAGTACTTTAATCCAAAGATCAGATAAAGGTGTGGGAAGATGAGAGGAAGAAGCCACCCTGACTTGTTTGGGATTTTTTTTTTCTAAAAACTTCCTATGTTGTCCTCCCTCAGGTTTCTTGACATTTTTTCTGTTCTGTAGGTTTGGTATAGCTGGCACTGTGAACGTGACCGGTGATGAGGTGAAGAAGCTGGATGTATTATCCAACTCCCTGGTGATTAATATGCTCCAGTCCTCCTACAGCACCTGCGTCCTGGTCACAGAGGAGAACAAGGAGGCCATCATCACCCCGACAGACAAGCGGGTCCGTGCAGCTCCTGCATGCAGCGGGGTTAGGGGCTCAGGCAGCAGCAGGTGGCACTCTTGCTTCAAGTATGAAACCTGGGCCTGGCCCCAAAACCAGCCCTTCCCGGGGGGGGATTCAGGAAATTTGCGCCATTTCTGCATTGTTCTGATTAATAACTGTGGTGGATGGCATGGTTTCAACAGCTAAAAGAGATGTGGAGAGTAAAATTATTATTAAAGTTCTGTGAAGGAGGGAGAATAATTATTTTTGAGCTTGGTAACACATTCCAGATTCCAGGTGTAAGTGTACTATTACATTCCCTGACCTGGTTTTGGATTACATTAGTACTTAGGCAAGATAAAACGAGATGAATGGCTGGCAGAACTGGGTTTTATGTTACATGTCCAAAGGAAACACCTGACTGCTTCATCAGGCTTCCCTCAGGAAGGGATCCTATTGCAGAGGGATACTGCGTATGCTGATGTAACCTACCCTTTCCCAAAGATTTTTTCTTTCTCCCTTCTTACGCTCAAACCTCAAGACACAGGGAAATCCTTTCATTTGGAACAAAAAGTAACAAAACAAAATATATTTATTCGTGGAAAATTCTTGCTTTCAGAACGAGTCAGTCCTTCTGCTTTCAAATGATTTCTTGTAGTGCTTGGCAACAGCAGACTGCTCCTTTCTGTCATCTGATTTTGTGCTATCTGAGCAGAAACACGTCTTCTCCTATTTCTCTGGCAGGCCCTCGGGGAGTTGGTGTTGTGTTGCAGGGCCAGCTGGGTCAGTAGTACAGACTTCTCTGACGAGCTGTGTCAGGAATAAATGCAGTCATAAGAATGTGGGATTTGTCAAGCAAAAGGAAACAATAATGCAAATCAAAATTTTAATGGTTCCCTTGCCACTTCTCTTTTAGGGTAAATATGTGGTGTGCTTTGACCCCCTTGATGGTTCATCCAATATAGACTGCTTGGCACCGATAGGAACAATATTTGCTGTCTACAAAAAGGTAAGAGTATGGACAGAGCACACATGGCACAGTTGACTTGGTGAAAGCAAAATGTCTTGCGTTTATCACCTTGCCTGGTTTCTTTGCTAGGTTCTTTAAGTGTCTCTAGAGAAAAACAGAGCCTTAGAGACAGTAGAATAAGTAACACTTGAGATTCACGAGTGCTAACATGCTGCCTGGTTTCCTAGGCAGGGGACACCCAGCCCCACGACATTGTTAAGTGGCAGCACTTCCCTGCTCTAGACACACAGGTGCGGGTTAGCTCCTCCAGTGGCGCTCGGCTCGCTGTTACGATGAGTCACAGCATTTGTCCTCCTGGGCACGGGCTGGGGAGGGCTGGCAGCCCCGGACCGCATCATGGTTAGCAGCGTGGTGTCCTCCCAGCGTGAGCTGCAATGCCTGCTATGGATGGGAGTTTGTAAGCATGGTAACGGCGGAGGATGAAGGAAGCAATCACCTACATTCACCGGGGCCCTGCCAGCACGTCTGCGCCCATGGGGCTGCACAGAACAGCAACTGTGCAGCCAGTTACAAACGCTAATAGTTACAGTCATGCCAAGTCTTGTGATTTGTTTGCTAATCTCCCAGCAGTTGGTTTTTTTCTCAAAGCCTGAGCTCATGGTCATATGACTATGAGAGACCCTCTGACATTACTATTGTAAATTAGCATTTTACAATACTTGTGACTTCAAAGAAGTCTTTGCAGACTTCGATGCTACACTTCAAACAAGTGAAGATATGTTTTTACAGTCTCATGTTTTAACTCATAATTTGCAACTGGCTAGTCCTTGGTTTTTACATTTCCTGTAGGCAATACACTAGTCATCACTGTTGAGAATATACATCTAATAGTGACTCAAAGAGGCACAGTCTCAAGAGGGAAGTGGCACAAGCCAAGTCCTGGCATATGGCAAGTCCTGGCATATGGCTGTCCACACTGTTAATGGTTGAAATGCAGATTAGATTTCTCTGCCATCTTTAATTCACCTGTAATGTGTGTAAAGACTGTGGACTGCCCAGTTTTCCCTAGGATTCTGCTTTAGAATAGGAATATTTGCCAGATTTCCAAATGCTCAAGATTTCAAATAGTTTTCTGATCCTTTCACAGTTGTACTACATATTAACATATTTGTTGGAAATAAAGCTACTGGTTTTCATGTGGGTGGATACCTTTCAGTGCTTTATAAAAAGGAAATTACATTGCTTTGTACAAATAGTTTGTATCCAAATGAAAATACTGCTAAGATGAAGCAGTATTTGTCAATTAAATGACTCTACGAGAAACTTTTCAGTTTTCCCTGGAAAGTTAGAAACAATGTTGAATTTACAGGCTTTCACTTGCATGACACTTTCCATTAAAATGCTAATTACAAAGTACATATTAATTAACATGCCTTGCTCTCAGACAACAAAATATCATAGCAACACTATACACCTTTAAACACGAGTAACTTCAAACCCTTTGAAATGATTAAATAATAAGTGCTTTATTGATTGTTACTAAAGTGTGGTGTGAAAAGAATAAAAGTGAGATGTTCGTTCCAGTGGATAAGTATCCCTTAAGAAAAAAGACGTAATTTCAGGCTATTTAAAGTTCACGAACAACATTTTGGAAAAGCTTGAATGACTGTAATCTCAAAGGATAAACCTTGGCACCTGTTTGATATTTGGCACCTGCCAACTCTCAGACAAGTATATGACTGATTTTCTCACAATCTCTCACCTTAATTTCATTTTCAAAGGCACACCCTCTAAAACTGAAATATTGGACTCATTTAAAAAAAAAAAAAAAAAAAAAGACAATAAGCACTTTTATACAAAGGCCAGACTTGACCAATACATTTCAAACCTGAAAACAGGTCTCTGACTGTTCCCAATCCAGAGCCTCCACCACGGTGGAAGGTACCATTCCCTTCTGTCAGAAAAGCACTGCATCTTAGAGGAAGACACCATGAAATAAATGCCATCTCAGATTTATTTAATTTTCCACCTGGCTTTTGCTTTCTGAAACATGGGTAGTATTGTTAAACAGACAAGAAACATCAGAAAAGTGGAGCTGAGGGAGGAGCCTTGCTGAATTAGCAAGGGATAAGACCTTGACAGTCACTGCCACTGAAGGGCTCTCAGTTGCCGGAGTGTCAGGATGGGGTGATGACAAGTGTTTTTTTGCTTAGGTTCTTCCCATCTTTTCATACCACTGAGCTGAATCTACAACTCTCAATTCATACTGTATAAATAGACTATGAAACTCTGTTGCTTTATTTCATTCTGGTTTTAATTTGTAACTTTGCTCAGTGCCTCTGATGTATTTTGTTTGCTACTGTTTGTTGTCATGAGCACAATGTCCTCCCCTTTATGTGGTCCCTCACAGATGAGGTGTAAATATGCAGAGTAAATGCAAAGGATGCTTGTGAAACACATGATACAAATGGAGACCTGGAAACCAAGTCCTTCTAGACTGCTCCCAGTCCTGATGAGAACTCCCTAATGTGATGTTAGACAAGCCATACATTCAAAAATTTCTAACTCAGATATTACCTGAGGGCACCCCTATAGCCAAACTCTACAGACCTTGTTTCATCTGCTTCACACCAATCATGAGTGAAAGTGACTATATCAGTGCTTGTCAGACCTTCTCTGAAGTCCATTTGCCTATTTCAGTGCTTTGCATAGAGACCTCTAAAGATATTTCACCACCATAGTCAAAATATAATAGAAAGGAAATCCATCTGTGCACCAGAAAGAAGTGAAAATACTCAGCAGCTATGTGAGTGTACTGGGCAGCTTAATCCCCTGGTTTGTTTCACAGCACATGGTACTCAGCAGGACAAAACTCCTACAGCCCTAACAATGAAATACCAGCTGATTTGTAGCTTTTGCACATTAACAAGCTCTGCAAAATGTTTGGTTTGGACTGAGCTTTTCCCTTCTCTTTAGTAGCTAGCTCCTGGAAACACAGTTGGAAATTCAGATAGAAAAACAAGAGAATTCTTACCAACAGCCTATCTCCCAAGGGAGGAGTTCCTCTGTTTTTTTCAGAATAGACAACAAATATATTTTTTTCTCAGCCATACAAATATAGAAAATGAATGTAAGAAATAGGATGGAAAAGCTTTTCTCAGGAAAAAAACCCCCATATTTTAAATCAATATAATGTGTAAACAGAAGCTACATATATTGTATATATACCATGTTCTAGAAAACAAACCTCTTTGTTGTGTTTATACAGAATTACTTTTAATTTAAGAGAGAGAATATACAAAAAATATGACAATTATAGTGTTTGCAACCAGTTGTGTAAATATATGTTTCATTTTGCATTTCATGTTGCAAATAATGATTCTACTATAGACAACCATTGCTTTTAATGTTGAGATGTATGTTCCATGAGGATATATTTTCAACAGAGGTGTAGGGCATAGGAGTTCATTCTGTAAAGATTGTTAATAATGTACTAGACACTATCAGTCAATATTTAAAGCTCTGAAACATAACAACAAAAGTTTTAACTAGTCTTCCTTCATTATGGGCATTACTATCTATCTGAATAAGCAGCTTGACATAATTCCAAGTGACTGTGTACCACATGTATTTGTACAAGCTATATTTCAGTTCCCAGGAAGGGCTGGCTGGCAACTGGTTTGGTTTTTTTTCACAGAACTTCAAAACCAAAAATAATAATTATAATATAATAGAGAAAAATCCAGTTAAAAACTGTAAGTGAAGTTACAAAAGTAGCAAAATCTTTCAGCTGGAAATGAAAACATTTTGATATGAGATTACTGTCTTCATATGCCAGGAAAGGTGTAGTTTTAGTGTTCGACATATCAGTTTTCCTCTAGATGTTGGCATATAATGATGAATGGGATCACTTTGCCCTGATGGGCACCCTGAGAGCTCCTGGGTGTGGGGCACACCAGAGAATTTCTTTGTAGAAGGAGAGGTGTCTTCCTTTGAAAAATATCTATGTAAGGCATTCTTGATTTTTTAAAGAATTTACTCAATATTCATCAGATATTTTATTTTCTACAAAAGACAGTCTTCACTGATTTCTATTTTTTTAATCAGATACTCTGGACTAGACCTGCCATTTCTATTTAGCTGCTATTCAACCTAATTAAGTCAATGCAATCACTGAGAAACTGTCTGAGTTTGGAATAATAAAATACTAAACCAGGTCCTTAAGAAAGGGGAAGCTCTCATTTTAATTCCTCACGAACCACCATCAAAATATCCACACAAGACCCACCACGACTGCCAAGCTTTTAAACAAACATTAATATCAACCGTACCCATTTTGTAATCACAGGAGGTGAAGGCTGGAATCAACCTTCCCAAGTGCCCTTAGCTGTTCTCCTTACTTACCCTGCCAGACAAACTCCTGGAAGCTGTGGCTGAAGCACACCCCTAGAGGTGCCTGGAAATAGTTGCACTAGACCTGCTTGGGCTACTGCTGTTCAGAGATAACCAAAGTGCCACATCAAACTATAAGTGTCAGAAATTGAATAAAGTATGAATTAAAATGCCACCTGAATATTCTACATAGACCTGTATATGCATATCTGCACACATGGACACTTTACATGATCAAATACATTTGTTATTTGATATATAATATGAACATTTATATCCTTTCTCTCCACTAGCAGAGCAGTGCACAAACTTGGTTCTATCGTGTTGCAACATCTACCCTTTTATTCTGTATTACTTGAAGCATTTTGTTTGTAATGTTAATTACAATATTTACCTCTCAGTTATTCCCTTTGAAAAGTGTCAGTATGATAGCTGAAGTTACATTTACAGAAAATTAGTACCTCTGTTCTTTCTCAAATTTCTGATGATCTTGAATTATTAGCCTTAGCTGTAATGCCAAGGTGTCAGCTTTGTTGCAGGTATCATATTGATTGCATGATATGTATAAATAACAAACTTTCAATGTCCTGCCCCAGCAAGCATATGTATACCAAACTTGCCCTGAACTAGTGGGAACAATCTCTATTTGTTGCTCCAGAGGTCTGCATACACACAAAAAAGAAATCTGTCATACTATGTTTGAAGTACTGTTTTTATTTTTCATCATCAGAATTTAACCTGCAGTCCAATGGTAATTTTTCCTCAGGAAACAGATGATGAGCCCTCTGAAAAAGATGCTTTACAGCCCGGACGCAATATTGTTGCAGCAGGCTATGCCCTGTACGGTAGTGCTACACTGGTTGCCCTCTCCACAGGGCAAGGAGTGGACTGCTTCATGCTCGATCCGGTACAGACACGGTGCTAACCATATTGCCATTATCTTTTAGAGCTTTCCATGCCTGGCTTTACTTATTTTTGTTAGTCCTTGTCTCTGCAATCTAGCCACTCTATCCAATTCTGTTTTCATTACCTGGGGCATCCCACCTCCTGTTTACAAGTATTTAATAGTACATGAATGGCCATGTTGTCTAAAATACCTGCTTGTTTTTTTCTACTCAATAGATGAGAAATTAAGTTAAATTCTTCATTAAGCATTTGAAACACTGTTCATTCAAACCAACATTCAAGAAGATTGAATTTAATTTGAACAGCATCTTTGCCTCCACTTAAAGGACTTAAAGGACTCTGCTTTTAGTTCTTCATTTTTCTGTCTGAAGATCAGCATGTTCACTATTTAGACTTAGGCAAGGACCATTTTTTTTATATACAGTTCATGCACAGCGATGTTTGATTTCCTGAACACAGTTTAATTTCAGGGCTGTCACCTGAGATGCATACCCAAAAATTTGCAAAAGCACAACCATGCCTGTTCAATTGGACATGTGCCATCCATCTCCACCACCTCCAGCCCCCATCTCCACCCCGGTGCTTAGCCCAGGAGTTAAAGGAATGTTGTTGTGGGAATTCAGGAAGACCATTCATTTGTAAAACCAGCATTAGATGCGGGCAATAACATAGGAGGGAAGTTTTTTTTTTTTTAATAAAAGGATGAATTATTATATCAAAACTTCTCTTAACCTTTATAAATAGCCTCATTCCAAGTGGAAAGAACTGGAAACTGAACTGCTCTGGTTAGAGACAGAGAAGGAGAAAACGGAAATTGAATTCAAACTGCAGACAGCAACACCTGGAGGTAGCTGACCACATTCACTTTAAGATATTTAGACAAGAGAGACAAGAAGAGTTCAAAAATCAGAAGACAGCTTGATTTCTTAATTATCAGCTTTATGATTTGTAGACAGAGATTCATGATCCATGCGCTTTTAGAGCTGACTGGTGTTCCTTTGATATGTTAGCTAATACAGTCAATTTGCTTTTTGTTTATAGCACCAATGTGACAAGTTTTCGTTAACTTAATTCAGATTGCTTTGCTTTCTGCTCTTTTTGAAATACTGTGAGGTTATACACCAGACTGGTGCTGAAAGGACCCAGCTATGCTAGCATTTCTGCTATGTCTGGTGTGACAGCTGTTACAGGAAGTGAACAAAATTAGCTGTTTGCTAATATCTCATCTATTCTATCCTGCAGGGTCTTGGTGAATTTATTTTGGTGGACAGAGATGTTAAAATCAAGCAGAAGGGGAAGGTATACAGTCTCAATGAAGGTTATGCAAAGTATTTTGATCCTGCAATGACAGAATATTTACAAAAGAAGAAATTCCCTGAGGTAAGAAAATATTAGCACTGTACCCAATGTACTTTGCACTGGTAAGCACTGCATTCCATGCAGTCCTGGCTGGTGGAAAAGGGTTTGAAGGCCTCCCTGACTTCAGACCCATTTAACCCTTTCACGCCATCAGGTACATTTTGTGGATGTATCTAATGATTTTTTTCCTGGTGTCCTGACATGTTTTATGACTTAGATCTCAGCACATAAAATCATAGCTTGTTTGTCACTGTGTGAAGGAAAAGGTGCTGAAGAACGAGATTTTTCAACAAAGGTCTGAAACTGTGCCAGATGTATTAGGTGGTATCCTTGTTTTCCAGCTTTATATGAATATGCAGTTCAGTCATATGTGCAGCTAGGCATTTAGGGCCAGATTCCACATACTGTCCAGAAAGTGCTTGCAAAGGTCTGGGTGACATTACTTTCTATTTCTTGTACATGCTTTCATCTGAGAAATGCAGTATCACTCCCACGTGATCAGCTTGCATCATATGGAGTGTGAATGAACCTATAGGTTGGGCAAATGGTGTTAGGCAAAATTTCACTATATTCGGTTCTTAAAAGAGAGACATCCCATGCCTGACACACAGACACATACAGGTCTGTATGGCCTCTAGTCAGCTCTATGAGGACAGAACACAGGCTCTCAATGTGGAAAGCTGTAAAGTCTCTAGAAAGTGTGGCTATGTGACCAGTAATTCATAGTGAACTATGGTGATGTGGATCAACTCAGGACTTAAATTGGTCAGCAAAATGGGTTTAATGCTTTTTCTGTTAAACAAACAAACAAAAAAACCCACCACAAGCAAAACCAAAAAAACCAAAACAAAACCCACCAAAACAAAAACAAAAATAAAAACAAAAACAAAAACAAAACAAAAAAAACACTAAAATCCATCATATTAGTTTTTAAGCCATCAGTTGTCAAGAATACTTATATATTGTTCATGTTAAAAAGCATGAGTGCTGTATGAGGGAAACATAGCGAGTAAGCATTTAAACTGTATTTCTGTAATAAGCTCCTCCCTCTGAGCTGAAAATCTGACTTTACTACTTTGGCTGTAGCTGCAATCATATCAAAACCTCTTTTTCGTATTGCTGATTGTAGTTACAGAGAGCACTGCATCACAGCATTCTAAATACATTAATTTTGAATATTTAAGGTTATATTGAGACTTCAAAGTCAGTGTTCAGTTCAGCTGTGAGAGAAGCAGAAGCCCATGACACAACTTTCATACTTCCTGAAACCTATTCCAGCTGGAAAAGTGAAGACATCTGTGCTTCTCCTTCTGCTCACATTGTGCTAGGTTATGTATTCAGTATAATGCACTAAGACTGGATTCATTAATTTGTTTTTAAAAAGTACTCGAGTGTTATTCAAAGCAAAGCTCTTAAACAAATGCATCAACCCCAGGCAACTATGAAAAGACTGGGATTTCAAACTGAGTGGAAAGACCAGACAGAGGTATTTCACTACAGGATCAGTGAGAACAGCTCTATCATGTGACCCACTAAATCCTTGAGTTAGGACTTACTGGAAAAAAACAAATTTTCAAACATTATTTTACCTCAAATCAGTATTTCATTTGAGAAAAACGTATTGAATTTTTTTCTCTAATGCAACATAAGTTGGCAGAAAGTATTTTTGTTACTTTAAAGCAAACAGCACAGAAGTGCATGGGTTACTTGGGGCAGGGGATGTCAAGGGTACTGAACATGCACATTGTTTATCTCCCCGGAGGTGTACGGTTGTCTGCTTGAGAAGGGCTGAGGCACCAATGAAGTGTCCTGCCCATCTGAAAGCTTGTTATGAACCTGAGTTTTAAAAACAGTGTAACTCAATTCCTTACTTCAAAAAGTACATTATATTTGCATTGTGGGAGGACAAAAGAGAAAAGCTGTTGCCACTTCTATGTAGCTTGAAACTTGCTTTCTGGCATCATCTGTAAGCGTAACCAGCTACGGCTACATTGGTAATGTTCCTACCTTCAATGTAGCAGCCAGGTGAAGCATTTTACAGCTTTGGTCTTTGTCTCCTCTTCTCACAATGCAGAAGGGCAGTGGAGGTACCTGCTGAATACCTCCTGCCTGTGATTTGAGGAGAAATTATTGTGTGGGGCATGGGAGGACACTGTCCTATTCAGGCCAGTCACTCACCGTCTATTCTTCTGGCCACTAGAGCCAAGATACTAGACATTGATTTCAGCTATTTGTCACTTTTAAACAATTTTTTTCCCCTTGATCTTTCCTCTGTTGACTCCTTCCTGTTGTTCTTGGTCAACATGCTGTTCAGGTGACTTTCTAACACTGCCACAGAAAACTGAACAGTTAAAACAAAACAAGTAAACAAAGTCTAATGTTGTCCACAACATATCCTATGTTCTGTATCATTACCACTGCCTTTGGCAACCAAACATTATAACTCAACTATTTATGGGTAGAGTAGACATTTCCCCTGACTATCTGAGAATACTGTCCCAAATCAGAGTGTTGGACTACAAAGCCACATTGACCCTCAAAGTTTCTTGTGGACTGCCATTCTTCTAAGGGATCAATTCTGAATAAAAATCACTAGAAAAGTGCTGATGTTCTTGCAGGTCAGTTGTAAAACTCCTACCCCTGTCATGCAGGTCTTAGTGGGAAATATCTGTCTAGCCACATGTCTTGTGGTATGAGAGTGAAGCTAATTTTTTGTAAAGCATGACATAATCACCCTGCTGTTTAACCAGCTTGAAGTGCAAGCTGCTGTTTTCAAGGTTGCCTGTAATGCAACAGATGTACTCCAATCTGCAATGTTTAATGGGGTCTGTTGGGCAGAAACTGTTTCTGAACAAACTTCACTCTAACTCCTTCCCAAAGTGGGTTCTTCCTCTGGTAATGCTTGCAGCACCCTAGCTTCTCTCTGGCACTGATTCACTGATGGCAGAGTTTGGAAATATATTGTGGGCATTTTCATAGTTTGCTATTCCATTTATTTTTATCTTTGCTTCCTACAGTCAGGCACAAGAGAAGTTTAGTCTAATCACAGCTTGCTGGTTGAGAGCTATGCATTGGAGACTCACTAGTTAAGGATTTTGCTTAGCAATGCTATCAAAAATGTGCCATCAACAGCATGTTTCAGTATGAAGCATTCCGTTCTTCTGCCAGCTAGCCTAGCTGTGTCCAAGTGATACAAAAAAGCTAGTAAAACTGCTGTGCTTTTTTCACCACATCTGTCTGGGTAGTGAGGGATGCAGGGTGTTGCTGCGGTAGTCTGTAGAAATTATTTCTTTCATCCTCTCTCCTCGTCATGATAGTAATACAAGAAAAAACTGGTCTTGTTCTGCTGTGGAAGAACAAAGCCATTATAAATGAGTAGAACAAACAAGTGAGAAATTGACTTCTATCACAATGTGAAGAAAAAGAAATCACAGAACCTATCTGGTCTGAGTCACTTTTATTCCACTGCATCAAGGAAAAAAAAGCAGCAGAAAGGGTAAAACTAAGAGTAACCACAACTTTGCTCAAACATCTTGGATGCTGACCAAGGAAGAAGAAAGTTCTCAAACTCTTTCATTAGCATCAACTGAATGAGTCAAGTACTTATTGAGCAAACACACAGTTTGACATTACTGAGAACTTGGGATGAACCTGTCTAACACTCTTGCTCTGCTAGTTTGTTTGGGTAGAAAACCTGGGCAATATGTCAATACAAATGCAACACCTATTAAATTTCTCATCTGTAAGAAACATGCATGAGAAACAAAACCGGAGAAACAAGAAATAACTGTTTATTCCTCCTGTGCAGGTAGCTGGATGATAAGGGAAGTGAAAAATTTTATTTCTGTCTATGGGTCAGGTGATAACCTTATCAGAATGGAGGAATTTCTCTTCTGTATTTTTCTCAGTACAGTCTCAGCACTGTGTTTCCAGCAGTTGAGTTTCTACCAGGGGAAGAAGCAACTAAAATTGCCAGTGGCATCTCATTAAAATATCCTGAGTTGGAAAGGGACCCACAAAGGATCCTTCACATAAGACTGCCTGTGTTCACACATAAATTGTGTAAATTATCTGCACGTGAATAGGAAATCCAGTGCATTCCAAACATGTGTGAGGATTTGTACACAGGTGGGGCAGCTGTGCAGCTCATACTCAGTAAATTTTATACCTGTGGGTTTCAGACTCCTTACTTCATAATGTCATAGAAGAAATCCTTAGCAGTCTGTTTCAGGGACTGCTTATTGGTGATATATTATGACTTCTCTTAATGTTCAACAAACTTTTCTTAAGACTTGGTTCATTACCTTTTGGAAGTATAAAAGAGCGTTTTTCCTTTGATAGTATTTTTAAAGGTAATTGTTAAATAAACTGTTATCCATATCTTTGCCAGACTTTAACTGCAAACTGACTTTGGTCTCCCTTTAACACCTCTTAAGCTGTTGTTTTTTCTTATGTCAGATTTTTATAATTGTAAAGTCACAAGTGCAAACAGATGAGCGATGGAGAAGCTACCATTTGAAGTCTAAATATTCAATTATTTGAGTGTAAGACACAAAAAAGAAGGGAGCAAACACTTAAAAAGTATTGTCCAGTTGTGCCTTGAAGTAATAGGACCAGGTTTAAACAAACTAAATATGAAAGCTCCAAGCTGTGGCTCATCCATCATGTCTTGCACAGTTTCTGTTGTTTTCTTCTGAATTTTTGATAGTTCTCCTAATGTGTACAAAAGAAAGACTCATGAAAAACAACACATGCACAGTTGAACAAGGGTTATTACATAGACTGGAAGAGGTCTTTCTTCCAGTTTTACTATCAGCTATATCAAATATCCAAGCCTGTATTGTTATTGTTTAGCAATTTGGGACTCAGCTTCCTAGCACTCTGTTGCATTATAACATGTGATTTCATTAGAATCGCTACTTATTTTAAAAGAAAGTAATTATCAAACCTGCATTGAACAATTTGGAAAAGCAATTTTAAAATAGAATGAAGTTTTTCTCTATTTCTGTGTTTTCCTCCCAGGTGTTTTTTCTCCCAGCTAACCTTATGATTTTTTTGGAATGGGTGACTAACTTATGATATTTGAAGGTCTTGAAGCTGGCATTGCTGACCAAATTCCCTATGTATTTCTCTGGACCCAATATCATCACAGGGCTAGTTTTCCATAAAACACCAAAATCTTTTTATTAGAAAACTGATCCAGACAGAAAAAACATTTAGCACTGCAATACAGAAACATATATGTGTAATAAATATGCATAAAGTCCCAATTTCTAATAATTTTCTGGGGAGGTACAAATTCCTCCTTTGTTTTATTGAAGACAGACTGAGAAATATCAAAAGACCAGCAGAATTCTTCTCATAAAAACCTTTCCTTCAGTTTCTGTTTTGTGTCTTGTCTTTATAAAATGATGGTGAAATTGACTTCATGTTTTTGAGAAGAGCTTATTTTATCTGCTCTGTGTACTTCTCTTTGTTCAAGACACTTTGACTGTCTTCTACATTTCCTACCTTACCATTCTTATAACCAACAAACCTGAGGCTGACTGAATACTTCCCTGGTTTCTCTCACTAAAATGACCTTTCCTTCAATAACATCAATTTCTAAGCTGAGAGCAAGGAAAACTACATTCATGAATAAATTGCTCTCTCTCAAACTAAGCTGCCAAGATCAATTTCACCACTTGACAAATAAGTTAGAAGGTAAAAGCTGGAGTCCTCTGGGAACCGTCTGGATGTGTAGTAAAAAGTGGCATCCGTCCTCATGCCCAGGCTTAGGAATCAAGCAAGAATCAAAAATCAAATATGTTCCTTGCTCTGATAATGGGAAGAAGTTTTCACTCCCGTGTTTTTCACAGGCTGGAGGTTGGTTCCAAACTGTGTGCTCAAATTGCAGGTACCCCGGTTTGTACACAAAGCACTTATCTGAGAACCCTGTAAAGGATCACTATGTCTTACAAAAGGCTAAACTTCAGGCTGGTTTCTGTATTTACAGTATCCATAAGCAGCCACTGATTTAAGCAGGTTTGATTCCCCTTCCATAAAAAAATTACCTTTTCCCATGCTACTAGCTCTCCACCCTGGTAAA
>JAWWEU010000091.1:34258571-34275330 GCA_035583155.1 Acropternis orthonyx
AGAAGTGTGAAAGAGGACACACTACATGCTGCCATCAACACTGCCAGGAGAAGCAGGCAGTGTCCATGATGAAGATGTCCTGACTCTTCCTCCACACACAGAAGTCAGCAATGCCTAATATTATTTCTCAGATACTCATCAGCATGATACAAAATTGAAAATACAGGGAAACATCAAGTACATGAAGTAACAGACATGCATCTTAGTTCACATTTATGCCTTTGTATTAGAGTTCAATAGCTTCTTGGCATAAAATTATATATAAATAAACCAATGCCCATTTGATTTCCTATTACTTTTTGAGGCAGAGGTAGAATGTATACTATTTTGTATGGTACTAGGTATATAACATACGTGACTGTTGTTAAAGCACTGGTTGCCAAACTTGTTGCCAAACAGAATACTTCTTTCCAATTACTGAGCATGTTTGTGTATATTTCAGAAGTAAAACAAAGACAAACTACCTAAACCTGCTGGTGTCCAATAACACAAGAAAACACAGAAACACAACCAGTCTTTAATAAATGAGCAGTTGTTCGCAAATTACTTTGACTGAGAACTAAATTAGACTGAGCAGCCAGCCACAGAGAGGAGGCCTTGTGACAACAATCACAAGATGGGGGATCAGAGAACAGGTTGGGGCTGGCAGGCTTCCCACCAGCCTCGTGGCACCCAGCCTGCCTGTGCTGCTGCCCTGCCAGCCCCACGCTGTGAGGAGCTGGTCCAGGGCCCTCTGCAGCAAGAGCTCACCCTTCCCTGAGAAAGCAAGACAGCTGAAATGCAGGTGCTCTCTAAAATGTATAATCTATTGTGCCTCTCAGCATTTGTGTCAAAAGTTGGTACTTAATTCTGTTTTCAATAAAACATATACACATGGAGTTTTGCCATTTTTTTAATTAAAACCAAATGATATTTTTGGAAAAGTCAGGTAAAACTTTTCTTAGTTTATAAAATGCAAGCTAATTAGGGACAGAACAAGAACTAGCTCTTAGCTTATGTGGATTATACTACACAGAGTCCTTGTGAGAAAAGGGTGGTTGGTACCTGTGGAATAGAAGAGGAGGCTTAATTAGAGGAAATACTATATAATAATTAACTCCTGTAAGCCTGCAAAGGTAAAAATATCTGTTTTCCACAGATGTCCAAGGCCTCAGAGTGAGTATAGCAGAGAATAAAATGAACACTGAGATAGAGGATCAACACACAGTTACCCAGAGGTACAGAACCCCCCAAGTTTTGATAAGACAATCCCTACCATTAAGGCTTCATGTCATCATGAACACTGCTCACAAATCCCATGCATTGCTACTGAAAACACCTTTGGTTTTTGTTCCTATCTTTCTGCAAATACAGATGTGGTTTCAGAAAACAGAAAAATAAAAACCTCAAACCAAGCATGTGATCTGATTCCACTGAACTGATTTTAATACTATGTGGAGACAGGATTTCCCCCTGAGATCTGCCCCGAGGAGGTTGCTCTCACCTGATGCAATGATTTGCACCATGGCTTTGCAGGATTCTGTTCACCAGGAGCTAAGCAACCTGGTTTCTGGTAGCATCTTTTGTAGTTCTGACCACTGCAATAAGTGAGGGGAGTGTGATGAGCCAACTTGCAGAGAGTGTTGGCCAAAACAGCTATGTACTCCCATCTCGATAAATGGAGTTTGGCCTAAGAATTCTTGTCAGCTGCAGAGCAGATTACCTGGTGAATATTTTATTATTTTTGAAGAGGCCTCCACGAAGGAGATAATACACTCGCTCAATTACCCGATCAGCTGTGCTTGAGCTGAATGTGCAAGGCCAGCCTAATCCCAGCCAGAGGCACGCCCATTCACGATGTCTCATCTGTCTCATCGATCCAGCGTGACGCTCTGATGCACTGTCGGCACATGCCCGGAAAAAAAAAGAGGTCAGCTTCGCTACATGCCCAGCCGCTGCGGCACCAGTCCCGTCGTCACACGCTGTGAGGAGCATAGCTCTGAGACACTGTGCCAGGTGATGCACCATCTGGGGTTTGCCCTTTTGATTGCCAGGTTTCCTGTTTTGTTCCTGCATGGACAATTTTCTCCCTTTTAACAGCACAGCGTGATTTATTATTCCAGCACAGGAAGAGAAAATGGAGACTGCTCAAACGAAAAGAAAGCAGTGTGGATAAGTGGAAAGGGCCATGCAGGTAAAAGTAGATCTGAAATTTAAAGTCAGTGAAAGAACAAGAACAAGGATGTTTTCCTTTTAGCTCTGTTGAAGCTACACTGGGAAAAAAACAAAGAGAAAGGGGGAGTCTAGCCTTCTCTCAGATGTACACACACAGCTGCTAATCAGCTGCACAGCCTCTGGCAGATGGCCTCACTGCTTTTGGCCTTCTTCCTCTTCCACTCTTCATCTCTGTGTGAGTTTAGATTAATAAACTCAGTGGGGAGGGAGTTTCTTTTGCACTTAGCTTGCACAGCACCTAACAAAAAGGGGCTATGAAGTTTGTTGAAATATCTGGAAATACTGCAACTGAAATAACACTTCATAACTATTCCTGATGGGCATCCTGTGACCACAAGTTTGCTTCTGAAATGCTCTATTATATTGTGAAAGAAATGTGATCAAGCCTCTTAACAGCACTGAATCAGAAAACACAGATCCCCTCCAATTCTTCCAGTGACTAGCAAGCAAGAAATAGCAGAAAGGCAGTAGGATTTATTCAACCTTTGGACAAGGCATTGGAATTTTAACATAAATAGGGAGAGAAGTTTCTTTCAACTACAGGAGAGTATTATTATAAATCTCTGAAAGCCAATGCAATTTCACAACATAGTTGATTTTTGCAGTATATATTTCCTGTTCCAAAAAACCCCCGCTGTCAGCCAGTGCTTCATGCTTGAATGAGGAAAGCAATACTTCTAAACATGGTTGAGCAGAAATAATGTTAAGATGGCTATTGAAAAGAACTTGCATTCACAATTCTTGCATTGCTGTGCTATTATGGTAAAAGCTTATGCTATATGTTTGGTCATACACTTATCTAGCAAAACTGGACAGCTCCAGACACAGCAATGAACCGTTTTGAGAGTTTTGTGGGCAGCCCTACCTGAGATTTTTTTTGTGAGTTGTTACACCAGAATCATAAAGTGATATATTACAGGGATACATTTAGAGTAAGTGGGAAAAACCACCTGTGGCTTGGCAGCTCTAAAGCCACCTCATTTGATCTTTGGATTTTAAGGAGAAGCAAGAGTGTTTGAAGATGTGCTAGAGGCCCAAGGAGTTCTCAACATCCTGTTTCAGCACGAACTTCTCAGATACCCTAAACCAGTTTGGGTGTCTAACAACCCTGCACTTATTTTAGACAGCTCTATGTCATGGCGTGCATGCTGTGCAGGAAGCTTTCACTAGTAATTAAAAAAACCAGTGAGCTTTCTTATTAGAACTCGGAATACTTCCATGTGGATTCCAGAGATCTCAACTCGCAGAGGCACAAAGTCGTAGCTGTAACAGCTTCAGAGGGCTCTCAATGGCACTCCAGGAGAGTGCAACTGAACCATTCTCACCCTGGAGAAACACACATTAACACAGACAAAGAACTTTGAAACAAAAAGTTAATTCCAGATGAATGTCCAAAGTGTCACTAAGCATATGAACAGCCCTTACTAGGCTGGCAAATCATCTCTTCCTTCCTCAGATCTCAGGCCAACTACAAGCTTTTCCTGGAGGCCCTCACAAAGCCACCCTTACCCAGAACAGTCTTGTGAAGGTGGATGGGGAGGGAAATAACTCACTGTATGACCTTGCCCGATCTTTGACCACTTCTTCCCAAACCAGGACTACAAAAGTTATCAGGTATCAGAGCTGCAGCATGACACCTGACAACACACATCGTTCCCTTTACAGTACATCTCCAAGCATCATTTTATTGGGAAAGGCAACAGGTTTCACTCAGAAGTAGGTTTTGTATCTCCTGAAGGTGGTGAGAACTGTCACTGAACAAAACAAGGAATGAGTGTTGTAAAAAAGAGCCCAGTAAGTATTTTACAAATGCCCATCTTCATGGTTTCTTTGCTCCTTTATGAACAAAGGTTGGCAAAGCTCTGCAACAGACAACAGGTATTTTCTTTGGAGAAATCCTGTTTTAAGACCACTGGAAAATATATCTTCATTCAAATGAGCTTGGAAAAAAAATAAAGCAGTCAAGTTCACTGTGAACACGTGAAGGTGGCTTCTTCTGAGACTTCTAATCTATCAAAACTAATCAATCCATGGGTCAGGCTTCCATCATGTGGTCAACCCTCATCCTCCTTCTCTCCAAAGTGAAGTTTCGTACTGGTCTCCTGGTCTGTTTTCAGATGAGTCTTATTTGAATATCACCTAGGTTTGGTTTTGTGAATTGTAGATGAAATTTTGTGTCTGTGTTCTTCCAAATGCTTTAGGTGCCCCTGCGCTTACCTGAAATTTCACTAGTTATTCAATAAAGCTGTGATTAGAGAATGAGAGAAAACATCCCCATCAGTGATTTAAAAACTTATTTCTTCAAAACAGTGTATTAGTTAAGTCAGCATTTCCTGCTATGAATTCCCAACAAAAAGCCTGAAGGGTATTGGGACAGAGTGCTATTAAAAATAGGCTCTCCATCTATCATACACCTTGATAAAGTCCAAAGAGAGCTAGAAAACAGAAGCATCAGCCTACATTATGACAGCCATTAGGGACTGCTCAGTTCTGTGGCTAATAGGCAGAAATTGCCATCAATCTTTAATATGTAAAAATTGATTAATTGGCATTAAGCTTAAGAGATACACAACAGGATTTTTTATTTCATCAAGGAGATTAATTAAAGAGCAAATACTGCATAAATGGTGTTCAGAAGCTAGTTTTTGTCTTTTTTTTTTGAAGTGGATATTCCCATTTTCCTATGCCTCTGGTTGTCTCAGAGCTATGACTGTCAAGTGCTGTTATGCAGATCACCAGTTAGTCATTCATCACAGCAAAGCTTAACAGATACCAGTTATCACATTTGTCTACCTTGCAAGGTTTCCACAGCATGAGATGACAAATACTTTGCCATCATACTCATTCAAAGGATTTTGAAAATTACTTTCCTGCATGGATTGTGTAGTGGAATGATATATTTACTTGTTCCACTGTTAATGCTTGGAAATTGATTTAACATTAGCAAAGACAAAAACAAATGCACACTAAAAAACCCACCAGAATCCGATTCTACTTAGCAGTCACAGATAGGATGAGAAATCAACTGTTTTTAAGGGAAAATAATTTCCTATATAATAGTTAAATTCATTTCTCATTGGAGTTCAAAGAACAAGAACATCATGTGTAAGTTAAATAATTTAATTTCATGGCTTTCCTTGGCTAAAGAGCACAGTCTTTAAAAACTCACCACCAGCGACTGATAAATACATTCAGTAGTCAGATCATAGAAACTTCTAAGAGAGCTGTAGGACAAAAACAGTCTAAGAAGCACCAGCACACAGAAACCAAATGCAAAACTTTTTTTCTTCCCACTTTTAAATAAAACTGTTCATTTTCACAATTAAAATGCTAGCAAACAGTGACTGCAGAGGTTTGTCACTGTACAGAACTGCCATCTAGCATGCATGTAACACAGCACCCAGCTCCCATAGTTAGATATGCATTAAGACCCCATTAACAACAGTAGCTGTAATTGACACAGGGCCTAAACAGGGCAGTATAGATAATGCTTTTTACTAATAACACAAGTGCACTAGTATCTTTAAAAATAATACATCTTGTAATAAGTGCAGCTTCAGGTATCAGCAGGAATATAAAATAAAAGAATGCCTTGGAAAAAACACCACTAGAACCGTAATAAAAAGCCTTAATTGCCCATAACTTTCTGGGAGCAACTGAGGAATTCTCTGTATCCACACATAAGGTGCATTTGCTGTATCTTCAGAAAGGAACCACTTTGAAGAGATGACACTTTCCCCATCAGGACATGTACCACTATGGAATCATTTGCTACTTTGTAATAGTACTTCTGAAGCAAATGAAACAGCTTTACAGAGGACAGGACCACTGCAGTGGAATCACAAAACGAGATTTCAGGTTCTTGAAATGTAAGACGTTTTAAATTTCTACTAGTGTGCTTAACTGCAACTCATACAAAATTGCAGTGTTTACAGTGTCATGTAAGGCAATTCTGGGTGAAGCTGTTACTTAAGAAGACTGTGTAAATATTAAGTTATCTACATGACCTGACTTACCCTGTCCCTTTCTTGATTATTCCACTCAGGAGAGGATATTCAGCTGGAACAGTCAGCAAGTTCTCATCCATACAAATAGCTGCATTATCACTTTTCTCTTTTTCCTAAAAAAGTCAGAGGCTGATATCTCTACTGTGAGCTACATGCCCATTCATGTTCAATAACTTCGGAAAGTTATTTCCTTTTAATTTGCCATCTGTTCATAAAAATATCTTGCCTTCACAGCAACTTTTTTTAACCTTGACTTTTGTAACCAAACACCTTTCCTGCTGCCTATTTTTTTCAGTTAAAGTTCAAGCAGGCTTTGTACTGGTCTCACCCTTGTTTTAGCCCACATAGAAAACCCATAGCAGCAAGTGCTACTAAACTCACAGTTACATCACCTTCCAGAATTAAAAACTGTTCGGATAGGTCTCAGTCCATCTCCGGCTCTGGGGCAAGAACAGACTTTATGCAATCACTTCTCTGGAAGCATTTTGCCTCTGTCTCCCATTTTGAGTGTACAGACCACTGTGATTTCCTTCTGAATATCAGCCTTTAGAGGAGCACCTGTTGAGCTCCATATTAATTTCCTCCATAGCTTTCCCAAGCAGTGTGGATGCTCTCTGTAACAGAACAGGCTTAGCAAGTCAACTTAATAGCTTCATTCTAACCCGTATTTCTGCTCTGTGGCTTGTTAAATAGCCACTAGGCTGAGTGAGACTCTTCCTTAACAAACGAAAAAACAAGCAAACTTGTAGGGAAACTCAGGTTGAAAGAATTCATCTGTAAGCAGCATACGAACAACTCACGGTTATTATTATGGATAACTCATCTTGTTTTTCTCTTTAAAAGAAAAGTTTATTAAATGCAACCTTAATACTTATTTATAACAGGGAAATTCATCTTCCACAAGTTGTGGTTTAAGTGCTCCCTTGTTTGTGTACATGGCTATCAGATTCTGAAAAGATACTGTGCATAAAAACCTATGGGCCCATAAATTCAGAACTGGTGCTAGTTACACAGCAGAACTAGCCTCCTTTGCATAACAGCCCAAAATCAAGAGGGGATGTCAGCACCCAAAAATGAAGGCAAGTCTTCCACTGTCTGCTTTTTTTTGGTATTACCAATTCACCATCCTTTGCAGAGACTACTATTAGCCAAAACACATATAATAGTAGTTTATAACAGCTAGTACTCCTGTTTCAGCATCAGAGATATCTCTTTTACTCCTCTGAAGGCACAGTCTAAGTCACTTCACTGAAGTCAGCCAGCACATATACAAGTATTTAACAGAAGGGCGCAACTTCATTTTCTCCAGGGATATCATTTCTCCCCTCCATCCCTTCTTTCCCTGGCTGAATCTGGTAGAGAGGGAAAGCTCTCTGAACAGTCCCAGTGTCCTTTGAGTGTTCTCTATCCCATAATGTTGAAAAGGATAGAGCTGCTCCAACTGTACCAGTGTGGTACATTGAGGTGCCATTAAGAACACAGTGACAGAAGTAAAAGCTAAGTGAAGAATAGATGCTGCATGCAGAAGATGACAAGACTGCAGATCTTTGTTACGAGACACTAAGAAGCAGAGAAATTGTTATTTTTCCACTTCTCATTTAAAATAATCTGTGTCATAAATACTACACTCCTTTTTCTAACAGCTATTACCCATTCCCAGATAGCATTGCATTTTAGTGATTGATGGAGGCATGTGTATAGGCTTCAGCTCAGACTATGACTTAGGATGCCTGTTTGATAAGAGTCTCAAGTGGAATAAAGACAGACCAAAAAGCCAAGTCATCTGTACACAGTGAAATTTAAGTATTTATTTAAAAAGTAAACCTTTGGGCACATTGCAATTTAAAAAAAAGGAAAAATACAAAGAATCTATTGGATTAAGCAGTAAAAGCCAGCAATATTACAAGCTGTTTACATACCAACATTTACATTAATTTAAAACAAGTGGCATGTCACCAACATGTAAAATATACTTCAAAAGGTTAAAAAAAAATCAAGCTGAGTTTTGAAAGACGCAAGTCTACCACATGTGTGAACATGGGTTTGGTCATTCAGTTTAAATCCCCTCTTGTACTGAAATGTTCAGTCTTCAAATTATACAAGTGGATAGCTAGCAGCTGTTGCTATTCCACAGTGGTTCTTCCTGTCCTTGGCCATGTAGATATATCCTTTGTCACCCCACTTCTCACCCCAGCTGAAAACAAAAGCAAAGGATTTGTTTACATATTCAGAAAATACTTATTTACTTTCCCAGTGTTTAAACTGAAAATTGCTGCATTCCACATTTGTGGAGAAAAATCAAGATAGCTGCAGCCAAAACCTAAAGTGTCCTCCAGCAATTAAATGCATGTTACAGAAGTGGCCCAAACTCACAGAAATGAAGGATGCAGCCATCCTCTCACTAGGGTAGTCACACTGAGGTGCAAACTTTGATTACAGGTTCATGAAGCTCAGACACTGCTCCCAGCAAACTTCAAGGGAAGTCAGAGACTGAAAGCAGCATTTGAGGGTGTGCCCAGTAATGCTGAGAAACTGAAACAAGCTCATGTGATGTGCCCTTTGGCATTACTTTATTGTTTTAATCCAACTTAGGAGGTAATTAAGTTCAGGTATTATACTATTCCAGACAAGTGAGCAGCACTGTGCTTCCAAAAAAAAAATCCATTACACCCTCACAACATGGGTTCCTCCTCCTTCCCTCTGCCTCACTCCTTTAATATCTGCTAGCTTCACAGGTTGTTTCACTACTGAGCCCCCTTAAACTAACTGAAAAAGCAAAAGACTAAAGTCTGGTGCTTTGGGTCTACTTTATTAGGCTGCCATCAGCACAAGTTGGATTTAACCTTTGTTGTAGAATACAATCTGAAAACAGGCTCTGGCTTTCCCACATGCAGATTTTAATTACTGTAGTCTCCGTACCTGCCCTCATAGAAATGACAAATGACCTTCCCTTCTCTCATCAGTAAGTGGCAGACAGACCTTACCTGTTCTTAACAATCCAGTATTTCTTCCCATCTACATCTTCCCCTTCAAAGCCGTAACCTACAACCAGAACACCATGGTCCAAGTCTTCACTGCTGCATTCTGGTTCATAGTAGATACCTGTGAAAGCATAAGTTCACATGTGAACAAGCTTATCTGCAGAAAACCCTTCTCCCTCACCAGAAGATTTGTAGATTTCCAATTAAATGTTGCACAACCACTTGAAAGTTAGAGGAAGGAGTCATAAGTGTATCATGGCAGACACTGAGGAATAAGTACACACAGATGTAAAAGAAATGCAAGTTGTTAATAAATCCCCACCTGACTGATAGAACTGGAATGAAGTATGGCCTGCATCAATAGCAACAGACACTGGACCCACAGCTGCAACTGCTTTCATGAGAGCTCTTTCATGTCCTTGAGGGATGTCAACAAAGCCAGTGTCATTAGCAGCATTGTATTCTGCCTTGTAGCGGCAGTCTTCATCATCCTAAAAAGAAAAAGCTGTAGTTATGACACAGTTCTTCATTTAACACACAAGTGAGCACAGAACTACCAGATATTCTGACACTTCACTGCCTTGAAAACATGGGACTGAAAAAGATCCAATTGCTTCAGCAGCGCTTTGAAAGGAGAACAGAGAAGAAATACAGAGGCTGCTTCTGAGTTTCTCAAAAGTACACTAGAAGTAAAGGACTGAACCAAAACAAAAAGTTTTACTGGGATGCAAAGAACCATAACCCTGTCCTCTTTGGTCGGCAGGACATATCTTTCCAGGGAGGAAAGAAGCCCAGAATGCCAATGGAAGAAAGCCAAGTATTCATTAATTATTAAGGAATCCAGAAACTGCTTGTTGAGCAAGCACTAAAATCCACAATTTTACACTGTCATAATTTGAGAATACGTACAAAATGATTCAGAAGTTAGTAATTTGTATTACATGACCATACATACTTGTATATTTTGTGCTTCCTCACACTAGGGTTTTTTTTTTTTATTTTAAACAGTAAGCCTGAGCTGCTGGTGTCACACGCATTTGCCTCAGGAGAAAGGCAAGGCCTAGTTTGGAAGTAGTCATGTGAAACTGAAACAGATTCCAGCAAGCACATCCCTCCCTTACCTGCATTTTAGATTAGCACTAAAATTGTTTCCCCAATTAAGGGAACACAGAGTACAGCTCAGTTGCTTTCTTTTTGTACTCAGCAAGTTAGGCACTTGCTGTAATCAACTGTGATCTCTAGAACAGTCAAGACTGGAAAAAGCTGAGACTTCAGGGACATAAGTGAACAGGAACCCAAATCCAAAAGCTTCTGTATTACTCACAACAAATGGCATTGCTATTACCCATTCACACAGCACAAAACAAACTGCAGGAAAAGATCCTCTTAAGCAAACAGAACTCTAAAGTGGTGAAAATCCCAAACCATGGGTTCTCAAGTGATACCACAATTTATTACTCTTTTGTCCTCTTGTCTGTTTAGCATTTGATGAATCATTAGAGGTATTTTAAAAGTCTGTCCATTACTTTCATTTATGCATATTTAGTCCAGAAGTAGAACTTAAGGCATTGCCAAAAACTGTTATGTAAACAAATGACACTAGCAACAAGAATTAGGTGGTCTATAGGTAGCAATTCTGTAATAGGTCAGTTAGGGGAAGATGAGTTGCTTTCCTACCACTAAGTAGCACCATTGACAAGGGCTGGATTCCTGGTTTGGTGTGGCAACCAAGATAAGGCACAATGTCTGATAGGAGAGCAACAATGAGGGCGAGGAATAAAAATATTTGCTCTAGTTTTTCAAACTGGTCTGGCTAGATTTTGACCTCAAAGACCAGTGCAGCATCTGATTCCTACTGGGGCTAGCAGTCTTGCTAGTTCTCTTAACAGAAGATGTAACAGGAAGAAGGGATATACTGATCACTACAAAGACATTTTCCTCTCTAGGTATGAGTTTCCCAACACACAGTTTTTCCACACAAAAGACATGATACCTACAATACAAGTTCAGCTATTTCACTTACCTTTGCTGTGTATGGGTAGGATTCCTCAGAATCAATGCCCCCATTATCCTGCACATACTGGAAAGCCTGGTCCATGAGACCACCATTGCAGCCTTGATTCCCTTCAGGGCGAGAACAGTCCACCAGATTCTGCTCACTCAGTGAAACAAGTTTGCCAGTTTTTCTGAAGTGCTGCCCTTCTAGAGCTCCTGTTGTGCTGAAAGCCCAGCAAGAGCCACACTGACCCTGCAGTATAAAATGAAATCACAAATTACAAACCCAGACAAACTAGGCAATTATATTTCCCTTATCACTTATCTAAGCAAGAAAGACAGAAGTCACAAGACAACGTTGCTTTCACACTCCTACCATGTACAAATGAAGATACCACAAACTTTTCAGTTCCAAGATATTTAGTACAGCACTCCTAAAAAGTCCTAAAGAGGTACAGTAGTCTTACCAAAATGGTGCTTAATTTAGTAAGCTTGTACAAGGTTCATTAAACAGGTACACAGTATTTTTCCTCTATGGAGTTGGATGTAGTGTTCAGGAAACTGGACCTCTCAATGGTTAAAAAAAAATCCACCATCAGAAAATACCTGGTCTTTAACTGGAGTTACATATCCCTGCTCTCGCCAGTCTACTGATCGTGGCACTTCCAGGAAGTTGGGCTCAAGAAACTGGGATCCTCTGTACTTTCTTTCTGACTTCTTGTGTATATAACCATTCATCAGCTGTCTGAACTCCTCAGTTGTCTGAAAAACAATTCAATGCATGTAGTCACCATCTATTACACACCATTATTCAGAACCATACATTTCAAGCCTCTATACATACCATGTCACCAAACTGATTCATTCCCAACTTGTAGGTGTGTTTTCCTAATGTATGATCCAGGTTATGGAGTTCAATCATTTTCAGATTCTTCTCCCACACCACTCTCCTCCAGCTTTCCTCTCTCTGAGGGGTGAAAAACCAGCATACTTCAACGAGGCGGTTCAAACAAAGTTCACTTCTATAGCAACGAGCTTGGTTAAGGCTCGCATACGCGGGCAAATGGAGACTACTGGAATGGGAAGCCTGAGAGCTGTTTAAGAGGTGGGCTTTTTGCCTCCCTCTTAACCAAAACAATGAGCGCAGTACAGCTGAGCCGATGCACAAGCAGAGGGAAGGGGCCTGGGAAGAGGGGGATTATCCTTGCCAGGCGCAGCCCATCCCACGGCCGGCGCCACAGTGGAGCAGCCGTGACTCAGCTGGCGGGGCCCGGTAGAGCGCGGACTCACCTCATGGTAGTCCTTGTTGTGCCACGACTTCCACAGCCTCCAGTGCCCGTCCAGTTCGGGGTCCCGCGGCGGCGCGCCGAGCGCCAGGCCCAGGCAGAGGCAGAGCGCGGTCAGGAGGGGGTTCATGCCGGCCGATCTGCCGGGGAGGGGGCACAGCGGTCAGGCGGGGAGCCCCGGCCCCGCGGGGGCCGCTCCGCCGGCGGGGATGCGGGGCGGCCGGCCGGCCAGGAGCCTCCCGAGGAGTCTGCCCGCCGCGGGACACGGGCTGGGACACGGGCGCAGCCCAGGCCAGCACCCCACCCCCCGAGGCCCTCCCCCGCCTCGCAGCCCCCGCTCACCTCGCTCCTCACGCCCGCCACTCTCCGGGCCCGATAGTGCTGTGACTGCGCGGCCCCTCTTATTGCGGCCAGGCTCTGCCCGCACCGCCCCGCCCCGCCCACTGGCGGCTGCACCGCCCGCACCGCCTCCCGCACCTCCCTAGAGGGGTGGGGGGCGGCGGGGGCAGTGTCGGTTCTGTCCCGCACCGGCCGGGGCTGGGGGGCGGCGGGGGCAGTGTCGGTTCTGTCCCGCACCGGCCGGGGCTGGGGGCGGCCTGGTCCGGCCCGGGCCGGAGCATCTCACACTGGGCACGGCCCCAGCGGCTCGGCGGGGACACTGCTGCCAGAAACATTTACAGGACAGTCCTTTTTATTCTCCCATGATTTAATATCTGAAAGCTGCTTCTCTTGTTTTGTTTTGGTTTTTTGGTTTTCTTTTCCCCTACCTCTGGACCCAAGCCCAGTAAGAGGCATTTCGCCGCCAGTGTGGCTAGTGTTTGTGTGCACAGCGTCCGCTCATGCCTGCTGGAGAACACGGTTTGCGACACCGAGAGTTGCGGCACAGATATTGAAAGGCTTACGCATGGACTTGTGGTAGCGGCACGCAGGATTGCAATAAGCAGTAGCAGACAAACTTTGATTTTTTAACAGTCTCTAGTAGTAGAGTAACTGCAAAAGTTACGTGACCTTCATCCCTAAACTTTTGTAAAGCCAGTGTTGCTGATGCCTTTAGCTTACAAACTTGAGGGCATGTACTTAGAGTAAAAAAACAGGATTTGCAGACTGTTGCACAATAGGAAAAGGGAAGAATTAATATGATATGTGCTTCCACCTTTTCTGATGTCTCAATAAACACAATATGTCACTAAAACAAGCAGTGCATGTTTCCTTACCCAGATTAGCTCAGGAACAGTCTTTGACCCAAGGAAACCCCACAAACCAAATATATAAAGATATATTGGAGGGGTTGTCTTGTCTTTTTTAAGCACTTGTGCAAGTCTCCTATTTGCTTGTATCTTTCTATCATGAAACTTTTTACTGCATAATCAATACACATTTAAACACCTCAGGACAGTTAGATGAACTTCATGTAGTTTGATTAACTTGTAATTAGAGGGGTTTTATGTTTGGGTTTTAGGTTTGGAGTGGGAGGGGGGACTTCGTGTTGTTGGGGTTTTGTTTTGTTTTGTTTGTTTGGGGTTTTTTTGAGATGTTTGGCATTTGAGAATTTTTTACTTACCAGCTTTTTGCTGACATTTTCAGTGCAATTAGATTTCTCATTCCTATTTAGGTCAGCTTTGTTTCTGCAATTGTAACTAGTATCAACTGAGCAGTGAAAGGCTACAAGTAAATTACCAATGAACTGTGGACAAGGACCTTTAAGTGGACAAGATGTTTAGCTGGCATGACAGAGGGTAAGGTCTAAGTTACAGAATGTTGTGCACCATAAATCACATGTCTGCTGCTCTGTAATGCACCCTGAGATGCACCAAGACAAACTGATGCTTTTCTAGATCATATGAGCTCCTGTCTCCTTGGGGAAGTTACCACGGAATCAGCTAGCATGTGATACCACTGTGCTACCTCTCCTTGTGAATACTCTTAGTGCATGTACACACACACGAGTCCATTCTTACTCTGAACATTATGTTCACTCTACAAGTTTATTTAACAACTATACACAGGGAAATCTTAGCTGAGAATTTGTTGAAATGCTTGAAGAAGGCAGAAATACTTTCACCTTCAGTATGTTGATTTAGGCATGTACTGAGCCATAACTGTTATGTGGATATATCAATTCCCCAGGTATTTCTCTAAGGAAGCCATGATGAGAACTTTGTCATCACAACAGTACCATTTAGAAACCTGTGATAAGAAGCTAGCCTAGGACTACATCCAACTCCTGGATGCTCATTTCCTCTCTGAGGACTGTATTATATTGTCATCAATATGAAGACTACCAATCATGTTCCAGTGGCTGTTCATTATGTCAGCCACAGTAAAAACAGCATATAACACAGCCACTAGATATTACTTTGTCACTGTCCCTACTGCTTCTGCCTGTGCACCATGATGTGTTCACAAGCCAAACTGCAGTCGTGGTGTGGTGGTGGTCAGCTGAAGTCAGCAGAAGGTCAGTGGCAGCAGTTACAGGTAAGTGGGCAGATGCTGCTAGAAAGGATTTTCTATTAACTGTGCAACTTTGTGACAGCATGCTGCAGGCACACCAGCCATAGCGGCATTTGTATTGAAAACATATCTGTAGGTAGGGACTGAGAAATGCACACCTTCCAAGTTAGCAGAGAGAACGGGTGAAATCATTGGCTCATTCAGTTCCTCTGCTTACAAGCTCAGCTGAAGTAATGCTATCCAGTCCAGAGGAGACCTAGCTAGCTATGCTAATCACAGTAGTCAGTTCTGTCTGCAGTAGTCTAAAGATCAAAACTTTGAAGCAAGGAGACACTTGCTCATTACGTTTAAACTCTCCCTTTTGGAGGGTAGCTTTCCAAATTGCTTTGAAAACCACCCCAGCCTTTGAGGAACTCTATATATGCAAACCTCTAGCTATTTTGCCAAAGGCATGCCACTCTTCTAAAATGTAGGAAGACCACCTTTTAATAACTGGTCATGTCACCATTGCAACAGCCAGAAGTTTGCCCACTGCCATGTAGTTATCAGGGCTTACAAATTACCAGATAACAGAGGCCACACATTTCTAAATAGTTCCAAGAACTTGCATAGCAAGTGTGTCGCCTCTGCACTTGGAAGAATAAATTCAGAATTGATCTCTAGGGACAGATCTCATCAACATGAGATATGCCACTGCACATTGCATGTGTACAGCACAGTCCTCCCCATTTGGAACCACTCCACTTACTAGAATACAGTATTTTTGAAATTTTGTTTTGTACTTTTAAATCCTTGTCCTTATTTTTTCTCCTGGTACAAATTCACAGAGGGAAGGACAATCTGCATATGGCAGAAAATGACCCAGAAATCAGAGAAGTTAAGATCCTTTGCAATGGTAGTTGAATCGCAAAGTTACAGGAGGCTGGCAATATGTGAAAAACATCCGAGCAATGTATACAGAATAAGCTATGTTACATTCAACTGTGCAAGTCTGTGTGCATAAGCAGCTGCCACACGCCAGCAATCTCAATGTAACTCATGAGCCATGATCTTTACTGAAGTAAAAGCAAGTAGTTTGTTTGTATCCCATTTTATCTAAACAGCAAAGGAAGGATGTTTTCTTTAGTCAAACATGGATTTTTGCATTACTATGAAAACAAAATTGAGGATTTTTATTAATGGAATACAAATACTGATCTGGCTTACTAAAAACAAGAGATAACAAGAGATTAGCTCAGTTGGTTAGAGCATAGTGCTAATAATGCCAAGGTCACAGGTTTGATCCTCATATGGCCAATTCACTTAATAACTGGACTTGATGATCCTTGTGGGCCCCTTCCAACTCAGAATATCTTTGGAACAATAGATCTGTGAAAAAGCTACGGCTGTGAACATTTGTTTATACCAGGTTAAGGCCCTCTGCCTTAAATCTGGTTTCTGTCATTTCACCTTACTACACTGTAGTTTAAGAATGGACTTCTACAACAGCATGGTCTAATTCATCAAGATGCATCTTAAACTGTGTTATTTAGCTTCAAATGCAAATTACTGTATTTCATAGCAGGCTTTCATTGACCAACTTCCATAAGAAGCACTGCTCACTTTAGCACTTATTTTTAGTGGCATGTTCTGAAAAGTTTTAGGGACTGCAGATATATTTTTACCTAGATTGGTTTGAACATGTCTGATAAAAAGGCTACCAAAAAACCATGAGAGGTTTCTCTTCTTCCTTGCAGCGCCATGAAAATAACCAGCCTTCCTCCACAACCTGGGCATTCCTCACCCGAGATTTGAGGTGGCTTTGGAGTTTATAATGTCCCTCCGG
>JAWWEU010000091.1:34281192-34291311 GCA_035583155.1 Acropternis orthonyx
AAAGACAACAAGAATTCATCAACTGAATTTGTAAATCATTAACTCAGGTGTAGTTCTGCATCCTGAATTCACTACAGGCTCGGACAAGAAAAAAACAGTCTAGAAATATCATGGCCCAATGAGGTCTTGGCTGACTTGTTGCTGTTCTCCTCCTCAAGCAGAGGAATTAAAGAGAATGCTGGTTACTTGTTCTCATATACTAGAGCAAAGGTACATTCACAGAAACTCAGTTGCAAAGTGCAGGAGGGTTGTTTTTGTTTGTTTTTTTTTCTTTTTTTTTTTTCTTTTTCTTTCTGATAAGACTTCAGATAGTGGAGCTGTGGCTCTGTGAATGGTAAGCAGGTGAGGTATATCATAAGGGAACAGTTTTATCCTGAAGTTCCTGGACAACTTTATCCTTATCTTCAGTTATGTACTTGCAATTGTGTATCTGTATAATTCACATGCCTGTTGCCTGTTGTTGCCCTCTGTGTTTCCATTTTGTTCCTCCCTCCCACTGGTTCTGGGAACCACCGAGGTTACCTCATATTTCTCAAATGGCTTTTTAAAGTTAACCCCAGTGGTTTTCTCACTAAATTGCTGAGCGTGCCACAAAGCAGGGGCTTTTAATAAACAGGTAGTGCAACAGAAATTCAGGAAAATTATTTTTTTCCATATTCCTGTTCTGGAAAGTCAAAAATACTCAAGTTTCATATGAATTGCAGTGAAGCACACAACATGTTATTGTGTATCCTTTCATAGGCTGAGCTATGTGGGAGTAAGAGTTTTGCTAGGTAGGCAATGCAGAATAAATGTGAGAGTTACACTTCTCCTGCCTCCACTCCTTAGTCAGACCATCAGTACCTTCTGTTTGTTTTTCTTCCCTGAAGGATATAAGACCTACGGCATCACATCATCCATGTGTCTATTTTCCTCCTGTATCTTTTGAGGACATTGGCCATTGCAAGACAAGTGTGAAAAGAAGTCTCCAACTTACCTGGAAGGCAGCAGTTTGATAGGAGAGAAGAAAACCAAACCAGAACCTCTGCTAGAGGAAAGCTAGAGAGACCACAGTTGCCACAAGGAGTGCCTGGCAGCTGCACTGCAGTGTTCCACCATCTGAACACCCACAGGTCCACACTGCCTGTGGTGCAGCTCTCTCTTGCTCAGTGGGGATGGGAAGAGATATGGAGATAAAAGAATGAACAGGAGACAAAACAGAGCTCCAAAATTGGTCAGTTCTGCCTTCCCACTACTTTTTCTGCCATCCATGTTGACAGTCTAAATCCACAGCTGGTTTTCTCATTTACTTGCAGAAGATCCCACATCTACCTTTGCAACCTCTACATCTTTACTGAAGTCTGACAGACTCTTGGAATGAAGAACTATAGTTAAGGAGAGCAAGAGGGAGCACATTCCTACCTGTGATTCTATTGTAAAGAAACTGAAGTGTGTTGAAGAAAGTGGCAGTGCAATTATATCCTTGGCTACAGAGATCAGGCCTTTGCACTACAAGCAGACAGCCTACAAAGAAGGAGGCAAAGGCAGGATGAGTTTTGCTTTTCTCTTTGACTGTTTCTGATTAGATGAAGTCTTCTGGGCTAAGTGAAACCACTAAAGATTGAACATCCTCTGATTACCAAGTATGATGTGACAATGTACTTCTCATCAATAGCAGAAACCAACAATGATAATGAACATCAATAATTTTCCTAGAAAAACATCTCAGAAAAGGAGTTAGGATGAAAGGATCATCACTAAAGGTCAACATATTACATGAGAAATCCATTATTTAATACAAGTTTTAAAAATAGAACACTTTCCTGTTTTTACATCTAAAACACTTGACAGGAACCTCCAGCCATCCCAGTTCTAAAGACAGTGAAAAGCCATGCCCTGTATTATTATCCACAGAGGTGGTTTCATATAATTCTGTGAATTCACTTACATGAATAAACTACACACACACTTATAAATGTTTGCAGGACTGACCCCTAAACACCAAAGCTGGCTGCTTCAGTGGGATGGAAGGATTGACTCCTTCTGTGCAGGGAATAGCTGATAACACTAAGCCTTCTATGCACTTGTAATGCACTGTGTGAATTATTTTTTTTTTTCAGCACTAAATTCCAGGAAGACTAAAAATAAGGCACATATATAGAGTGCACTGAAAAAGTGTGTTTTGAAGAGTATATAATTTAAGACAGTATTTCTCAGATAACTAAATGGAGAGTAACCTGACATTTTTTGACACCTAACTCGACAAATTAACAACTTTCTAAGAGTTGTGTAAGTAAACTGTATGCTATGGAGGCTAAGTAAAACTGTTGAGAAGAAATTTTCTTCCTGCACCAAAACTGCTGTGAAGACCACACAGCAGTTTTTGCCAGTGTTACTCTCTGCAGTGAAGAATAGAAGAATAATTCGTGTTTTATTTCAACCTGTACAGGTAATACAGCAATCTTTTATAGTTATATATATCCATGTCCACACAGTTCAAACTCAGGGCTTGAATATGGTGAATCAATGGTAGTCATGTGGCAGTTTGTGCACAATGTGTTTCGTGCTACAGGGATGCTTCTCATTCATGTCCAAACTCTCCTGGTTTTCTTCCCTTAGAGGTTATTTGTACTGATATGTGGAGGAAAACGCTCTGAGCATCACAAGCCGAACATTTTCTTTAGGCAGAGCTGATTAAGCTACGCCACTCACAGATGAGATTAGCAGTCACTCATACTAGTTGTACATGGAAATTGGCAAGGTGAGGGCAGAGCTGCTGCTTCACATAGACTTTGTTACAGCCTATTTTTCATTTGTCTTTGGACCTTGCTTTATATGCGTTCTTGTCCTACAGCCTCTGTAGAGTTTTCTTTTGTTACTGGAATAACTTGATTTCTCTTGTGCTTCCTCAGACTGGAATGGATGTGTTTGGTTTGTTTCACGTCCCCCTCTCCTTTTGACTAAAAGTAATCCCCAATGCTGTAAACATCCCTGAAAACTTTTGTTTTCCTTCTTCTCAGGTTAATGCCCAGCTACCTATCTACATGGAGGACATAACTGAACACATGAGGCAGAAGATGGTGTGGAGGACATTCTACTCTGTAGTGCCTTCTTCTTTATGGAGCCTGATCAGAGTGGGGTAAGTTCACACACCACTAACATGGATGGGCATGGCACCCAGAATGCCTGACCAAGAAAGGCATTATGCTTTCCCTTTGAAGGATGAAAAAACTTGCAGAATCTTTCTGCTGCCACAGAAGTCGCTTGTGCCCAGATACACTTCAGTCCAATAAAGCATTTCCAGAGACATTTAGATGTGAAGAGCAGGAGCCCTGCTAGCATTGTGACTTCAAATGCATGTGTCCACACGTCTTACTTGGATAGCAGCTATAGCAATGAAACAAGTTTTGCCAGTAGCTTGGGTCGACATAGTCTTTTTCCCATTAAATAGGTCAGTCACAACATTGTTTTTTGATCTGTGCTCTTGTTTACTGGATTCTTACCCTGACTGACAGATAGCCCAAAGGCATGATGTTGCAAAGGGACAGTGGAATGGCTGTAGGTCCTCTGGTGAGAGATGGGTCACTCTTGCTTCAATGCCCTTTGTATGTCTACAGAAGCCCCTGTACAGACAGACAGGAGGTGAGTGAGGGGAGAAGTTGGGGTCAGGGCAGGCTGTGCTATGCACATTGGTGATTGTGAAATGCTGTGTCCCCAGGAAGAGACTTAAATTGAGGTGGTGAACTCCAGTGTCTTCATCCACCAGACATCTCCCCTTATTTTACCAGGATGCATTGCATACAGGCTGTGCAAGAAATTGGATGTAATAGATATCTGGTTATGTTGCAAAAGAAAAAAAGACTCTGTGAAATCAGCATGTTTGTTTATCTTACAGATTGGTCAGATGAGGGACCCCTCACCTCCTTTCAGGGTGAATTGTATAGACTGTACCTCCAAGGGTGATGGGGAACAAAACAAAACCATCTCTCTCACCTCTCAATGCCAAGTGAGCTGACAGGAGTTGAGGAAGAACTGTAAAGCAGCCAAACAAAGGAAGAATGTTGCAATGATCATTTTGAAACAAACCTGTTTGTTATGAGCAGTGACTGTGGCAATATTTATGCTGTGATTCATTCCAAAGTGCAGCACCTGCAGTTTTAGTCTGCATTATTTTTAGGATAGAAGCTGCAGCTTTTACTATTCTAACATTTAATTGTGAGAAGGCAAGCATCAAAGCTGCTTTTGGCTCTGGGACTGCATTAACTTAGAGTAGGACTTGTGTAAGAAGTGGCTGGAAGCATCTTTTCACTGCCAGATACATGTTACTTATAACTGACTCACAGCAGACAGGGGTTCACACAGTTGCCTATCTCTCTGTATTCACTGTAGTTCCTCTTTTTCATGTGACAACTGCAATTACAAGAAACTCCTAGCTGGCATATATCATACCACGTTAGAGCTCTTTGAGGATGCCCACAGAAAGTCACTTACACTGCCTCCCACTCCTCCTTGATGACAAGACTGAGCTTTCTTATCTGTGTCTATGCTAGATTGTCGGTGACAGAGTCTGTCTCTGTGTCTGTAGGCTCCAGGCAGCTAGTTGCAGCCTCCTTACAGCCATCCTTGCAGACAGACATGCATGTTATTTTCTCAGCACTACTGAGAAACAAACTGCTACGGCCAGGATGGGGTCAGAGATGGTCACTGCTTTGTATGGCTGGTTGTTGATGCTCTTGGAAGGCACAATTTAGAAACTCATCAAATTCCAGTGGCTACCAGTGGGAGTTGCATGTGATAACACTGCGAGAACAGCTCTTCTGAGGGAACCAAAAGTCAGGTTCCTGTTAGTTTACAGAAACTCAGCTTCAGAATATGGGACTGCAATCCCACTCTTGGCCTAATAATATTGCCAAATACCTAGCTAGTGAAAATGCCTGGCTTACTGGCTGTCTTAGCAGGGGAAAATGGGATCAGGCAAGTAAGGGTCTACAGATTATTACCTCTGAGAAGATCTTTGTTTCCAACAAAATCTTCAATATTCAGACTTCTCAGTTCAGTTTTCAAAGGTATTCAGTGTTTTTTTCCTAAAAGTGCATAAAATACGTGAAAGTGCAGGGAAGAATCTTTACACAGACTGGTTTGATGACTCCTCTGCTTAGCTCTACACACCTTCTTTTGTTTTTTTTCCTGTACTCAGCTACTGGAGTTGGTTTTGAATAGTTTAAAGAAAACACCCTTAAATACTTAAGGGGGAGAGGGAAAAAGAACTAAAACCCCAGTTGTCCAAATAGACAAATGCCTATCCAAAAGCAAGAAAGGACTACTTACTTTGGGAAATTTGCTCATGAACATTTTGTCCTTCTCATTTAATTTTCCATTTGAAGGAATTTTTGTTTCTTTTTCTTTCCATTTCAGGCAATGAAGCTGACTTTACATCTTCTAAGTCAATGCAAATATATCTGAGATCCTAAACAGTGAGGGTTTTTTGTTTTGTTTGTTTGTTTGTTGCTGGAAAGGTAAAAATTGTACCTCTCACTTTGGAGGCAGGTATGAAAACCAGAGTTACCCACATCTGAAGCAATGACAGTCCCCTTTCCCTGTCCTGGACATCTTTCCCCCACAGCCCAGCCCTGTCCTTCCTACTTACTTATTTTGATGGCTCTTTGAATTGCTATATACATGAAGAGGAAATAATTCACAAATATAGATTTCCAAAGCCCTGATAAATTAGTGGGGGTTTCTGTACATAGTAAATAAAAGGCAAAACATACAGGTAAATAGAATTACAAATAGCTTTCTTGTCTGAGTACCTTGAGACACGAAGACTATGGAAGTTGTATAAATGGACATCATTCTCCACCCACATCAAGCATAACCTTCCCAATCTGCACATTTTCCCCCTCAGTGCAGAAAATATCATAGGTAATTGTGAGACGGCTGCATCACTGATAAGTCTACAGCTGATGCTGTTGCACCAGAAACACCCTCTTCCCGGTAAGCAGGATTAAGGGGTGAGAAGTGCTCTAGTGTGCAAATGTGGACCATTCAGAGAAAGTTCACCCTGATCTACAGAAAGTTTAGCTGTGATACTGTCCACAGTTTGGTGCAATACCTGGTAAACCCAACACACAAAAGCTATGCCCTAATCCTTGGTCACACCTGGCCTGGTATCAGGGTCTAAGCTGCCCTCTGCTTTAGCTCTCAAGGGTGGTACCTTCATGGCCCCTGCAGACAACCAGGGCTGTGTCAGGCACAGCATGGCAACCCCTGCTACTTTGAGGGTGAAGAGTGAACAGATTAAATAAAGACTGTTCTTCAGAATCAGGATCTCAGAGAATCCTTTAAATTAATAAGGATTTGTTAAAATAATAGGGAAAATGCTTTCTGATTCACTTACGGAACCAGTATGATTTGTTGGCTTGTTTTTTTTATGCTTTCCCAGGCAGAGTAATCTAGACTGACATGTTGAAACTATCAGTGGTATTTGATGTGCAGGAAATATAAAATTGAGCCTTGTTTTGTAACAGTATTTAGAATTTAAATTAAATTTGCTCTTTATATTGGTTTAGGAACAGACCCTTGCAGCAGAGCTGCTGTGTATCTATAAATTCAAGGGGTTACCTCCCCTTCTTTTCAGACTGAAAGGACAACAATAAATCCAAATGCCAATAGACTAAAAATATCTGAGGGGTATAATGAAAGAGATGAACTGGGTCAGATGACACACAGATGAATTTTTCTCAAAATTGTTTAATGGTGAGTAGTACCATGTTTCTTCTTCATGTTCTGTGGCTTTCCATTCACATTTCCAGCTAGCCTCTCTTCTTGCCATGCTTGTTTTGTCACAGCCAGGTTTTTTTTTTGTAAAGCCCAGGTCCTGTGGAGCTGGGATGGTATGGTCAACATCTGTGACTGTGCTGCAGGACCACATCGTACCCTGTACAGCTCTCAGGAGTTTAGGAAAAGTAATGGTCATTTGAGAGCATGAGAGCTCCTACAGCACTGAGACTTGAATCAGTTTTAGAAACACAACCTGTGCTGAGTTGCAGCCCAGGCCTCACAGGCATGGCAGGACTATTATCTGTGTGCACACCAGAGGGCTGGGTCACAGATGGACTCTGTGACTTCAGCAGTGCCACAGGAATCCTGTGGTGCAGGCAGGAGCACAGCAAATTTCCTTTTCCTTGCTTCAGTACTAACCCGGTCTTATCACCAGATGGACCAGAATTATCTGTACCCAGGGAGCTTGAGAAGGAAAGGCCTACAGATGTCACTCCTCTATTTGCTAACTGGAGTAGCCTAGTAATGAAGAGAGGGTCCTGGGTCCGGACAGGTCAATCCCACAGTGGTGCATTTGCTGTGCTGCCCTTTCCTCCACATCACAGCAGACATACTCAGTACTCAGCCCTCCTGATTAAACATTTCCCAGGATAGAGGCTCTCCCAGCTCATATTTTGCCACTGTTTCTGGGTTTGGCATAGTTGCTGTTTCCCTAGAAGTAGTTAGAGGACTGTTTTTGCTCTTGCCAAGGGCCACCGGCATCTAGATAGAGTTTTTCCAGAGCTTATGGAAATGGTTTTAGCTAAAAAAAATATTGAAGTCAAGCCTTTACAGAGTTTGAAACGATTTATGGGTGTGGTTTACCAAGCAGTCTTGATGATTTGAACCAGCAACACTGCTAAAAAAAGACATTCTGGCCCTTCCCTCTCCTGTCACTACTCATTCCTGCTCTAAGCTGTAGAAACAAGCTCACTGAGCTGCAGACAAAGCCTTCAAAGCCAAGTGACAGGTTCTTGCTGGATCAGTGAGATGAACTAGCTGAGCATGCCAGGTACTGTGTGAGCCCAAAAGACTGCAAAGCAAGGGTGGAGGGTACAGGTCTCTCCCTTTTCAGTGCAACGTAGCTTTAGATTAGTTTAAGATACTTGGGAAAAATGGACCATCAAAATTTAGCATTGAGTCTAGAGTGCTGAGCTATGGCAGAACTTGGCTAGAGACTCCTGTATCAAGCCAAGCAAAGATTCACACCAGCCAGAATCAAATACACCTACCCTTACATACACATATATAAACTCTCTGTTTATCTCTCTCCATCTTTGACAAAATATTGTGGATTAAAGTAAAAATAAAAAATAGAAAAAGCAAAACATGAGAAATGCAGAAATTGCTGTGACAGAGTACCTAACCTTGTCAGCTGTCCTGACTGCAGTTATAAACATAAATACGCTATCAAACACCAACTACCCTTCAAATAAGTCTTCAGCATCGGTCAGATTTGTTGATCAGTTGCCAGCAGTCTCCTGACCAAAACACATGGACTACAGCTTTGAACTGTGGCTATCATCCAGAAGAGCACCTGCTCCTCTCTGTCCCAAACATGTAATTATGTTAGCTGCTGCATGCTTAGTTTCGTTTACTGTTTCTCACTAACCTCTAACTGCGGTTCTTTTATAAGAGGGCTTAGGCAAAGTTGAACACAGTGCTTTCCAAGCTGGCAGTTAGACTTCTTGGAACTAAAGTAAAAGGACTCTGACAGCACTGGACGTACAGGGCTCTCCAGGAACCCATACCAGAACACGTGCTGGTTTTAGAAAGAGTGGCTTATCTTATTTTGCATGTGCCTTGTTTACCAGGACTGAGGGTGAACCAGGGCCTTCCTCTCCCAAGACTCCGTTTGTATCATGGGGAGTAAGCAAGAGGATTTGTCATTGCCTCCAGCTGCTATTTAGATCTGTCTTTGCTCCCTACAGAAAGAAGTGTAGATGTTTTGCAAAGGTGACTGCCATCAATGTGTTTTCCAGTCTGGTTATTTCAACACTTCATTATTCTGTTCCCACTCCCCAGAGTGTTTTATTTACTTGGCTCCTTGGAGCTGGCAATCACAGGGAGGCTTCAGGGAGCAGAGGTTAGGAGCAGCACATCTGGCTTCCCAGATTTGAAATTGTTCCTGTAATTTGGTGCCCTGATGGACTAAAAGCTGAAAGGAAAGACTACAGCTATTTATGACATAGCAAAGCCACGCTGTGAAATTTGTTCCTCATGCAAGAACATCAGCCTTTTTTTGACCCTAGACTAATTTCAGTCCCTGGCATCTGAACACTGCACCTTTGATCAAGTTACTAGTACATATAATCCCCAACCATTCAACAAGGTTGAGAAGCCACTTGTTTCACATATTTCCTTCTTTTTCACATTACCATTCTACCTTCATCACCAGTTTCCTTTCACATAATTAACAGAAATACCAGGAGACAACACAGAACATTGAATAAAGTTTCTCTCTCACTGAGGGCTTGCACTGCAGCCTTCCTTTCTCCATGGAGGCAGCCAGGCCAGCCCCTTAGTCATGTCAACTATCACATCTCTGCCCATCTGGAATAAGACAGTGACCTTCATGGTTATTGCTGGGAAATGTGAGGAGACAACATGTCAACATGTCATCTGAACTTGCCTCTACCATTGTACTATGGCTGTGGCCTTAAATATGTCTTACTGTATAACATGATTTGGACAACATCTCTCATCAACAGTGGGACTGATTCAAACACTAATAAGAGGAAGGATATCCTCACAATTAAGCATGTGTCAGATGAAAACTAAGTGGCAGAGGCAGTTTAATAACCTCACACCACACCCTGCCTGATGGCAACAGAGCACTCAAGAAATCCTTGTTGTTGGCTATACCAATGGAGGCCTTGTCTCAATTACAAACATGATTCAGTACATCTCCAGTTGGGACTTTTAAGTGTTGGAAAGCCCTCTGGCCCACAGTAGAGAGTCTTCTGCTGGGCAGATACAGGAAACACTTCTACCAAACAGAGAAGGCAGAAGTCAGTCTCTGTCTTGGTGTGAGAGACAGTGCTCTTGGAGGATATTTCCAGTGAGAAATTCCAGCTGATTTTTTCATCCTGTTTCACAATACCGCCCAAATCATTTACACTACAAGCTTTTCATACTTCATTACATTTTCTAGATTTGAAAAAGATAAATGAATTTACCTGGTAGATAAGTTTTAAAACCGGAAGCTGCAGAAACAGAATACAAACAGCTTGTTGTTACATATTTGCACCTGACCGTACTGCTTCCCAAAATTGTCCTTACCTTTCTTTGCACACTTTACTTTTTGAGGGTAACCTCAGT
>JAWWEU010000091.1:34291788-34306138 GCA_035583155.1 Acropternis orthonyx
ATAACAGGAGTAAAAGGACAGGCAGAGAAACGTAAGCCCTTGAGTGGAATTGAGACTATGTCTGCAGGTCTGTTCCTCCAAGTTACAAAGGGAAATTGGCTTCAGCTTATGCAAAGTGTGGCTCTGGGCCTGTTGGATATTACAAATAAGGTTGCAGTGGTGTAAGTGGTCCTTGCAGGTCTAACCACCTGTAGAAGGAACCACAAGCTTCATGTCTACTGTGTATGCATGGATCCACAAGACTTTAAATACCGGTTAGGGAAGGTACTCTTCATTCCCTCCTATCTTTTTATGTGAAGGAACACTGAAGTTATGACTCTGCTGTGGTAGTCACTATGTAGATGTGTAACAAGGAGTTGTGGCTCCAGATTGAGGGTGGATTAAAGGAGTTTTTTCCTACCAGGTTTTGAAAGTAATTTTTCTAATGGCAGAAACAATTTGCATATTACTTCATTTACCAAAGTAACAGTTGGCAGCAGTCTCTTAGTAGCTTATGTAAAATTGCTGCCAAAGGCTATGTTTCTCCATTGGAGAAAACTTTTCTTTTAAAGATTTCATTGACGCCACATCCTAAAAACAATGTGGATCAGAGATAATGACAAATTTTTGCTCAAAAGAAGTGGTTGCCAGCACTTTTATAGAAAACAGCCTCACTTCTGAGAATGAAAAAGTGAAGTACAATGAACACTGAAAGAGTCAGGAATGTTTCCCTTACTGCTTAATGCAGTGATACTGGGCTTTACACAACTACACATGAATGCCAAACCTGAGTTAGCGAGATCCATTTGAGCTTATGAAGTCTGTTCTTGAGGTCACTGGTGGAATGTGAAAGATTGCTTTAAATCAATCACACCATAAAGATAAGCATAAAACAGTTGCCCCTCTATTCTCTCCAATCGATGTGATATTTTGTATTTGCAGGCAAAGCCACAGGAAATTCCGAGATGACATCCACACTGCACCGTTCAGTTTTGCCAGATTGGGAGCATGGTTGAACTCATAGCAGAGAGAGGCCCTGGGACCACTGTCTTTATCCGGTCAGTAACAACAGGCACCCCATCCATTTGCTCTCTTTCTGTGCACTGCCTGGTTCACCTGGTGCTGCAGACGGCATTTTGCATGAGTGATGTAGCACTCTTCCCTGCAGTGAGCAATTTAAAGCAGAAGGGTGAGTCTGATAAGGGAATTGTGAAACTACTGCACCAGCACAGAAGACTGGAACATTTAAATAACTGAATATCCTTACTGAAGAATAAAACAAGTAAGAATTTCTCCTTGATATGCTTTTCTTTGGTGGCTGTGGGAGCGCCTATAGAGCTTTCCTAGCCATGATAGTAACAGACAGGATAACTGAATGGTGCTAAGCCACAGCTGGGGCAGTACTTCTTCCTGTAACACTCCTGAAAGATACTCTCCCTGTTTTGCTAAGTACAAACACTGGATCTTGGAGAATGAATGGCAAAAGGGAAGCCACATGGTGGCTTTGTATTTCTTCCACACATCTGTCCTGTACACCCAAACTGACACCAGTAGATTAGGTTCCTTTCCATAATTCGCTGGGAAGGCAGCAACTAGTGCTTTGCAAAAACTTCTCAGCCAGGTCTTATTACCCGGGATAAAAAGGTCTGGAAATCCTTCTTTTCTCAGTAGCACTTGCAGGCCCTGGGCCTTGGGTCAGTTCATGAAACATACATGGAAACTGTTAATCCATCAGTTTAAACATTCATGCAGCTCCTTTCTGAACTTCTACAAGCTGCTTGATACTGCAGGTTATGCCTTAAGCTTCCTCTGGAACATTTACTGGCACTTGACTACCAGGTCTAGCAGGTGCAAGTGATGTTTCCTTCTGAGTGTGAGCAACAGAGGAAATTTAGCCCATCCTATCTGATGCTAAATTGGTTATGGTGACTCATCTCCTTCTGTGTTTTCCAAGCTAATTGATACAACATTCTCCAGCTGCCAACACAATGCCAGGGTCTGCAGAAAATTTTTATTCAAGTTGTTCTAGTTGTAGAGGATGGTGGTTAATTCCTTATATATAGCTAAATCAGAGTCTAATCCTAGCTATCAAACCCTTTAATGAAAAACACCTCCAAAGTATTATCTTTCCTGCTTCTTCTGCAGATACATACTCTAGGAATTGCAAAATAATCCACACTATAGTTTGGGCAAGTCAGATCTGTCCTGCAACTCACCTGGGCTTGGCACTGGATTTCGTATGCACTGACAATTGCCTTTGACACTAAAATTCCAGACCTGCACCTCTGTTTTTTTCCAGGAATAGAAGCTTTGTCTCAGCAGTCATTGACTACACTCAGCACTCTGCAGAATATTTTTTCTCGCATTTGCAACTAATAGAAAGAACTAAAAAAATATGCTAAATGCTACAAAGTTATAGTCCTTTGTAGGTAAATTTAATGATAGCAGGATTTGCTGCTGACCTCTCTGCACTTCCTTTGCTGAACGGATTGCTACATACATTTTGACTTGTAAGCAGTCCTGTGTAGGGGGTGTGCAAGGGAGACTAATTCATCTTTACGGAGAAAATTCTTTGTGGCCAGGCCAAAATTTCAGACTTTGCAATGCAATGAGCAGCTCAGCTCAAAAAGTCAAACACAAGGTGATTCAAAGAGTCATACAGATGCCATCTTTTAACATCAGCAGTCTAATCCCCTTAATGCAAGAGTCTGCCCCCTTTCTCCCACATTTCCTTTACAGAAGTTTTGAAATGTACAACTTTATTCTCCCCTCCCTGTGCACCACATGCTGGTGTCTCACACAGCCCTTACTCACTCATGCAAATTCCAGACTACCCTCTCTTCACCCCACAACCTGCTGAGGTGCAGCAAAAGCATCCTGACTGTACTTACTACACATAAGGCCCAGAGCTTCTCCAGGTTTGTTACACTCAGATGTGGCCTTGGCTGAGGTCACAGGGAAGATGGCTCACCAAGCTGGACTCTAGATCCTGTGCAGATACAACCGAGTCCATACTCATGAGCCTGGACACAGAGCCACTAGAAATGTCTTCACCATTGCAAGCAGGTGCTTTCTGCAGAAGGAGTAAGCACGTGCCCAGGCTATCAGCATCTCTTTGCCAAGAAATCCATAGAAGATGCAGCATGTCCAAGCATTCACTCCTGTTTGAAACCCCTTATTGCCCTGCCCTAGATTCATCTGTCTCCCTCTCTGCCTAGGTGATGTGAGTGTCTATTAGCGGTGTAGATGTCCCAGGCTTGGTGAGAGCAGGACCCAGAGTTTGGGCAAGATGGTCCAGGTCTGCCTTGTTTCAGGGCAGGCCTGTGATTTTTAAGGTACAACCAACTGACTCAACAGGATTGTGATGAGTGATCTTTAAATATGTATGTGCTGGAGTTGAACCTCCCCCAAAGTACTCTGGCTGGTGCAGAAATGCTAGGTCAGTTTGGTTGATGCAAAACTGAACCAGGTCCACTGAGATCCTCATCTGGCTTTGAGGCAGCATTAGCTGCTGGTCCCACTCTTCCTGTAGGGCTTGTTATGATAAATGGTATAGACACACAGAGAAACACCATCAGTCCTCTTCTATATACAGCTGATCTGACTTTTGGAGATCCAAACACTTCTACCTGAAAAGTTTGAGAGCCTTGGCTGTATTTATTTTCTGAAACCAAGTACTATCGGCATTGTAAGAAAGTATTTTTCTTCCCCTTTTCCATCCAGTACCTTTCCTTCTGAGTCAGACAGTAAGCGAGTGATTTTCTGGTTCTGGTGGTTTTTTTGTGACCTACTGGATGGAATTTAACAAACAAAAAATCAAATAGAAACAAATTTTAATATTGTACAGAGTGCTTTCAGGTCACCTCCAAAGAAGGTACTGCACTGCTCCAGCTCCTCTGACTTAAAGAGAGGTTTCAGCAAACAGCATGCTTCATTTACTTTCTCTGGAGTTACAGCTTGGGCATTACTCCTCCATTTCACTGGAAAAGCTGAAATAGTGATGAGATTCAAATTAAGGCATCTGTTTTAAACAAAGATGCTGCAACACAGCCCCTCTGAAATAAAAAGGTTGCAGTGGATTAACTCCTTGGAGTGAGCAGTGCAGGCAGCAGAGTTTAGGACCTAGAATTGGTTCCAGCACAGCCAGCTCTAACAGCTTCACTGTTGCTCTCACTTAAGAAATTGTGCTCTGGCCTCCTGGCTCTGTCAATCTCTTGACATTTGGGAGTTTCTAAATCACCAGAATCGCAAAGATTCTAAAACGTGTCTCCAGTTTACACTCTTTTAAGGCAAGAAGAATCATATATCATATATATCATATATCAAGGCCACACTGGATGCCCTTGTCCCACCCTCAAAATCATTTGCCACTGATCTCTTGTGGCTTTCTGAACTCAGCAGTCAGGTCAGCAGCAAAACTCCCAAAGAGAGTGCAACAAGTAAAACCCAATACAAACAGAAATATGAAGCATTTTACCTATCCTGTGCGTGCTGCTACATGCCAGGGATAAACCACTGGAAAAACTAATTTGCACCAAAACTGCTCTCTTCCACCCTATCTTCTTCAGAAAATTTCTTCAGAATTTGAGTCCAGGTTCAGTAGAATACATTTCTAAACTGCAAGACAATCTGTAATGGATCTTGGCCTTGAAGGGCTGTGTTGCAAGCTTGAGAGTTTGTCTGTATTATGGATTTTGAAGACAAAATGAAAGTTGGGCCTAATCTGCTTTATCCTCAAATCTATTTCAGCAGGTCTGCTCTGAAGCTACAAATATGGTTAGTATCCACCTTCAGTTATTTCACTGTCAGGAGCTGAGCTTATCATGTTCCTTGCATGAACTATACCTTCTGTACGTTTATAGCTAAACCTTTGGATTTTGCAAAGACCTGAATTACCTCCATTTCTGGAGCAAGTCAGGAAGGATCAGTGCCATTTCTTAAACACAGTTCTAAAAGTTCTGGAATGCAGCTCTGCTGCTAGTTGCACTCACAAAACAAAACAGGGACTCAATAAAGTGAAGCAGCTGAAGGGATGGCCACTTGTATCACTTTGCTAGCCCTTTTTTTTTTTTTTTTTTTAAATTGTCCTTTAGGAAACAATTTTTTTTGTCAGTGTCAGAGGATTTATAAGAAAAGCAATCCAAAGCTATCCTGTGACTATGACTCACTTTCCTGAGCCTATTACCGTGAAAACTGTACACGACACAAGAGGCTGTGACTGCTAGTCAGAGATCCACCATAGCATCCATGAAGTAATTTGTACTCCCAGAGCTGCATTTTACAGTAAGTGAAAGCAAAGAACTGCCAGGAATATGCTGTTGGGAGGGGTAAAAAAAAAAAAAAAAAGTGAAAAAAGTCTAGGCAAGTTACCATGCATCTTGTGTGCACATAAAGCATCTGGGGAGGCAGGCAGGGGAGGAAACCTTTTCTGGTAGAAAAGCAGAAGGTTTATGACATGAAAAAGAACCCTTTGACATAGCAGAATCTGACAAAGGTACAGAACATGTCAACAGCTGGAAAGGGAAGCATGGTGGTGGCCATGAACTGACAGGCCAATAGGGGCTGCACAGAGCTGGGCTCTGCACTGAGACACTTCCAGCAGAGGTGGGAGATACTGAGTGCAGTTTGTCAGAGGTAGAGTATCAAAGCACAGACACCTCAGGGTAAGACTGCTCATTAACCATACTTCTTACTGAGGACTAGACTTTAAGGAGTCTAAGTGATACTCAGGGAAATATTTAATAAAGCAAGCGTAAAAAAAAAGCAAAGAAAGGCATTGGGAAACAGCAACTACCATTTTAAGAAGATCCCACTTGGCAGAGGCATTGTGCAAAGCTGCCTGTGTAGAGTGCCATACCAAGGCCGTGCAGCTATCAGGGACTAATGTTGAGAGTTTAAACAAGCAGGACCAGCATAGTCCCTTGTATGATGAGGGCATATTTGTAAAGGAGCATCACTCCAGCACAGGCTCTAATGCAGTGTTCTCTCCTTCTGCAACACAGCATAATCTGGAGGATTCCCGTTGCATCTGCTGCTTCAGTTTCCATTGTAAAATAACACAAAGGAAAAAGCTGCGGAGCAATCTGCTTTGGCTTGTCATTTGTCAAAACGAATGCAAATCCCTCTGCTGCACAGGGACCACCTCTGCAGTAAACAAATAAATAGATATTCCTGGAATGTACTATGAAATCCCTCTGAAGTGAAACAGGACGTTCCAGAACTTTGTAAGGCAGGCATTGAACTCTGCGCAATCGTGAATGTAGGAAAAAAGAAGTTTTGGTACTCTTCAGCAACAGAACATCATCGACAAAGATGCAACAAGCAACAGTTTATTTGTAGAAAAATGCTTTAAAATTTTACTACATTGTAAGATTAAGGAAAAAATAGTCTTAATGTATGTACATACAATATATATAAACAAACACATATCGCACCATGAAAATTACATGCTTTTTAGAACAGAGAATGGGTCATATTCCCTCATATCAATTTTAAAGTTATCACTGCAAGAAACCTTGCTTCCTTTTTTTTTTTTTTATCCCCATCAAAGTTTTCAAGTACAGGAAGTAAGTAATGCAGGATCTAATAGTAGAAAACCTTTGTTATACACAAATTACAACTGACAGCTAGACAATATTATTCTGCAGTAACCAACACTTGTGTCTTTTGAACTCTGTAATGATACGAACTTTTACCTGAGGTGCATGGAAATAACAAAGCATGATAATTGGCAAGTTTAAGAGATTTTCACATTATGATTTGACTGTAATTGAAGTTGATTAGGTATCACATGTCTATACCCATAGTACTGGCACAAGAATGCTCTGCGTGAGTCATCACCAATGTCTTAGAAGTGCAGGAAAAATTAACAGGCAAGCACCACTTGCAATGATAAGCATGCAGACAATTTAAGTGGAACAGAGGTAGCATGTTCTTGTAACTCCAGCAGGGTCATTCAAATCAACTGCACCCTCCCTTCTGCAAAAGGCACTCACTTTTTCAGCTAAAAACAATGCGCTTAAATTTGGTCAGGTTGATCACAAATGGTGGATTTGTCTCCTTAAAAATATTAAAAAAATATCAAGCAGGGGCCACAGTGAAAAGAAAAACAAGAGACTGTAAGAAATACACATTTAAGGTAATATGTGCTATTCCTCTCCCCCTACCTTTTATGAGAAGAATTATAAAAAACACTTGCAGTACATAATCCAAAAGTTAAGACTTTCCAGTTGAAATGGCAGTATTAAGCAGCACATTCTGTATCAGGAATAGTTTTAAACCACCAGAAGTGCACCTGTCTTTTTGATAAAGAGCAACAATTCACAGCTAGGAGTAGAAAGTTTATGCACAGAAAAGGTGGCGCTAGAGAAGGATCCTTTGATGTAGAATCTCATAAATTACTATGCACTGTAACTCTTACCCCGTATCTTTTATCTTTTCTGTACTTTGAAAGGATGTCTATGCAAAACACTTCCTCTTACCGTGACACTACAGAGCTAATTGAGTTATAAGATGTGCCACTGTTGCAACTGGAAGCATAAGCCTCTTGACCATTAGCATCTAAATTAATTTTGAATACAGAAGATGCCTTCAGTAAAAAATCTGCAGCATCTCTGCGACCTAGTTCCCTCAGCTTAGACATTAGGATACCTACAGTGCTCTCAGGTGCATTACTCCATTCCTGTAGAAGGGCATGAACTGGGCTTGAAAGAAAGTAATTCTGTGTTCCATTATTTGTATTGTATTTCGCAACAAGATCAGGGAGGCCCAGGTTCATGGCAAGAAGGCACCAATCTTTGCCCATAGGATCAGGTGGATCCAAAAGTCGACTTAGTTTTCTCCTGGTAAGTAGATTCAGATCGGAAACATGAATATCCATTCCTAGACTTCCCTGGGAGTAGACATCAAGACACCCAAAACACAGTATACTGCTAAAGCTCTCTTTATATCCTCCCATAGTGTTAGTTAGTGATGTCTCCTTTTGACTCTGTGCACGAAAAAAGTCTCTAGGCTGGTAGACCATTACCGGCTCATGATGTTCCCTCAGCTGCTGAGGACTAAGATAGTATTTCCCGGTCAGAAGACCTGGTAAGGTTGTGGCTATTAAATTATCAATGGTGCTGCACACAGAATCCAGAAGTAAACAGCACTTGATCTTCTCTGTTTCCAGTCCTCTAACTTGAACCTCTATACCCTGACCATGGTTGACCAGCAGCACTAAAAGCTCAGCTCCGCGATTCATAATCTTTGATCCATTTACCCACAAACGTATATCAGCATCTCCCTCTGTGCTTTGCTGATGAATCCACCTACAGAGATTCACCTGAACTTTATGAAAAATTCCACAAGGAAATGGGGTAAGATGTTCCACAGGAACGATTCTAACACCACCATAAATCAGCACTTCATCTTCCTCATCTGTCCAAGACCTATGGAGATTGTCAGTCTTTATGAGAGCAGGAATATCCACCATTGCTCCACTGCTAAGGTCCCTGGCACAAATATCCATGGCATCCAAAATTTGTATCAGTTCTTCCACGTCACTATCTGTCACCAAACGCTGGATGTCCTCTATAGTGTACCGACCTCTATAGTGATGGAGGGCTTTTGGGTTCTCCACTGACAGGATTTTTCCAAGGACATTTGAACAGAGCCAGCGAGGATCCAGAAGCACAACATCTTGGACAGTTTCACTCTGCATAATGTTTATCTGTTTATAAATATGAAAGTTACTGTTTACATCTTGTGTAGTACAAGGTGACAGCCCACTTCTCTCCTTCCTAAGATACTGATTGATCCAACCAATTGATTAACACTGATCACAGGAGAAAAACAAACACGGCATTTTAATATCTGGAAAGTGCTCAGAACAAAAAGCAGATTTTGTTCTGGATTTCCTCTAGTAGTGAAACTATTAGAGCCCAATAGCTGGAAAGCATGGTCATACCCTGCAAGCTGTTTAGGTGTTATGTACAATTCAATTTCTAATGAACGCATATAAATTTCTCATATGCAGTGAACACTTCATTGAAGGTGACCGCATAATGATCCTTTCTGGGCATTTTATATTCTTACAGCTATAGCTCTAAACTATAATTCTTCCTGTCTCAAAGAGATTATGTTGAATGAAATAGAAGCCACAAGACAATAACAAAAAGCATTAATAACCAGTCTCTACTTCTTATGATGTCCTAAGAGGGAGAGAAGAAAAACCAAACAACTTCAGACTTTTGCTTAAACTCATAAAGCAATAATCTACCAGAACAGCATCTTGCTAATGAAGAGATTCAATTTAGATAAAAACACTTACCTCTCCTATGCTATGCAACTGCTGTGCAATATGCCGTAGGTCATTTTCACTTGCTAGGGGATTAAGGTGTTCCTGTACATCGTACACAAACTGCTGCAAGGACATCAGCTGGTTGGGCCCATTAATTTTTCTCCATGAAGGCAGTGTGGAGATTATTTTTTCACACAGATGAGTCATAGGTGGGCAAGTCTTAAAAGAAGCACAGAAAACATGCATTTGAGAATAATGGTACTATGGTTTGGTGTTTCTGTTTGTTGTTTTGGTTTGATTTTTATGGAACTCTAATGCATTCATAATGTATATTCACATCTAAAGAGTTACCCTTGTGCTGGACCCTTACTCTTTCATCTGGCACCCACTTGCCATAAGATCTATTTACCGTTTCTTTAAAAAGTGAATTCCAGAAACTACTTCTCCACTGAAATAAGCAAACTTTTCAAATATCACCTGAGTTGCCTTCATGCATCTGCAAGTTAATCTTTATTTCTGAAATTATCAAAATTTATTTTAAATCTGTACCCATCAATATCTGTACAGGACCGATTTACTTCAAAACGTTAGACAGTAGAGTACCCAACATGAAGCAAAAGTGATACTTGGATGTATTGATTATCTTAGACTTCACTGTTGCCTTCTTCCTACACTCTCAAGGCAAAGCATGCACTTCTTATGCAGTAAAACCCTTCAGGTTTCAAGCTGGTGACCATGGCTACAATAAAGTTTTTTTAGAGAAGAAAAGCTTATTAAATCAAGAGACCACTGTGAATGTAAAATAGGCTGAACTTTGCATAAAACTAAATGTTTTCCTCAACACACAGAATGAACTCATTAATACATTCATTTTTAATTAACCTAAAAAAAATACCTATCAGAAGTAGCTGCAGAAAATTTTGTTGTGTATAACACAACTGAGAGGGCCTTTGAACTGAAAATCTCAAATTGTTTTTCCTTTCAACAGAGAGCATTTTGGTGACCTGCTTGAAACAGCTACAATTTTAAAAATAATGACTGAATCTTTGATGTTAGAAGCTTGTTTATCACCAGATCTATCAAGCATGTTGCTAAAAATACTGGAAGACCACTGCTTTCTGTATGTTTCACAATGCTAGTAAGAAGTTAGTTATTACACAAGATGTTCACATTTTGGCTGATTCAAAACAGAGCATTCATTAGACATTACTTACAGAAATTATTTGGCTTCTTATTTCTTGCAAGTGATTTCGGAGAAGCTTCATATCTTTAGACCCAGATGCTCCAGCATCCAAGACAAATAACTTTTCTGAAATCTGCAAATCATTTCCAAATCTAAAAGACAAAAATTAATGTCTGTTTAGTCCCAAATTCAGTTTATTTCTTAATAAAGTTGTACTTCAGTCTTAAATCACATGAGAATTATTTTTCTTCAAGGAATTATGAAGTTTAGATAATGATTATCATAGAAACATAGAATTAACTGGGTTGGAAGAGATCTCCGAGATCATCAAGTTCAACCCTTAATTATGCTAAGATATTTTATAATCACAGACAATATAGCTGCTCTCTAATTTTCTTGAAAATAGGCAGATACTGAGAGACAATTGTTTTCTCTCAGGATGAAGGCTGAAGATGGGTTAGAAAATTATAACTGCATCACATGACTTGCAATTACAAACCAAAACATTTTACTAGAGAAGCGATTACAGGAATTAATTCTTTATAAGGTCTTAGTGTTTCTGCTCACTTTAAAGAGTCCAGTTGTTGTTGCTGTTGACACCAGCTCTTTCTCACTTCATTTTGACTTTTCAACCACACAAATCTGTTTTCCTAACCCTGAAGAGATTTGCATTTGAAAGTATTCCAACACCAAAGATTACACACAGGTGTTTTCCATCAGTTTATTTCAATAGATTAGGATATTGCCCCACCAGTATTGTGCTGGAATTCCTACATCTGTTTCTTGTACAGTCCAGACAAGTGTCTGTGCTCACAGGTATGGATGGTTTCCTGTACATGTGTTACCCATGTATGTGCTCACTGTGAATATAAGTCATTGTTACTTCAAACAACAGTATGTTCATGAAAAATTTCCTATTTCCATATACCATTAGCATGTGCTCCAGGTATTTTTCAAAGAATGCTAGAAGTTTCCCTAATGTCTAGGTATCTCTTGGATTACCTTGTCACCTGTGTGACTCCACAATGCTCAGCTTTTTGTAAACTATGTAGGGAGTACCTCCAGGCCTCCTTTAAGTTCTTTTCATGCCTATCACTAAATCAATTCAGAGCAAAGCATGGCTCTCTGGTAAAGTTTCCTTTATTGCATCCAGAGTTTTTAGCTGAGAACTGCCCACTTTTCTGAAACTGGTGCAGAACCTGAACACCAGAACGTCAGACAGAAAGCTGAAATGGGACTTTGGATGTATTACCAGGTGAGACTTTCTATGAGACTTCCTAAACCACAATTCATTTTGACATCACTTGACTCATTTTAGCTCACTCAGGGCAGCTTACTCACTGTAATACTGGTAAATATTTAAATTTTAGCACAATATAGGCTTCCTGAACATATTCAATATATAATATTGTAAAACTTAATTCACATAGAAACCTTTTACATATTCCTATGCACTTTAGTATTTTTTTCTTCCCAATTAATATGTTTAAACACTACATATAAATACACTCCCCACTTACCTGTTTCTGATTTCTTTCAACAATGACATGTCTTTGTCATACCAGAACTCTCCCCCAACAGGCCGAGGAAGATTCACTATATCAGCATGTGTGGCAACCAAAACAACACGCAGGGGACTTTTCAGCTTTCCACCAAATGCTAGAAGAGAAACGAGGACTCCCTCACTATGAGATGTGCTTATACAGATGGCTGTATAACTGAGCCAGAAAAGCAGAAATACTTTTTACATTTTTCATATCAAGCGCTTTTGTAATGGATTTACCAACTCTAAGCACAGACATTAACAGTGTAACAATTGGTGTTTTGGCTATTATGTGCTTACAGGACTGGCTATATAATGTCCAAATTTAACAGCTAGACTATATGAATAACATCAGATACATTTATATTACATAACTTTATTGTTTTCACAAAAATAGTGATCAATAGCACTAATGATACATCTATTAACTACAAACTATGACGGTGTGAGGAAAAATAATTAGAAATAACATCTTCTCAGAAGGGTTTTTGTATAATCTTTGGATGGTCCTTAATACTACAGTTGTAGAGTAGAGGACTGTAAGTAGAACACAAAATGTCTACAACATTCATATGTTGATATGAATGCTAACTTTGCAGTACTTACACAAACAATGATCTCTCACTTAGGTGAGAGTTAAGTAGGAAAGCCTGGCAGAAACCATGAAAAAGAACGAGAAAGAAAGAAAGATACAAATGGCATGAATGAGGTGACAGTATGAAACACAGAGTTTTCAATCTTTTCCCAAACTGAATTTCCAGAGAAGAGAAGACATCATTAGACTATTTAAAAAGAGACAGTATACCCAATCCTGCTGTTTTAGCCTGAAAAAAACTTCATATGGGAGAAATACACTTGTATCACTGCTCATCAGCTAAGCTACATAATCTTAATTCATTCATAAAAAGCCACATCTCTCAAAATCTCTGTATAGCACGTCCAGGTAAAGCTTTTTTTTTTTTTTTTTTTTGGCAGTTTAAGGACTCAAGACTAAATAACTTGAAAATAATTCCAAATGTTTTAATTTTTCTGGTAACATCAGTTACTAGATATTACATGAGAGATTTGTAACAATACGGAGATGTATGGGTACCCAAACTGAGCTGATCAGCATGAACACAGATTTAAGCACAGAATCCTGATAATCAGATCAGCAAGAAGAAAAAATTAACTGAAATTCTGACCCTGTCAAATCAAAAACTAAGTTTCCTTACTAGACTGAGTAGCCATGAAAAGCTTTCAGCAATTGCAAATTAACTGTACATGCAGCTTTGACACTTTTCTGCAAATTTCTGAGTTTTTACTTCCAAAGGCAATTTATTGCAGGTTAGATCCAAATGCTCATATTGTTAACCTTGTTATTTGATCTAAAAGAGAAAATAAAATAATGCAAATGCCTGAACTCAAAACTGAAGGTTGGCCATGGCTCATTATCTGGCTGAGAAAATGCATATAAGCATCAAGCAGAATGCAGAAAGAGAGAGGAAATACTCTTTGCACTATGTCAGTGTTTAATATGCTTGTCTGGTGAATCCCTAGCAGCGTTATGAATGTCTGTAAGTGCTGAGTTAGATCCACTTGGCTGGAATAATCTTTCAGATCGTAGAGCCAAGACATGTCAGAACTCAGTTAGTTCATGAAACTGTCAAAGTCTCCTACACACAGACAAGTTACATAGTATACATACACCTAGATGAACAGATGTTTTAAGAAAAAAGTTTTTAAAGTTAATTGGTTTGCCTGACAAGTGATGTTCAGTGTGTTGGAAAGCCTGAATATAAACCAAGTAAAATTACTTATAACCTGTGCAAAATCAGAGAACAGGTGAAGCTGAAATTTACAAGAAATACTTATTTCTGTATACCCTCATGCACCAAGAAGTTACCATATTTGAAGTCCAAATGCAACTCCAGTTAAACACATTAAAGTTGCACATACTGAGGGGTAGTGCTATTCTGCAATACTGTTCTGTCCTGTTCTCACTGACAGGAGTCCCTAATTTATGTTGAAAACACTGTTAATTGGGGACAGATAGATGTAGAATTTAAGCAATGTGTCTAAACTTTGCTTTAAATGGTTTCAGCTCTCTAAAACACTCTTCCATAATAATACTCATAGCTTCCATTAACATCAGGAAAAATTAAACAAATATGGAGACTAAAAGCTATACAGCCTGAAGAGCTGTAACATACATCCACACCCAGATGTACACTTACACTTCACACCTCCACCCAGGAAATGGAAATTTAGCAGAAAAAGGATATTAAAAATCATAGCTGATCTTGTCAGAAACTCCAGACAATATTTAATTCTCCAGCTCTTGGAAGAGAGAAATAGGAAATAGTTTTCTAACTTGGGTGGGGAG
>JAWWEU010000091.1:34320557-34330908 GCA_035583155.1 Acropternis orthonyx
GTCTTGGTTCTCTCACTTGAAAACTGATCCTAATTCACATGCAACTTCTACATCCTGTGTGCTGAGAGACTAATTCAGTGTTTAAAACAGGTCGACCACCAAGGAGATGCAAATCCCACTAGACTTGCAGTTTGAGGCAGAATGTTCAGAAAACCCACCTCACTGATCTACGAGTGTAGGTACTTGGAAGCCTGAAGTCCTTCAAACACACATCATGACAACCCTTTGAAACTGTCTGCAGTTTGAGTTCAGTTGTGACTAATTTGCTTATTGCCTGAACCCAGGAAACTTCAAAACATTCACCTTCAATCTCATAATATGTCAGAAGAGTTAGGTGGAACACCATTAAGAAATTAAAATGTTTCACAAATATTTGCTAAAAGCAGCCCACTGAAAAGCAGAGAGGATTAAAACCCACCAAAAAAGTAATTCCATAGAATTCTAAGAAGTGGTATATCCTTTCTGTACCTGGCAAATTAGGAGACAGTCAATACTTATAATAGCAGAGCACGTAGACTGTACTCAAGGTTTCTGTAAAAATACGAGGATAAAAAACAGATGAAGAGCATGTCCTGTGCTCCTTTGGCCTAGGGTTGCTTGAAAAGTATAAAGGTTGTCCTAGAGGATGCAGCACTTGGCGAGGCTTGTGGATCTCACACAAACAGTTAAATTTGGGTCAAATGAATTTTCCCTTTCTATTAAGCTTTTTTTTCTTGTTTTCTCACAACAGTTCAGAGCTTTAAAGAAACCCTCCCGAGCCCTCCTGTCATTTTCAAAAATGAGCTTGACACTATAAAAAATCCCATGGCAGCTAAAACCAAGCAGAAATCCAGGTGAAAACTAATAAAAATCTTTAGCTGAACTCACAGAGCACACATCACTATCCATTCCTTTGTGGTGTTGCTTCTCTATCTTTAAGCTTTTATTTTTGAGAGAACCTGTGTTTCCTAACAGTAGATGGTTCTTGCAGGTTTTTTGCATAGTATTAACAGCTGTCAAAACCTCCGTAATTCTGTTAATTTTTTTTTTAGGTGCAAACATGCCAGAGGCTACAAGGCAAGACTAGAAGTTTAGACCACTCATATAAAGCCTTTTTATGAAAAAACCCAGACAGTGTTCATGACTCACCTTGTCTTGAAAGTTTGGATTGGATCCAATGTTACAGAGAAACTGAACCACATCCACATGCCCATACCGAGCTGCAACATGGAGAGCGGTCTCCCCGGACTGCAAATACAGAAGAACATGCCAGTGTAATTTCATATGTCACACCAAGATATACATTGCCTATACACTGTGTACAACCTGAATGCTGGTGTGCTGCATGGGATACTCCTCCCTCCCTCTCCACCAGCAGCACAGCTCTGGTCAGCAGAGCTTATAAACCAGTTGTACATGACAGATACATCACCACCTGACAGGCAGTTATTTCTTCAAAAGCTTTCACTTTTCAGAACTTATTTTCCTACTTTATTTGTTCCAGATTAGAGCCACAATGAGATTTTTGAGCAATATGAGGAGGAGGCTGTGTGTGCAATTGGTGTTGAAACAGATGTCCTATTTCTAGTCATACTATTTCCTCATGCATCCCTCCGTCCTGCATATTCAACTGTAAGGAGCCGGCCCAACACTTTAGTATATCCTAGCGTATTTTGGTCATTATGTCTAATTATTTACAACACTTTTTTTTAAATTATATGAAAAATAAATGGTATTTTTATTAAGAGAGTAACCTTTTGTAGTAGCCCTACCAGGAGTCAAACACTGACTTTCCTAGTGTGCCTTGCCTTGCACTACTTTTCTCAAAAAAGCAAACTGTGTTTCACAAGCATAATTGCTTCTGTACTGCACCTTTGGCTAGTATGAAAATACTACTATGGTATAAGACTTTAATAGCAACTAGTTTCTAGGACAAATGTTGCTCAAATAATACTGCTGAAGACAAGGTAAGTGCTCATCAGCTATAAATTGTTAGGCTTCCTCATACGCAACTGAATAACAGTCAAATTTACTTGTCAGACAAAAGTGATTTTCAATCAAGAGCAATGAAAAACAGAATCACGATTTCACCCTGAGTTCCAATGAGAAACCTAGTCTTCAAGTGAAAATTAATTTAGGTTTGTACTTCTCCTCCTACCCAACATGTACTCACCACATTTAACATGCATACTTGGCTAACATTTGTCAGGAAAACGATCAGTACATCTAGCAACTTTAAAGCTTTGTTATCACAGCCTGCTGTGTCAGTCTAGAAAACCACACTAAAAAAGCCAGTCACATTGTTGGAATTACAATCCCACTAAAAATCATTCCAGTCTTTGCTAAGATAAAGTTATAGAAAAAGGCTCTTTGTATGAAAAAGGAGTAATTTTCTTACCTTATCCTTAATATCCAAAGGGCATTCATTATCATTGAGAAATTTCAGTGTTTCTACATGACCATGTCGAGAAGCCCAATAGATTGCATTAGATCCAGCCTGTCAAAAATATTTGATTTCAGAAGCTATTGCTCAATTTAGAATCCTAATTTCAGATGTTAAACTGAGTTATATACGCACTTAGATATACACAGATACACTGAAAAGCTATTCAAGCTTATATGAACAAATTCATTTTTAAAAAAAAATTCAAATTTGTTCAACAACTACACATACCAACAGTGACAACAAAAACCTCTCTATGCAAGGATGATTAACAGGACTACTAACTGTTTGCAAGGATAGTCCTCTTCTCCCATGTTAGGGAGTTTTTTAGAAAGAACAATCATGAGATAAAAACCTTTCTTCTGCTTACTTTGCCATCTACTAGATGGTGAAGCAGACAGTTCTTCAAGTTTACTTTAATTGAAAACCAGACTGTTATAGCATGTTTCGAAAAAAAAAGCTTGTTGCAAAGCATATCCTCCATCAAACATGAGGTTTACTTGTGCTATTCCCCATGGCTAAAATGTGTATTTATAATTGCATATTAAATAAAGTTCACAATTACATTCTAGGGCAATCACTAATTTGAACTAACTGAGGCAGTTTTGTAAGCATGAACTATATTTTAAGGTAAGTATCATTCAAATTACTTAAGCCAATAAAGTAGTCAAAATCAGGAGATATGCACTAGTAACAAATGACTAGCACTAAAGATTTGCCTTTATGTTATTGCTACAAAGACAGAAAACAGGATCTACAGCTCAGACTTTTTAATTTCCAGTACAGCTCAGTCTGAACTGCTTGTCTACTGCTAACTGTACTGAAAAACTTATAAAGAACAGTTGACAAAGCAGAATCCGAACCTTATCTTGAACATCAATACGAGATCCATGCTTTAAAAGCAACTGAAGCATCTGAATGTTTCCACAGCCCGCAGCAATCAGTAGTGGAGGTGTTCCATGCTAACAACAAAACACAAGCAAGAATGATATAACTAATTTTTGAAGGATTAAGGAAATAGTGGAGTAGAAGGCAGGTATTGAATGCTATCTCCAGATTTCCACTTTCAAATTAAATCTTCAGTGAATACTATATGAAAATAATTTATCCTTTTGTTAAAAATATTATTGTACAGTAATGTTCCATATTTTAGAGAAGTATTCACACTTACTGAATGATATGTCACAAACTAAATGTATGTTTTTCAAATGAGGAATATTAATGTTAAGCTCTCATGAGACTAGTTTGGCAAGAACAGTCCCCTTTGCAAATTCTTTGTAGCTACCACACCACCTCAAAGACAAAAGTCACCAGCAACATCCAGGGAAGTTAAATGGGACTGCACCATTAAAACAAAAAACACAGTGTTTTCTTAAATGGTTCAAGACTTCATCACAGTAAAATAACAGACACTTTACTTTTATATTGCACTTCAGGAATATTTCTCAAAGTAGTTTGTAATGAAGGTCAGTATAACATTCAAAAAAGTGAAAATTAAGAGCAGAAATGATTTATTCAAGGTTAAACAGCAGTCAGCAGAAGAACTTTGGTCTCTTGGCCTCATCTCCAAAACTCCCATTAGTGCTGCAGCAGTGCACTGAAATACTGTATTGGGCAAGTAATTTCAGTACTGAAAAAGAATACCACCATCTAACACTAGGTGCATGTAATCTGTTTCTGCAGTTTGGAACTTCTGTTTCTAACAGTGCTTTGCAAAGTCAGTTTTGGCAGTCTGGTTATTCCTACATATGCGTCCATCTTCATCTGCCACAAGAAACAACAACTGCAAACAAAAACTGGTAACTACAGTTCTTGACAATAGATTTGAGTAATATCTTCAAAGGCCTAGACAAAAAAATCTCATTTTGGGCTTCAGTTTAAAGTAGCCTGGGAAGACTGAGACCAGAACACATTAAAATTTCTCCTACGAAAGAGGCAGAATGATTTCCCATCCCCTTGTCCTTTCATTTCAGGTGTTACACTTCTATTTTACGACCACGTTGCTCTATCCAACAGGGTTAGAGCTAGTCCCCCACGCACTTCAATACAGACCCACAATACCTTGTTGGGTTGATTGACATCGTAATTTGTCAGAGATCCCAGAAGGTGCTGCAATCCAGGAACATTGTCATCATTGATGGCATGAATAATAGCTTTCATCACAAAAGAATCTTCCTCATCCTTGCAATTAAATGAGAAAAATTGTTAGCTTTAAGAAAAAATACCTATCTCAACAGCTGCCAAGACACCTAAAAAAACTGAAAACTGAAATTTTCAAAGTATTTTTTTATAAAAGAGTGCTTCAGCTGCAAGTTGTAATCCTTCATCAAGCATATGGCTAACATGTATGTATGTAATGTGAAAACCCACACAAAAACCCCCACACTTTTTCTAGTACAATATGCTTCCTTCTTCTTCACACAAAATCCCATTACGCATTGAAATTCCAAATAGGTTCTTTTATTAGGTGTATTTTTTCCCTCCTAAGACTTTCAATAGATGCAGTACTTCCATGAAATGCAAGAACACACTTACCAGAGTATCATCACTTCTAGCGACACTCATGTTACTTCTGGACAAGAAAGATCTTGATAATCTTTGGCACAAGGATATTAAGCGCACTGATTGCTTTTTAAAAATAATAAGAAAAAAGCTACATGTAAAAAAATTAAAACAGATACCTACGATAAGATGCTATTGCAGAGATTTTAAAAGAATTAGCAAAACAAACTCAAGTTTGACTTCAACACCCCCATCTGCTTTTCATATTGTATTTGAAACTTTAATTTCTTTCGGCATTTATAACCCAAACAGAAGCACAAACCAAACAATCTACACACAAGCATTTGTACAAAGATCATTTACAACAGAAGTCTTCTCCCATACCACCATGCTCAAGCACTTAACTTATCCCAAATGAAAGAGGAATGTGTTTTCTTTCTTCTTCTCCACTCTTAAAGGCACTGATGGTTCCCTGAAGCAGGCAATGCTACTTCATTTGTATGTCAAACATTTTCATGCCTTATTGAAGTACTTACTTTCCATTTTCGTCGTGCTGCAAACTTTTTGAACTTCTCCATATTCACTGCAGAAGCTTTTCTGCTAAGTGCCTGCTGGGTGTCTTTAGGCTATGAGCAAAAGGAAAATAAAGCTGTTCTAAAATATCCCATAATTTCGGTATGTAAGACTGTCCTTCAGTGCTGGCTTCCACTTCCATTATAATAGTACTCTAATCATACTGTAATAATAAAGCAATTGTAAGCACATAGTTTTAAAATCCACAGGCTAGTGGCATACAGATGGAATTTCTCAGGAAAATGCCCTAAAGGAAATCTAGACCTAAGAATATTTCATAAAACACAAAACATAAATGTGTTTTTTTTTCATTTTAAATACAAAAAAACCCCGCCTCTCTGATGGAGGCATTTGATTTCTAAGAAAAATCTTGTCTTCTGGGAAGGTTTCCTGCCTGATTTTACATGCAGTCAAACTTTGTTACAGTCTCAGTGGATGCTGCTGAACACACCCCTGACACTATCACATCACACCTACCACTGCAGCAAGCTCTAAGTTGCATCCCTTGAACTGTCTCATGGACTAGTACTAAGTACCCCTGACTAATGGAGCATACAAATTTTGCATTTTGTGATCCCATACTTGAAGTCATTTCTATGGAGAAATCCTAGAATCATACAGGCTTGGGGTGGAACAGACTTTAAAGACCATCTAGTTTCAATCTCCTCTGCCATGGAAACATAGGTAAGATAGTGATGGGAAAGGGGAAAAGAGGTTAAGAGGTTAAGACCAGTGGCATGAGAATAGAACACCTGGAAAGTTAAGATATAAAGCAAAATAACAGGGTACAAAACAACCTGTCTCTTTGCAGGAGTGTGGACCATGATCCCTGAGAAACAAATGACAATTCCTGCTTTAGTAGTTTAAAATATCATTTCAGTATGTTCAACACATTTCAACTATTTAAGATTACCTCAGCAAAAATTCAGCGAAGCGTGGCCAAATTTGTAGTTTGGCACACTGGTGAAGAAATGTCTACCCTAGATGATGTACTATCAACTGGAGCAGCTGTGGCACAGATAAATATTCTGCTAACTGGTTCTCTAGGAAGTGGAATGAGGTCAAATACCCACTGTGCATCTCCTAGACCCAGGAAATCAATGGCACTGAAGGGAATTACTACTCACAATCAGAGTGAGATATGGAACTAAAAAAATTGAACTGCCAGGTATTACTACACACATTAAGAAGAATGATGGATGCTATTCTATCCCTCTCAGCCTAGTAGCACCACAACAGCTTGATCCAAACCGCACACTGAAACACTGAAGGAAGAAGTGGGCCGTCATTCCACATAAACTGCTTTCTTCTGTCTAAATGGGAAGGACAAAAGAAAGATTACTCTTTTTCCCCCCATCTAAATAAGGGGTTTAGAAGAAAAAGTTGAGGAAATTGGACTGGATTCAGGGAATATACCCTTGTCAATGCAATGCCCTCTGAAGATAAGGTTCTCTGCCTGAGCATGTTTTTAAACTCAATAGTGGGCTACTTCCCCTATTGCTAACTTACATAGAGCATATACTAATGAAGACCACATTCTGCATGTGTTTTCGTGCAGACAGCTTTCCAAAAGAGTAAGTTATATTAAACAGTTATGCCAGTTTTTCTTGAAAAGAAACTGGAAAAGTGAAGCCAAAGTATGAAATGAGGAATGATTAAGAACAGGACAACAGAGAATGAATTACATGCTAACCTTGATCCAAGGATGCAGCAAACTTTCTTGAATAGTCATTCTCTTCCTTTAAGACAATAAAAGATACAACTGTTTCAGATAGTAAAAAATACATAGTGCCTTATGTTTATTAAACTAACATCTCAAAATATCGTGCAACTTGAAATACTGGAGATATAAGCTGCAACAGTGCATACATAAGAAAAACTCACTTTGGATCCTTGACTAGAAGTCTTCGTATGAAGTCTTTCGCTAGGGCACTCGTATTACTGAAGAATTCCTCTTCAAATTCATAATTTACAGCAGACACATTTGCTAATGTTTCCTGTTTGGTTTCTCCAAGAAATGGAGATGCACCACTTAGACTGCAAGAAAGAGAGAACATTCCTCTCGTTACATATTGTAGCATTGCTGCTTCAACTCTCTGAGATCAAGTAACAGCAGAAAGTGAACATTTCTCTACTCCGCTTTAAGACTGCAAACATACTTTCAGGAAGATGTGATCTAGCAGGGCAAAAAGCTTTGCTGTAATTTCAAAGAACACTGGTTAAGATAAAGCTGTAGGACAGTCACTTACAGATTTGAAGAGTTTCCAGTGCTATCTCAATGCTGATTAATGGCAATTCTTTCAATAATTATATTATTGCTTTTAATATCATACAACTTGAACCAAAATGTGCAATCAAAACTGCTTGACTTGTACAGACACCACAAAAAACAAAAATGATAGAATCAGAAATAAAAAACAACAGCATTTGCAAGAATCACCCATAGATTTTGGTACTTACAGAATATAAGTTATTACACCAATGCTCCTGGATTGAAGGAAAAACAAACAAAAAAAGGATGAGGGAGAGGAAAGAGACACAGATGGAAAGAGAGAGAGGAGAGAAAAAAACAGGGTTAGAACATAAGAATAATCATGAAAGATTCATTTCAGGTAAGGTCCAATAACTTACCACATATCTGCTTCAAGACCAAGAGGTTCATAATTTACTATTTCAGGAGCTAAAGGAAAAAGCAGGAAGATCAGTAGCTAGTCAAAGAACAGATCTAAGTCTGAGTCTGAGCCTATGTATGTCAGAGGTAATAAGCTAAGATTCTGATAGATAAAAACACCTTAATGCAAATCTAAGTTGAAACCAAATGCTACAAATTGCTTATTCAAATTTCAAAATGTCATGAATTACACACAAATTACATAATCTGTAAATCAGCAAACCAAGCTCAGCCACAAATTCTGTTTAAGAGACTGAGAAAGAACAGTTTGAGGAAACAAGTTTTTCTCACCAACAAACTCTGGTGTTCCGAAGATATTTTTGAATTCATTTCCAAAGTCAATTTTGTGCGCTAAGCCAAAGTCAATAATCTTGATTCGAGGCTTTGGTACATTCCTGTCCAACAACATTATGTTTTCAGGCTTTGAGAAGGAGAAAGGGGGAAAGAAAGAGGTATTACACAGTTACCACTATTCGTCAGCACTGAACACTTCTCTATACCTCCTTTAGACTCTTGAATTGTGTTTTAGACAGAAAAATCTTGTCTTTTCCTATTATTATCTAACATATGCTAAAAAATAACTACAGTAAATTAGGGGTTTATGTTGATTCTAGAGTGCTATGATTTTCACAAGGCCAAGATTTTACTTCTTGTAGATACCACAGTTGCAGTTTTCATGGGGCCTGACTCTAAGTGAAACACACTGTCTTCAGTAAAGACCACAGCCCCTGCACTACGGCCATTCCAGCAGCTTTGGAAGCTTGCAAGAAACAAAGTCCTATACTAGTTACTGGGCTTGACTTACATTAGTCCCTGAAAGAGTTTTCTTTCACGCCACATAAGCAATTAGGGAGGTATATCTTGTTGCCTTTGGAACTCCCAGGGAAACTTTCAGAGTGGTCTGGCTCCCAGATTTTAAGGCTCAACATACTTACCAATAAAAAAGGAAAAAAGCAGACTCTCCTGTCTTTTCTAGCTTATTTTGAAATAGGGACTTTAGATTACTTTACACCAAAGATTTGCAAAACCAGAAGAAGATAAAATGTTAAGATTATCAGCAAAGGAGCCTGCTTCCACCATACAGAACCAGCTACTTAATCTCCATATCCATATAAAGCTGGTGTGCTCTGAAGATGTCCTGGAGCTACATCTATCATGTTCACATTGCTAAGGACTTCTGAAGTTATTAAGGACAACTCATCACCACCCTTCTTTTAGCTGTCTTTCCCAAACACAGGAGTTGACATGTGAAAATGTAATTTCTTCACTTCTTCCCTGCATTTCTGTTGCATACTTTAATTGTTCTGCACATTTTAATTCTTGCTGCCTACTTTAATTGACAAATTTTTGGTATCCAGTGTAAGGATGACTTGTTTTATTACCAACACCTTGGCAAAAATTCACATTTCACATTGGAAGAAATGTATTCCTTACTAGCTTTACAATTCTTTTCTCTTGCTGACTGTCATACAAAGACCAAATATATTACTGAGGTAATGAGAATGAAACCAGAAAAGGTGTGCTTACCCTGAAACCCATTCCTTTCCCTACCTCATCCCCAGAACACAGCACCCCTTTCAGAACAATGCTGCAACGTAATAATCATGCCTCCTTTTCCCATTATAGACATAGCTTCCAACTTCAGCAGACTTCAGGGAATGTTTAGTCGCCTATCTCTGATTATGATCTTGCAGAGGAAAATATTCTGAAACATTAAAAAGCAGTAGCTGAGTTTAGATACAAAAAGCTCTGCTTTCATTACCAAAAGGGTGAAATTAGCAGCTTTTCTGAAAACAACCAAAAAAGCCCTGAAAGGAAAAAAAACAGAAGAGGAAATTATCTGTTGTCTGCTCTGTAAAAACTTTTGTACTTAACTCTGTACAGGTCCAAGTTAGTGTCTATAAATATATAAATAATAATTTATAAAATAAAGCCCAAACCACCAGTTTTAAGAGGCATCCTGTTCAGACTGTTTCATGCAGATCCTATTCCCATCTAAAAAAAAAATATCAAAGTTCTCACCTTAATTTCAAGTTTGTTTTCTCAGAATTGCTTAATTTCATTAGAAGCTGCCATTTCCCCTGAAGAAACTTACATTAAAAACAGACAGGAACTATTTACAGTTCAGTAACTTCTTTCCAATGGCTGAGCTTTCTCCTGCCTCCATAAGCTAGCAAAACAAA
>JAWWEU010000091.1:34339882-34381428 GCA_035583155.1 Acropternis orthonyx
CACACCAAAAAGAGACACAGTCAAATTTGCTAGACCTCCACTTAGAATCTCTATTTCCTTCTGCTCTTATCTTCAAATCAGTTTATTTAGTTTCAGGGTATTCTTCTGGATCTGTAACATCAACAATGATTAAAGTAACAAACAGAAAAAATCCTAAATAGAGATTTTTTTTTTAACCTTTGCAGTGCATTTAGAGGGAAAAATACATGTAGAAATCAGGAAGTTACAACACTGACTTAGAAATAAAGAATTCTAAGGCTATTACCTATCTTCTTTTGGGGCAATACGGAACTTTCATTAAATCACTGCAATTCTTCAAGTGTCTATTTTTAAAAAACAAAGAAACAAATACTCTGCTACTTCTCCACAGGTCTCTAGAGCTACTTACAGTTCCAGAATAAGAATGACATCTGTTTTGTTCTCATAAACATCATGAAGTGTAATCACATTAGGATGTCGAATCTCTTTTAGTATGCTGACTTCCCGCTCAATATCGTCCCGGTTTACTCCACGCCGACTGGATTTTGTTCTCCTTTTCTTGATGAATTTTGCTGCAAACTGCTGACCAGTACTCTTCTCACGGCATTTTTTCACTACAGCAAACTGCCCACTAAAATAACAAAAAAGAAGAAGATATATGTTTGGTTAAAGAAAATTTAGAGTTAAGAACAGCCTCTATTTACTGTGGTTGGGGAAAACAGCTGTTAACTCTGCTTGACTAAAGTATATTACTGCTTTTTATGCAATTTAGAGTAATACATGAAAGAAACCCTAGAAGAGGGAGAAAAGGTAAGTTGAGACACGGCTTTCTTATCACACAAATGTACACATTTCAGCACGTCTGTAAATAAAAGGTAACACTTGTGAGGATCACTGGATTTTCAACATATATTTCCACTGGAAAATGTGCAAAATTGTGGTTTCTGGATTTCTCCTTCCATATGCATGTTGAGTGTTTTGGGGTTTTTTTGTGTTCTGCAAGTAAGACAGTTCTTAGTTTCTTAAAATTCTTACAATTTTACTTTCTTACAATATCTGTCAATATTCACTTTATTCTATCCTCAAGTTTGTTTTTTAAAAAGTTTTTAAAACAACACTGGGTTCCATGACATTTGTTTTTGGTTTTAGTTTCAAAAGCACTGACTAAATACAGTAATATCAGGAATTACAGTTATTGTATCATGTTGTTAAGTACAATGAGTTTGAAGACGAGACAAGTACCAAGACACTGAGAAACAAAAATCTGTGTTTCTGTTACAAACCAGAAGAAACTTGAAGAAGCTGCTAACTCCAGTGTGTTACCACTGAGGTGTAAGCCTGCTGTTGCTAGATGTACACACTGATTTATATCAGAAATCTTCAGGAATCTAATGTTGAGTTAAAGCCAAAACAGAATTTCTAATACTGCTGAGTTTTCCTTTTATGTTTCCCTAATCTTTTGCTGAGAATTCCCTAAAAATTCTGTTCCTGCTTTTTTCCCCCCACTCACCATATGAAGAAATGGTAGAATTACCAAATGATACTAATGAGAAAATTTTCTGAAGTAAGCCTACCCTGTTAATTGAGCAAGTGCTGTTCTCTAAAGCAGGCTTAGAACAGCAGTTAAGTCAAAGCTGACCCTGGTAGGCTTGATTATCTGAACAGCTGTGTAACATTTTAGGCATGTATAACTGCACCCAGTACCTGGAAGAGGCGCTAACCTGTGTTAGTGGTTAACCAACTGCTATTGACAGGAAGATGTCTAGGAAGAGGCATCACCCGCAAAAAGGGTACCACATAATGACAAAGTGCCAAGCGGGAATCACTCAAAGCTACACAATTCATGCCACCATTACTATGCTGACCCCACACAGAACCCTGAGTGACAAATTGTCTTGAACTGGGACATGCAGTTGGGCTAGGCTAAATGACTGTGACTTGCAGAAGGCAGAGCAGAGATGGGTCCTCTCCTACGAACTCACAGACAGGGACTCTAGAGTAGCCACTATCAGTTGGGAAATCTTTGAATGCAGCTGTGTGCAGTGAGAGAAGTAAACACGAAGACAAGCAGTCAACAGTCTTAAGCTGAGGTTTGGTTTTATTTTAATGTTATAATCACCATTCGAGTTTCATTATTCATTATTTAATGAAATCAGTTCATGAACCTAAGATGATGTTACGTTGCATGACAAAAATCCTTGCCTTAAATTCCACTCCCCCAGTAATTCTGCATAAAGTTGTCAAGGGTCAGACTTATCATATGGGGACCCACACATTATTATTACAAACTGCAGTGGACAGGGCAGCGCTTTCGACTGATGCCGTAAGATTTTTAAGATTTGTAGCATATAGATTTTTAATATAGCTGTATACTTTCTAAAACTTTAAAATAGCAATTAACAGTTACTAAACCCCCTTTCTCATGCTTTTGTATCAAAATCTCAAAATTCTTTAAATTTTGTTTAATGTTCTAAAAATATTTTACTGAGGATATCTTGTTTGGGACATGTACCTAGAAGGACATAATAAGGTATCATTGTAGTCAAAGCAATAGAAGGCCCAGAAACCTTGGTGAAGGAGGGGGTCTTGAGACCTCTGACTCAATTCCAGGGAGGTGTGCCAAGGGACAGACCTCAGGGAAGTTCTGGGGGCTGGCAATTCTCAGATTGGATGTATCCATTAGATATGATAATTAATTAGTAGCAAAAATTTGTAGGAGTCTTATACTGTATCATGCACTTACGTATTTAATGTACCTTCAAGTGCTTTAAAGATATGCTCTCTATTTTTTCTATACTAATTTTGTCTTGCAGGTTATTCTATTTTAGGCATAAAGACTACACCATATCCTCTTCTGTATCACACGTAGGCTGGAAGATGTGCTTCACTTGCCCAGACTTGATCTCTTAGTGTTATTAGAGATGCTCTTAAACACCTCAGACACTGTTAAGTGACTGGCAGAGAAAGACATAGATCTCTGGAAAAACTGTGTCATCCTAAACTGGCAGCAGAGGACTAGACAAGGTGACTTAAGGTACATCAGCCTTCTCTGCTTGGTTCAATCCAACTTCACAAAAACTTCCTGCAACAGCAGCTCTGGGTTTGAGATCCAAGATCTAAGCAATTTTGCACTGTAGGACAGCCAGTCAGAGGAGAGTTATTTGCATTGCTGCTCAGAAGCGAGAACACAGTCTTTCTGGCCCCTGCTTACTGGGAGAAAAGCAGTGATTCTCTCGTGCTCTCCCTTACAGCATGTACATCTCCAGAGAGATAGAATGCTTTATTTAAAAAGCAGTCAGCTCTGCAGAAAGTTCACAGTTTCAGAGAAACAACAAAATTGGGTGTTAGACAGATGCAGGCATAACCACAACTCCAAACAGCTACTCAAACTTGTATACCACAAGGAAGTAAAAAACTTGTCTTTTGACCACCCCACTGCTTTCAGCCTACATGTCTAAACTGCCCAAGAGAGGAAGAAAAACGTTTCTGCTCATCTAAATGCTTGAACGCTGAGTGGCTAATCACCTTCTTATTCTTGCTCACTCTGTAAGTTTAAAATAAGCTACTGCTTCATTATCAAAAACCACCACCACCATCACAAAAACACCCCAAACCAAACTCCCCTCTGCCCCCAAAACAGTCCTCCCCTCTAAAAACCCCAGATCCCCACAATGCAAATTAAACAAATCCAGCACTCATAAACCCCAAAATATTAAACCCAAAATTACTTCAAACAACAGCTCTGGAGTACAAAAGTAAAAACACAACTAAAAAGGCATACAGTATGTTTTGATATCCAAAAGGATTTAATTATAAAAGTTGGTGGGGATTAAGAGTTATCTATGTTTCACTGACATGAAGATTTTTCCATAGTATTACTCATATTTGAATTACATCATTCCCCAAAGCCACTTCATGCTTCCAATGCTTTTAAGGCTAAGGCTGTTTAATCTTATTTTGGCAATGGGTCAACTATGATGTTACAACATGAGATTGACCTACTGAAACAAAGGGGACCACGTAAGACAAGTAGATCTCTTTTCCTCTTCTGAGCTATGTAGTTTATTTTTTCAGTCTTTAACTTTTTTTCTCTGTCCACAACAACTTGTTTGAAGGATGTCCTGATCTATCACAATTCAATGTAGAAGTGTTATGAGAGGATCAATACATTGTTTAAAATCATGTGACTTTATAGATTGGTCTCATTCATGATTTAGAGGATGTAAGGCTCCAAAAATCTGACATTGCTCAAGACTGTAAGAAAGTTATCAACTAACAAGTACCTAGAGTAAGTGCCAGTTATACACCAAATAACCTTCTTATTGTTGTTGTTGTGGTATTCAGCACACAACTGCACAATTACTTGTTTGTTATTAAATGCTGTACACGCAGATCACACTTAAGCTGCAATCAAAGGGGCTATTTCATGCCTAGGTTTCCTAAGCCACACCATTTTACAACTCTCTCTAAACTCCTATTTTAAACGCAGAGGAGATGTGTAAATCGAAGGTATTTACTGGGCTTTCCCCTGTAGAACTGCAGTGACAAGCTGTTTTAAGTCAGCTCTGTATGGTCTAACACTGACAGAATATCCAGTAATATCCTCCCACAGATCCTACAGCTTCAGATCCAGCATTCATTCATACACATCTTCAAAGCCAGAAAAGACCGTTAGTTTTTTAAGTTCCCTTGCTTTTGTAGGTTTGATTTAAAGTGCATGGATCCAAAAAATAATTGCCATTTTAGAAGACTATTACATTAACCCCTCCACACCCTCCACCCCTCCTCTCCTCCTGGGCAAAGTAAATAACAAACTCACACTTTCAGTATCTGACATAATTTTTTCCCCACATGGACGAATCAGGTTAAATAGCAAAGGAGGATGACAGTTTGATGTGAGAACAAATACTTCTGCTAATAACAGTAATTTGTTTTGTGATGTTGCAATTCTACTCAACTAGCAATTAATTACCATTCTAAACCCACTCTTTTTAGGACACTTGGCATACCTCCACATCCACATTCAGACTTGCTTCAGAAAAAGTACTAACCCATTACCTAATCATGACATTTTTGCATCCTTTTTACGTCATAAGATGACACACGCTGCCCTTTACCATACATAGATGTATATGCAAAAGTTATGCAGCTAGGGGATGGAAGCAGCAATAAAGCACCTGTATGTCAACCTTTATTGGTCCTGACTTGGTGGGATCACAAAACAACTACTCATGAGCACGAATTAAGGAAAGTTTTAAATACAGAGACACTTGTTTTAGAATCAAATGAAACTGAAAAATAAGTCCTTTCATTTTTTCCACCAGGATGATCACAGTGATTAGGCGTAGCATATACCCTGTATTCCTTCCCAATCCCAGTCATCTGCACCAGTTCTTCCCACCTAGTTCCTTCTGTGAAGAGTAAAACACTTGCCCCAAGAACTCTGTGAAAGAGGTCCAAGCTGGACACAGAGGTGCTCAAGTAACTCCCAGGGATAAATTTTCTAGTATTTATTGCCACAATAGGTCAAGAATGGGGCAATTTTCCATGCCATCTTCGAAGGACTGTATTCCAAAGTTTAATAGGAGCAGGAAATAGGAATAAGGAAAACACATTATGTTGCCATGAAAGGAGTAAGAGGTCTTGGTATCTGTCTGACACTTTTATTTTAAAAATTTGGTACTCAGTACACAACTCTGAAAACACAATGTATTAAGATCCAACTGCTTTTACTATTTGTTTGACTACTTTCCTTTTTAAAATTACACTGATTCTACAGAAAGAGATGTACATAATACTATTAGATGAGCCTGTGAAATTGCAACTGAACCAGAATGATTTGTTTTCTCCAACAGAACACTTAGTAGCAGAATGTGGACACTTCTGTCTTCCCTCAGAGATCTGCCACAGGGAAGGCCAACCAAGTGTGGGATTTCCAGCCCCAGCAGCATCCCAGCATCAGTCAGCTCTACAGTCAGCATTGCTATGCATGTACCACCATCTGTCACCACGGGCATCTGAGCCGCTTCTGCTCACAAGGTTAACTCTCACAAAACTCGCCGGTGAAGCAGCAGTATCCAAGTCTCTTCCAAAGAAAAGGAAGGCTTCTCCACAAACCATGAAGGCTACATTAAGTCCCTCTCTACCTTCTAAACCAAGGAAAACAACATTTTCAGTTCAGCTCCAAAGCTGAACTGAAGACAAACTTTCCCCCCTCCTTCCTCTATCTTCTTTATGGTCTTGTAAAAGGGGGTAAGTCTTGGTTAAAAGGCTAATAGAGCACTCCATGCAGATGTAACTGGGAAGCAGTTGTGTTTCATGCATAACACATTCCAAAGACAACCTGTTTCACTGAATAACAGCTTTAGTGCTAGCTACTAGCACTATGCCTCCAAGAAACCTTCACTTTTCTTGACTGGAATACTCTAAGACATCTTGTCAGGTAGTTTCTCTTAGTGTGTACACACATCTCTTCCCCACAGAGTGCATGTTAGGAGAATATAAGGGCCCTTTTCCCAAATCACATTTTTAATTTTGCAGCCAACAAAAAGTACAGGTAGATAGGAAATGAATGCAGGACTGAGTGATAAGCTCCTCCCATATTTGTTTTGGCTCTGTGTTGGAAAATCAGAGTACAGTGCTCACCATTTTTGTGCTCCTCCCCTTGCTCTGCAATGTTTAATTCTCTAGCACACAAGCTGGGAGAATGCCAGAAGAACTTTTTAGCTGTCAGCCCTCCAAGTATTGAAAGGCTTTGAAAAGAAATGGCAAAGCACATCACAGGGCAGCTGTATCTGAAAAGTACATAGATGCTGACCAGATGATTAGTCTGTTTGAATACGTATTTTCTTTATTTTAACAGCTCTATAAAAACAGTATTCAATGTAAGTAACAAGTTAACACTTTCAGTGTCAACACAGACACAGACCTTTCCGTTGATAGTGGAACTGCCTGCTTTGTGTTGATGGTGGACAAATGCATTTTCACAGTTCACTTCGAGTCCAAATGGCAGCACTTGAAGTACTTGATCACATGGTAAAATGAAGGAACAGCACCTATATTCTTGGTAGAAGAAAGAGCTGCAACTACCTGAAACCTGTCAATCACCAGAAACTTTTTTCAACTGCACATAAAACCTTGTTATAGGAAAGGGCAGGGTGGCCACAGCGTAACAGAACTAGGAATGCTGCAGTACTAAAGAAAAAGGGCAAAAGAGGAGTTAAACATGATACAGCATTTAAGCAAAAGAGGGAAATACTCGTCAATGAGTGACTAAATGGGAGAATAAACCCATTGAAATCTGATGGTGTACCACAGAGATCACTGTTCGGAATTATCTTAGTATTACTACTACAGAAAAGCAAACATAAGGGCTTGACTAGGAAACTATAAAAAGTAGAGTGCTGCAAGTGATGCCTTAAGATTTTTAATGTATTTGTAGGTTTTAATATAGCTGTATATTTTCTCACACTTGAGGTAGCTGCTAACAGTTTCTAAACCTCTTTCTCCTGGTTTGTGCCACATTTTTGAAATTCTGTTTAACAGTCTTTTCAAGGAAAAACATTTCAGCAAGGATATCTTGATTGGGACACATACACCTGGACTGGAATAACAAGACATATTTTAGTCAAAACAAGATAGAAGGCTCAGAATCCTTGGAGGGGCTCCAATGGGGCAGTTCTGGGGGTGGTACCAAGGGCAAAAGGGCATTTCGGGTTGGATGTACCCACTAGTATGATAATTCAGTACTGTTATAAATTTGTAAGAACCCTGTACTGGGTGTGCGCCTAGGTCCTCTGTGCACCTGAAAGCTTTCATTAAAGAACTGCTTTCTGCTTTATCTATACTAATATTGTTTGGAAGGGTTTTTCCCCCCCTCGATTTCAGGCAACGTAACTATAAAGGCAGGAAAGTAACATGTGTTAGCCAATTGTGCAGTACCTTTCCAACATGTGCAGAGTTAAAATGAAGTTGCAATTTACACCTATCAGTAAAATGCATGCTGATACACTTTCGTTAGAAATATTTAGGAAAAGCCGCAAAGACAAAAAGAGCAAGGACAGCAAGGAAGGGCAAGCAAAGGTGGAAATTGGATAGACTTATAAAGCAAACAAATGTATTGATAACTGGTTTCCCAATTTCTGAGTTCTGTGCTATGCACAGATGTGTTTATACACTTATAAACTCCACATCTTTTAAATTCCCTCTCCTAATTTCTGAGTTAAGGTATCTTTTTGTGTCTAATTACCAAGTTCCCAAAGTGCCCTGATCCCACTATAGTGACTCAATGTATGCAACAATAAAAGTTTGATTATGCTTCCGTACAAATACATCAACTATTTAAAATTATTTTACCAAAATATCCCAAGTGTAAAATTGACCTCTTCCTTTACGGAACATTTTAAGCAAAAAAACCCTCAACTTTCAAAATAAACTCTATTATTACTGTATACAATATTTCCAGTTAGAAGAAACATTGCATTATCAGATATCCTTTTCATCTCTACAGATCAACTGAAACTTGTTGTATTACCTATTGAAATACAGTTTGAACAGTGTAACTGTAAACTTATTAATTAAATTAACAGAAGCACTCTGAGAGTATCTATAACAGATGACAATAAGAAGCAGTCAGAATTTGAGGTTTCAGTGTAAGAAGCAGGTGGGCTAGGTTACCTATTCAAGCATATTTATAGACTAAACTACCTACCATAATTTTGTATAACTGAGGTTGAGTTGCAGGATGGACCGGAAAGTAAAGAATTGTCCCAGATGGCAATTGAGTAGCATGCAGCCCCTCACTCAGTTCTCCATGGTGAGATAGGGAGGAGAATCAGAAAAAAAAAATGGTAAAGAACTCATGGGTTGAGGTAAGAACATTTTAATAGCTGTAATGAAGTAAAATAAAATACTAATGACAGTAATGATAGCAATGAAAACAAGAGGGAGAGAGAGAAGAAAACCAAAGAGAAAACAAGAGATGCACAGCACACAATTACTCAGCACACACTGACCGATGCCCAGCCCCTCCCCCAGTAGTGACTGGCCTTCCCTTATGGCCAACTCCCACTCCTTTATATATTAGGCACAATGCTCTATGGTATGGAATATCTCTATGGCCAGTTTGGGTGAGCTGTCCTGGCTGTGCTCCCTCATGGTTTCTTGTGTACCTGTTGGCTGACAGAGCATGGGAAACCGTAAAGTCCTTGACTTAGGGTAAACACCACTTAACTGGAACATCAGTGTGTTATCAACATTATTCTCTTACTAAATCCAAACCACAGCACTGTACCAGCTACTAAGAAGAAAACTAACTCTACCACAACTAAAAACAGACATGGAAGTAGGAAATGTGTCCATTCTGTTCTTTTCATCAGCATTTTAAAAGCTTGTGCCTCATATTTTTGTGGTTCGGTTATTTTAAAAGCAACTCATATGCCTTTTAGCTACATATTTATCTCCTGCAGAAATCCTCTTTGTGCTGTCAACCACCACACATAACACTGATGAAACTGGAGGCCTCCGTTGATCTGCTGATTTCGGCAATTTCATTAGGCTGCTAACAGACTTCTCTGGATGTTTACTAAGCTTTCAGAAAAGTGATTTTCTTCACTGTTTTCCCAGAAACCCAGAGGAGCCCCTAGCCCTAAGGAAGGACATAACAGCATAATAAAAAAATTTATGATAAATCTTGTAAAGTATCTCAGAAAGATACAAATTGTTTACTATTACTTCTTACGTGCGTCATATTACTTCAAGTAGTGTATGAAAAATTTTAGGGGAATAATTACACCGTGGGCAGGAGCAGAGGGGAGAGAAAGAGATGAAAAGACAGAACACTACTGCTTCTTCTGTGTACAGGTAAGCATATGTATCCAATACTGAGTGGAAAACTATGCTACAAAGTGGTTGAATGTTTATTTAGAATTAAGCCACACATTTAAAAAGGCAAATGACTGCCATTGACAAGGCTGACTGCACAGACCATTTATCCATTTATAGACTGGGTCAAGATCACATCTCACTGAACACAGCTCCCCAGTAACGTAATTACTGTTAAGCATGAAGAGATTAATCAGAGGGCTCTGGCTGGCTCATGGAAAAGGGGATGAAGAAAAACAGCTGCTGTATTGTGGTATGTTGAAGGTAACTCCAAGCATACCTGTGTACTCTTTTCCAAGTGCCATCCCCAACACTCTCACCTAAAAGGAAGGGGCTGATCTGCTTGGGATTTTCTTTTTCTACTCAGAGAACCACAATAAAGTTTTTCCAATATAGTTAATGTCAAACAAGTTAAACTGTTGAAGCGTGAGGGCACACACACATCTGTGAGTACATTTGCTGAGCTGAAAAGCACTTATTAACTAGTACAGTCCTTCAAGCAGAGATGATGGAAAGTGGATCCTGTGTATCAGTTGTTTGGCAGTAAACATCACCAGAGATGACTGAAGAACTGTTTGCATATAGAAACAAGAAGCTTACAAAAAATGTAATCTCATGATGATTAGGCTGAATTTCATGAAGTGGAGCAAAGAACAAGTTTCAGCTACTGTCTGTGTACATATATATATGTACAGTACCTCTCTATACATCACTATGAGCATTGTAAAAACAGGATAAAAACATGAATAGATGACATTTTGTTTATAATTTTATATACACTATATTGTGAAATAAATAGACATACACTGTATCATAAGCAGTAAATGAGTTTCTGTCCTTGAAAAGGGTTTTAATTAGAAACATAGCACCTTGAAAAAGAAATTAGAAGAGTCAAAAACCTACAATATTTGCAATTCTGCTGACGTACTTTGTCTGAAGGCTGATGCATAGCCCTTGCCACGTATGGGTGGTATGTAACAAGATCAGAGTGCAGTCTTCTCTTTAACTAAATGAGAGTGCCTTCACATTTTTTTCCCTTTAAGAATGGTTTTGTTTCAATTCAGGGCTCAAAACTCAACAGGGATTCAGTGAAGCATGTTCTGACTGGGTTAAACCTATTCTTCCCATGGAGCTGCAAATAGTTCTGCTTTGTAGTTTCTGGTGTATGACTTTAGAGTGGGAAGAAGAGTGGAAGGAACTATGAAAAGTAAAGTTGGAGATGCTTTAATATGTGACTCAATGTGAAAACAGTTATGAAAACACTTGAACAAATAGTAGGTTCCATTTGAAACAGAGGCCATTTATATTTTTCTCATGTAGTCCACCTCCTCCATATCTACTTAGACATAACTGTAGTTTCCTTCACCAGTTTAAAGGACTGTTGAGATAAGTCATGATACACCACACGTTAATAGAATCATAGAATGGTTTGGGTTGGAAGGCACCTTAAAGGTTATGTAGTTCCAACCCTGCTGCCATGGGCAGGGAGATCTTTCACTACACCAGGTTGCTCAAAGACCTACCCAACCTGGCTTCAAACACTTTCAGCGAGGGGCATCCACAGCTTCTCTGGACAACCTGTCCCAGTGCGTCACCACACTCACAGTAAAGAACTTCTTCCTAATATCTAATTTAAACCTATCTTCTTTCAGCTTAAAGACATTCATCTTGTCCTGTCATTACACGTGCCCTTGTGAAAAGCACCTCTGCAGCCTTCCTATAGGTCCCCTTCAGCTGCTGAAAGGCTGCTCAAAAAGGTCCCTCCAGGGCCTTTTTTCCTCCAGGCTGAACAGCTCCAAGTCCCTCAGTCTGTCAGTATGTAGTACAGTATATTTCAGCCTGCCATTACAGTACAGGAACAAGTAAATGTTCAAGTACAATATAAAAAAGACATTAGGCTATTAGGGAGCATCTAAAGAGGGCCACAGGATGCTGAAGTCTGGAGGGGAAGCCTTAAGAAGAGTGGCTGAGGTCACTTGTTTTATTCAGCCAGGAGGAGAATGAGGGGAGACCTCATCACAGTTTTCAACATCCTCCTGAGCAAAAGTGGAGGGGCAGGCTCTGATCTCTTCACTCTTTGACCAGTGACAGGACTCAAGGAAACAGCACGAAGCTGAGTTGGGGGAGATGTAGTTTGCATATTAGGGAAAAGGTTTTTCTCCCAGAGGGTGGTTGAGGACTGGAACAGGCTCCCCAGGGAAGCGATCATAGCACCAAGACTGAAGGCATTCAAGAAGCATTTGGACAAAACAGTCAGGCACATGGTGTGACTCTTGGGGCTATTCTGCGCAGAGACAGGAGCTGGACTTGGTGATCCTGATGGGTCCCTTCCAACTCAGCATGTTCTGTGATTCTATGAACATTATTAATGTTCAAGACCATTTTAATTACCAAAATAAAGGTAAAGATATTAAATTACAACCTAGCATTAAACCAATAACATGTATCACAAATGTAATATGAACAAATCACATGAAGAACATCACCTCTGAAGACTTTATCTGCATTGAACTCAAATTTATCCCTATTTAAAGATACCATTGTTCAAAATGATGAGGCAGAAGAATATGGGAGTTATAGCAAAGAATGGAAAGCTTTGTACAATCCAAATAAGAATCTTTGTACAATACTTCAAAAAATATTATCTAAACTGAACTGCCACACAAAGCATGCAATTGTGAGACAGTCAAGGCTTATGAAGGACATTTCATAATTGTTTAAAAATATTAAACAATTAAGTTTACCTAGGACTTTAAATAAGAATTAACATCCATAAACTTAAATTGGCAGACAATGACTCAATAATGTTAACAGAAATTTCACTAAGTCTGTTGGAAGCCACCTGTTTAGAAGAAAATGCTTTGCAAGAAGCATATCATAAAGGCCCTGCACAGTCCTTAAGCTCAACCTCGAATGCTGCCTAGATAGTGTGTTTCTATACACTACGCTACTTGGTCTTAAATTCAGCTTACCATTTTTATTTATTTTTCCTCTTTTCTAAGGGCAATTAAAACTTCCAGTGACTCAATTTCCCTCAATTTAGATAACTATAAAGTGAATTTAAGTTCTGTTCTCCCAAGTTGTCCTCAAATTTCTTATGATATTGAAAATAACCCTTACCTTTTTCCATTTCATATCAAACAAAAGAGGGATCTGAGGGATCTATACAACTTACATGTCAAGTAAATGAAAAAAGCACACATGAAATCATTACTTTGTGATAAAGACCCTACACAAAAATCTCATACAAAATGTTATCTAAATGTCTAAGACTTAATGCCAATGGATATGTTAGAAGATTTAAGCAATCACACACAGGTCTTCAAACTATTATCCGTGTAGATTTCTCTTTTCAACACCAATACAATGGAATTTGTTTGAAAAGCACTTTGAGATTCAAAGGAAATGGCTCCCATCTGTCAAATGCAACACTGAGTCTGCTTTCCCATGAAGACCTTTGAATAAAGTGTTTCATCTCTGTAAACATAGAGCTGCAACTATCTCATGAGTTTACTGAACCTCTTGATTAGAAAAAATGGCAGTGGCAACAAGTTCAAAACAAAAGAGTTTGGAGCACGGCACCTACTACTACTCATTCTCCTTTCCTTTCCTCCTTCTTCTAGTCCCATGGTGACCGGTTTTCTTGGTTACAATACATTGGATATACTAGCCTTGTTCTCTCTCTCATCAGTGGCCTACTCTGCCAAAACTATGAGACATGGTGCAATGTGCACCATTTTGGATTGGTTGTTTTCTTTTTTTTTTTTTTTTTCCTTTTCAGTATGGCTTATAGTCTCTTTTGGTCAAAGTCCTGCAATACAAATAAAACTACTCGTTTGCCTTTCACTTTTTTTAAGCACTAACTTTTGCATGGTTTCATAGGCTGTTTATATCTCTGGTGTTTACCACCTTCAACCTTCTTCATCCCATTCACTGTGCTCTTTTGGTACAACTGAAAGCTTTCCTTCTCATGACTTTCACCACTGTTGGCCCACTGCATTTATTTTCCTCACCCAGCCCTCTTAATTCTGGATTTGTATGATTTCCACCTTCACCTCCAGCCTCAGCACTTGCAAGTTCTCCTTCACTTGTACCTAAATCTAGGCATTTAAGCCATTGTGTCCAAACCCTGGAAAAATTACAAATTCCTCCTCAGTACTTCCACCTCTGCTCTCTTTACTGCTCTTCCCTGTGCTTACACATTCACCAGACTCCAGTGGGATGGCCAGGTATTAAGGTCTCTTCCTCAGGCTTGATTAAAGAAATGAATCCATACTCCTCATAAAGTCTCTCCTAGGAGAGATGCCCTTCTCCAAATCACCATCTTGTGGCCTTGGTTTCCTTACACTTACCTAGTTCACTTTCACAATAAAATGGCAAAGCCAGAAACATAACTGAAAAAAACCCACCAAACCACACCGACAATTACACTTCTGTTCCGGACTAAACAGACTGCTGCATCTCAAACATGACATTCACACCTTCCCAGCACTTTTAATGCTCAGCCGAGCTAGTTTACCATGTAGACAGAAACAATTCTTCAGAACCGATTAGGTCCTCAACTATGGATGTATGAAATGGATGGACTCATAGCACATCCAAGTTAGCACACTCAGTCTTAAACAAATTCTTTGCTATAATCTAAAAACAGGATTAAACAGTAAACTAAATTACTAATCTGAAGTTTCTGCACACCTCATTAAAAATAGAACTCTACTACTTCCTAATTTATTTATTCCCTTTTATTTAGATAGCTGAACGACACTCGTAGCAAGTCTTTTCAGGAATAAATAAAAAGTAAAAGCATATATGCACAAAGACTAAGTATAACTTAGTTAAGCAGCAGATGGCACAACATGCAGTTACCCATCAATCTGGAACATTGGCAAAAGGATTAATCTACAAATCTTGCTGTAAAACCAGCATCAATATAGAAATTATCTTACTTCCCCTCCCCCACTTTCTGCCCATCTCACAAGTGTATTAAAAAACAATTCTGTTCCTTAGGCAATAGTATTTCAGTAGGAAATTCTTGGACATTTACCTACCCATTTGCTTTTGGGTCCAGGTCAGCTCATTTTAAGTACTGCCCCATTTAAACTACACACCATCTAAAGTTCCTGTATTTGCCAAGATATTTCACCTACAGAAATTCTGTTATGTATGAAGTTTGACATCTCTTTTCTAATGATAATTCACTATTCTTCCCAAGATGTAAATATATTTTTTTAAGGTTTGCTTTAGCTTTTTTATCTCCTCTCTCTCCTGCACCAAATTATTTCAACTATCTGTATCATCAGTCTCACTGTAACTGAACTAAATGGAAAAATTATTCAGAAACACAGTAAAATACTTTTTCTTTGGCTTACTGCATGCATGTAGCTCTAAATTGGTGCATGTCAATTTTTTCAAAAGGCTACTCCAAAGATAGAGAGGGCTGAAGCATTTGTATGCTCTCCAATCTGAGAGTATACTACAGATTTAATAGCTGAAGCAAGGGGAGAGAAAAGACAGTGACAAGCATTTTCTTTGTGTTTTTATAAAACAAATTTCTAGTCAAATCCCTCTAATTCTCTAATTCCCCAACCCTCTTTCTTATAGGGGAAATAAAGCTTGTGATCTAACAACTCAGGCTATTCATCTTTATGTTAAAACATGCTGAACTGAAGATCTCTGCACCTTATTACTTTGATACTGGTTTTGTTTAACACAGAAAAATGTTGTATTAGGACTGTGTGCTACAACAACAATCACAGTGCACTTGTGAAAGTAACGGATGAAAATCACCGGTGCCAAAACCAGCTTACTTCATTAAAAACACAGTGTTCTCTTCCTCAAGTAGAGTTTGAAAATGCTGTTGTACAGAACTAGAGACAGCAAATTTGGAGCATGACTGCTGAATAATTACATGGGCTCAGGCTAAGCATGCATTTTATTTGTGTAAGTGCTCCTTGTGGAACAGGAATGAGGTTTGCAGTTAGACTTCGAGACGGAATTTGAGATGAGGGGAAACAAAGTTTTTGGAGGGCTGATTAGCTAACTTTTTGAGAACTTAAATGAGAAATAAGATCAGGTCACTGAACATTAAAAACCTTGTATTAAGTTAATATAAGAAATTGGTGCATCATCATTTTACTCATCTACTGAATCTCTTTCATTTCTTGAAATAAAATAGCCACACTACTACCATTCCTTGGGATTCCATCCCTTTGTGTTCCAGATTCGTAGTGGGATACACTTTCTCCCAAAAGCCACCAAATTGTCCTCGCCTGGTTTTTAATGTGTTTTCTGCCTATAAGCATCATGGAAAAGCCAGCAATATGCATTTAGTTAAGAAATGAGTATCAAAAGCTTCATTTTTCAGTGTTAGTGATGCTATGGAGAGAATAACATTTACTTTGTACTTAACACAGCTGAGTCCATCTTCTTTCAGATAAGAGAAATCAACTAGGTGATTTCTACAGATGTCTTCATGTTCTAGCTTTATACTTTATAGAAACCATTTCACTTTTGCAACTGGATAGCGTGCACAGAAACTCTCTCCTGTGTGCAAGCTTTGACCCAACACCACCTCGATTTCTGACCTCGGAAGTCAGCATTTTGAAGCAGTCCAAAGTCCATGTCTACTTCAATGATCTCTGTGAAACCTATGAAAATGATTACATTGAAGGAAAGGCTGGAGACTGTTGTAACCCGTGCTGATACTTTTATTAATGCAAGCAGTATGCTCAACAAATATTAACAGCAATAATAAATACAACTAAAAAAGAAACAAACTAATAAAAGAAAAAAATAGTTATAAGGCCATATCAGCATTGCTGAAAAGGTAGTTTCCTCAAATTCAGTTTCCATGCCACAACAGGAAGGATTTTTTTCCTAGGTCTGGTTTTGACTAAGGAGGTTTGTCATTGAAACATGTATTTAGAATAGGTAACAATATATGTTCCAAGTTACATTTTGTACAGTAATTCAATCCGTCTACAAAAGATTCTAGTGCATCAATTGCAGTTCTCAGTGCTGCAGCTCTTTCTACTCAGATGAAGAGTCAGACATCAGAACACAAATGCCTTCACATGGACATCAGTTTAAGAGTCACTGCAAACTGCAATTCAAATCCTTTCTTCCCTTGTTAGCAGGGCTGAGAGAAAAAGACTGCACAAAGTAAACACTTTAGGATTATGGTCTTAATCAAGGGACACTTCTATAGACTTTTGCACTGCAGAACTGGAACCGTCCTACTTAACCTGTCATTGCAACCTCCACCTTTTTGCTTTATATATTATGACTATCTAACACCACACCAGAGATAAACCAAGTGAGGTAATTTCGGGACACTCGGTAGAGGGATGAAGTGCATCAACACAGCTCCACAATAAGCAACGATATTTGAATTCGTAAGTTACTTTGTAAATGGAGTTGCAACAAGTGTATTTTCCCAGAAAGCTGGTGTTCTTGTTACAGCTGTCAAACAGGAAGGTAGTACCACTGTAGAGAGCAGTATCTCAGTCCATCCCGCAGCTGTGCTCTGATCCTGAGAGTTATACATAAAGCAAGAAGGAGATTTCAGCTTCTTCCCCATTGATACCACCTGCAGTGAGTCCCTAAACTCAGCTCCTCATCTTGCCTCTACTCAGGGCATCCCTGCATCCAAAAAGAAGATGAGCAGGGCTCTGGAAAAAAAAAAAAAAAAGCAGAACCGGTCACCCTGCGGCATTTCAGTATTTCCAATGAACTTTCTCTGCACAACTGTTCTCTCTCCATCCTTCAAGTGGTATTTTACTGCACCCTCTTTGCTGTCATGACTTCCTCAAAAAATAACAAGAAATTAATTTCCGAAAAGCATTAACTCTTTACATAACAGATTTCATAGGCTTAGGCATGAGTAGTCTTGGCTGGAAGGGTACAAAGGGCTTTTGGTTGATTTTAACTCTACATTGAAGTTGTCTTTGGGAAATTTTGGTCAGATATTTCTGTATTATATGGTATTCTAATAAAAAAACCAAGTTGCCCACAATTGACAGTCTGCCTTATGGAAGATATATTTGCTGTAGTTACTTCATATTTTTGCACATGGAAATAAGTGAGAGACAATCCTGCAACATTTCACTTCACAAGCTGCAGCCTACTTTGATCTTTGATTTTCTATACACAGACTTTTCAAGTAAAGACTGCAAATACTAAACAGCAAAAATTCCCTAAATTTTCTTTTATCTATTGCCTTCTTGACAAAGGAAACAGACAGAAATGACTCAGTTCCAGTAGTGCAAGCAAAGCTGTAATTAATTTTTGCTGCATTTTTTCTTACAAATCCAGTTCACAAAGGCATTTTATTTTTCCCTCAAAAACACAAATGCCACTTAGGCATTTCTTTCCTTTTTCTGTCATAAAGCAACATTTATCTGCATAAGTTGCAACTACTTGAAACAATACCTGAGGCAAGGTTTCTCTTAGCAGTGACTGCTATTGCTTCTTTCACTGGAACATGCATCTCTAATAAAAACAGTACGTCAGATGACCACATGCTTCTCAGCTGCTTACTGCATAGACCCCCTGTGCCAGTGAAACTGTAAGCAGCCTGCCTTTCCTACTGCCAGCCACCAGCTTTTCAGTCTAATACAAACTGTCTCAGGGAGGCCAGCACAACGTGCTCTACCCCAGTTACATGCTTCATTTTGTTCTTTTTCATGTTAAAATATCAGACAAAGAAAAATTGCTCTGATGGGGGCTCCTCTTGGCTCTTTACACAGGGAAGCATCAGTGAGGAACTACAACAGAGAAAGAGACCAGTGTGGTAGTGCATTTGCTACAAATGACCTTGCAAAATAGTTTGACGAAGAACAGAAAATTTTAATTGTAATTTTTTTTATTCTGGGGAAAGAGGTCTTTTAAGAAGGATTTATTGTACCAGGTAAGAAAACCTGTGCTGCCACAGTGTGACAAGAAACATTTTCTTATTTTATCTTCTACAAACTGTGTGTCATGTCCAGCCAGTAGCTGCTCCTTACAAGTCAGCATTTGAACATGGCTCCACGAAGCAAGAGGATGGTCTACTGCTTTGTAGGATGGCTCCCTCCCTATTAATGGTGTCTTAGTAACCTGCTTCAAGCCCACTTTGTATTTCTGCATTTCAGTTGTTTAGCATGCAAAATTCAAACAAGAGTCCTGCTAATCCCTCTACTCCACCATATTTCTGAAATTAGTTGTTCAGGCAATTTCACCAAGTTCTGAAATGCCAGATGCCAGAAATTTTTGGTTTTTCTCCTGCACTGATGAGGAGCTAGTGAAGCCAGCATCACCCCTTACACACTCGTGAGTCTTGAGGCAATCCCCTCTGCCCGTGGAAGGGAGATAACATGCAGATTGCATCAACACAACCTCTGAATTACTCCCTCCTGCTGGGGGCCCAGTATGCACCAATAAATGCCCCAAAGTGTATGGCCAGCAAAAGTCAGCAGGCAGTCTTCTGCAGGCACTGCTACCCTATTGAGACTGTCTGTCATTGCAGGAAAGACTGTTTTGTTATGGCAACCTGTATTCTGACCAGCTGTGAGCAACCATGTGGCATACTCCTTGGCAGTCACAAGAAAACTGATGGAAGACACTCATGATCTCTCTGACTTGTCCATAAAACATGGTGGCACCCAAGTCTGCACCTGCAGAGCAACAGCCGCATGTCAGAGTCTCCCTTCCCTCACAGGTCAGGTGTTTCTCTAACATTCACAGAAAGAGCTGCTTTGGCCTCACACTTCATCATGGCTGAATGCTGACAATGTGCTGGAAGAAAAATGAGTTTTCAGGGGCAAAACAAAAAAAAGACTGCCAGAAAATAAGGACTGCTGTCTTCCTGTTACCTAGAGTGACACCAAGGAAATTCTTCTAGCAATTGCACAGTTTGCACAGGTGTTACTAAACTGTAACCATAAGACTGTGTTGGCAGAAGTGAGAGTGCGTTGGTGGTGACAGCAAAAGGGAGCGGAGCTCAGCTGCTGCAAGTGCACAGCAACTACTGCAGGGCTGGTAGTCAAAAGTCAACTTGTGGGTTTGACACAGAAACCGAACAGGGAATCCGTCAACACCTTCCTGTCTGAAACTGTACAATCACACCCAAACAGTCAGAAAAACTTCTGAATTAATTTTCATTATCTTGGCAACAACAGTGAGACTCAGCTCTTTTATACACAGCTTTTAGGCTTAAATTCACTGCCATTCTCAATGCACTTACTAGGTACAACTGAAGATATTTATGGCTCTTTTGAAAGCTTTCTCAAAGTATGGAAGTAAAAAAAAACACCAAAACTTCAGCATCAGAGAAAGTTTATTTCAAACTTTGCACCAAAGAACATCTGAGTAAACATGATGAAATCCCAATAGGTACGTAGGTCCAGGCTGCCCCTTGAGAATGAACAGTGTAAGTACAGGCATTGCTGCAAACAGCCAAATGCAACCTTTGTCAGGGATGCAAATACAAACTGACTTTGCAGTGAGTATAAACTCCTCCCAACAAAGGTTCCTCAAAAATCCAGGTCCCTTTGGAAGATGCAACACAGTAGCAGTTGTCTTGGAAAAGAAAAGCTGCTCTGCAGCTGTGGACCACCCCCACACATGACCTTTTCATCATGGTACTAAACCAAGACAGTTTATCGGACACAGGAACATAATAATAAGATGAAACTAGATGACAGAATGGCTTGAAGTGGCACCCACATGCAAGATAACATGCTCTGCTGAGCAGGCTGCAGATGCCAACCACTAGCACTACCTAAGCAAAAATGCAGCATTCTCATGAGTGCAACTAGAGGGGCACTGGAATTACATGAGCACAAGGGACACTGTCCTCTTCTGAAGATGTTACAGCAAATTGACAATCACATGGCCATCAAGAAATAGTCACTTTTTCTGGTCTCACATGATTTTGCATGCTATAATGCTGAAACTCTTTTCCCAATCTGCCTCATGACTAGCAGTAGGAATAAACTTCATGCAATACCACCAGGGTAGTATAAAGAAAGGCCAATACTAGAATTCTAAAAATGAAAGCAGGTAAAATGGTAGCTTTTTTGAATTCTAAAGCTCTGCTCCAAAGTTAAAGCTTATGCAGGCCACACATTAAACCAACATCTACAGTAAATCAGGAAAATGCATAAAATTTGTGTAAAAGGCAGTACTATAGAGAACAATATGAGATTTCTATGCAATTTATTATCAATTTGTAATTTTCTCCACTCTCAGTCCTCCAAATAGTATTTTTTGACAATTAGGTTTAACTATTTTCATATTAACATCGTATACTCTACAAACATTTATTGCGCTGGATTGCCAGCACAGTGGCAATTCTGCAGCATACGGCACTGCAGAATGTGTCTGCCATGTTCCTCCTCTGTCTAGAAGTGAAGCTGGTTCAAAAATGTCCACGTGTACCATTCTTAACCCCATGCATGCCCAACTACTTGTTCCTTTGCCATACCTCTTCTTAAGCTTATCTCACAAAACCAAAATTTACTTCTAACCCTTAATGCTCAATGACCAAGTTTAAAAGATAATTTAAAAAAAACCAAATCTGTTCACAGAAGGCATGGAAGTAAGTGCTACCAGATCCTAGGATGAAATGGCAATGAGCTGAAATTCTTCACACCAGTGTTGCTCTGTGTCCTTCACAAAATCAGAGAATCATAGAATGGCATGTGTTGGAAGGGACCTTAAATATCATCTAGTTCCCACTCCTCTACCATGGGCAAGGGCATCTTCCACTAAACCAGGTTGCTCAGAGTTTCATCCAACCTGGCACTGAATGCTTGCAGAGATGGGGCATCCACAGCTTCTCTGGGCAACTTGTTCCAGTGCCTCACCACTCTCACAGCAAAGAGGTTTTGTCTCATATATAACCTAAACCTCCTCCCTTTAGTTTGAAGCCATTCACCCTTGTCTTGTCACTACTTGCTCTTGGAAAAAGTCCCTCCCTATCTTTCTTGTAGGATCCCTTCAGGGACTGGAAGGTTGCAATTAGGTCACCCCAAAACCTTCTCTTTTCCAGGTGGAACAACCCCAATTCTCTCAGCTTTTCCTTGTACAAGAGATGCTCCATCCCTCTGATCATCTTGGTGGTACCTCCTCTGGACTCGCTCCAACAGGTCAGTCTCCTTCCAGTACTGAGGATCCCAGAGCTGCATGCAGCACTCCCAGTGGGGTCTCTTGAGAGTGAAGCAGAGGGTCAGAATCACCTCCCTTGACCTGCTGGCCATGCATATTCAGCCCAGAATACAACTGACTTTCTGGGCTGCAAGTGCACTCTGCCAGCTCATGTCCAGCCTCTCATCCACCACCACCCCCAACTCCTTCTTGGCAGGACTGCTCCTGACCTGTTCATCCCCCAGTTTGTATTGGTACCAGGGGTTGCCCAGACCCAGGTGCAGCACCTTGCACTTGGTCTTGTTAAACCTCATGAGAGTCCTATAGGCCCACTTCTGGAGCTTGTCCAGGTCCCTCTGGATGTGTTCTATCCTTCAGGTATCTCAATGACACCACTCAGTTTGGTGTCATCTGCAAACTTCCTGAGGATGCACTCAATCCCTTAATTTCTATCATTAATGATGATATTAAGTAACACTGGTCCCAATACAGACTCCTGAGGGACACCACTTGTTACTGAAGTCCATTGGGCCTCTGAGCCACTGACCACTACCCTCTGCATGTGTTTGTCCAACCACTTTCTTATCCATCCCGCTGCAATTTAAAGAGAAGGATGTTGTGGGAGACTGTGTCAAAGGCTTTACAGAAGTCCAGATAAATGACATATGTAGCCCTTGCCTTGTCCACTGATGGAGTCACTCCAACAAAGACAGCCACTAACTTTGTCAGAAAGGACCTGCCCTTGCTGAAGCCATGCTGGCTGTCTTGAATCACCTCCATGTGCCTTTGCATAGCTTCTAGTGCTCCCTCAGTATTCATCTACTTGAAAGGTGTAGGAAGAGAGGTTGCCATTGAAGACTGGGGCAAAAAATTTGAGTATCTCAGCCTTCCTTCTCATCCATTGTTACTGGTTTTCCAGCATTGTTTATCAGGGAGGGCACACCTGGACCTTCCTCATCCTACCCCACCACAACCGAATTACTCAGCCATGCCTGCCTCTTGCCTTCCTTGCCTGATTTTTTGCTCTGGGGATTGCTACCTATTGTGCTCTCTGTAAGACTTCTGTAAGGACCTGTCAGCTCTGTTCCACTCCCTTGTTCCCAAGGGAAGTCTCTCAGAGGATCTCATGGACTATCTTCCTGAAAGAGATGGAAATCTGCCTTCCTGAAGTTCAGGGGCCTGACTTTACTTTTCCACTGACCCATATCCCTCAGGACTGCAAACTCCACCAACACAGGACTACTGTAGCCCAGGCTGTCTCCACTCTTTAGGCCTCCAATTAGCATACTTGCATTGGTGACCATCAGATACAGTATCACATCCACTGTGGTAGGGCTGTCTATTGCCTGGCTCAAGAACTTCTCCTTCATGCATTCCAGCAGTCTCCTGGATTACCTAGAGCTCACTGTGCTACTTTCCTAGCAGATTTTGGTTTGGTTGAAGTTCCCCAGCAGGACAAGACCCTGCAAGCGTGATGCCTTCAGTAGCTGGAGCAAGAAGGCTTCAAGTCAGCTAGATTTGGAAACCCAGTACCCTAAAAGAGGCAGAAGAGGCCCTACAAAGGTAGGCAAACCACAATAGATGGACAGAAGGATGAAGACTGAGGTACTAAAGAAGTACACTGTCCCTCTCACTGTAAGTGAAGATCAGATTCTGGACCACCTGAGGAAACTGAATGGACAAAAATCTCTTGGACCCAAAGAGAGACACACTCCAGAGTCTTGAGGGAATTGGCTGATGTAGTTGTCACGCTACTTACTCTTCATGGTATTTGAAAAGTCATCATAGTCAGATGAAGTCCCAGGCGACTAGAAAAAAGGAAAACATTGTACCCATCTAAAAAAAGGGTAGAAAGGAACTATGGAGCGTCAACCCCTGTGCCTGGGAAGATCATGAACAGTTAACTGTCCCTGTAACTTACAATTCAATAGAAGTGTATAACATGACAAAGATACTCCTTTACTATGTCATCTTCTCATCCCAGGAAAGTATTGATGTGCAGCTTGGATGCTTGGGAATTTCAGCAGGAATGCTTGTACATACAACAGTGAGACTGTATGCAAGACCAACTTCTATGTCTCGAAACAAAAAAATAGTGATTAGATCAATTGTTGCTTCATTATGAACAGATAAAAAGGACACTTTATAGCCCCGCCTCTAAAATAGTTCTTCATTCAGATTCAGAGTAACCTCCTCTAATTTAAAACAATGGAATGCTCATCCTGAACACTAAAGCTGCATTGGTTAAAAGCACTGCAGCTACTGCAAATGGCAAGGAAGAGACAGTAAACTCACCTTTACAAACTTCTCAAAATCACTTGAACGTGACAAATGTTAAGCTATTTAACCCAATTCTTTCCTGAACATCTTCCTACCCCATTTAAAAAGTTACTCTCCAATTTTCAGAATAAACATTTCTAAATGGCTATAGAGAAATTAAGTTTTCCATCACAGTTACATATGAATAACCAAGATAAATCTCAATAATTATTAATGTTAAAATTAATATAGATTTAAAAATCCACTGTAAGATGTCTTCTGATACTTTTGATCCCAACTTCACTGTTGTTTTGTAACTGATTTTTAAGCTGCACTTTTCAGGAGGTTTGGATTTTTAAAAAATATATATTCCACTAACTTTTGGGTAAAATCAGCTATCACTGCATTGAAAAAGAAAAGCAACTACAAAAGTCAACTGATGAGAATTCACAGTGTATCAAGGTGAGCTTGTTACCACAGAGGACAGCTTTCTGAGGTAGGTAATACAGTCAGGATGCTGCACAAAGATAGGCTCAGAGCACATCACAGGCAAAAGAGATACTTTCAGACTAAAATACTAAAGATATTTCCAACCTTTCAGAACTATGAACATCCTGAAAAATCCCAGCTTCTATCTGTTTTTTTGAGTAATTAAGAGCAGCAAGGTGCATTTTGACACTTGGAGACAAAGTCAAGGAAAATATCCAACAGGCAGCAGGAAGTGAATATTGTCTTGAAATTGAACAGCTGCCAAAGCGCAGAAGACTAGAAGCAAGTAAAAGCAAAGATAATATCCAAGACAGACCAAAAGGCAGTGATGTGTTTCTTCTGATGGCATATAGAAAAAACAGAACCTTAGTACAAGGAAGAAGAAAGAGAAGGAAGAACAATGGGTAGGACACGATTTAAACAAACGTACACATATAAGCAAGCTGCCAAATGTATTTATCAACCTGGTTTGAGCTTTATAAAGATTAACCAATCTCTCTCTGTGCAAAACCTTTAATATGGGGAAGCTACTGAAACGATCAGGCGAAGACCAGCATTCCAGGCAGCACCTGAAACTAGCAGCTCTTCACTTTTGCTGAAGCACACATCCTGTTCCACACTGCAAAAGGACAATCACTACAAATACATATTGTAACACTAGACTAAATATACTCTTACGCCAGCATAAGGCTACATGGTGCATCTGAAAAATGTGCATTAACTACCACCTCTATGCAGATATCTGCAACCCAAACCCACCATGCACACTTTATAACCACCAACAGGGTAATAGTAACCATATTCATAAAGCTCATCCCTTGCCCTAAGGGATGGATTCAGTTCTCAGTTCAATGAACATCACATTATGTTATCTTGCTTTCTGAAGTGCTTCAGGCCTAACTGTAGCTGGGAAACTGTTTCAAAAGCTCCTTCTTTTCCTCTCTGTTAGCTGTTTGTCATTATTGAGAATGTATGAGGGACCACCAGCACACAAACATTATTTAAGATAGCATTACTTCGTAGACAAAAGAAAGTTGTGTCCAAATGAAACATCTTAAAAGTCTTTTAAAAATTCATAGTCCTCCCAAATGAACAAGAGAATTGAGTGAAGGAACAGAACTTTATTATTAAGTCATTTTATGCAGCTGACCTCTCAAAACATGTCAATTATAGCACAGTCTATGGGTGGTGTAAAAATAGAAGAAAAAACAAGTACAGAAACCCAAATACCATTCATCCTGTATGTCTCCACAAACAGGCACACAGTCTTTTTCCTCTTCCCCTCCACCCTTATTTTTAAGAAGTGAGTAAGCTCCCTCACAAATAAATTCCCCTTTGCCTTTACCTCTCATTACCTCTAAAAGACTTACTACAGGAATATTTAGGATTGTATGGTCAAGTGCTGTGGGCCTTAAAACTTTACAGCATAAATTACAGACCAAAAGAATCCTATTAAATGAATAATTAATTTGAAAATACATCCTTGACAACATGGCATGCAGTACATACATGACACTTAAAAGTGCAGTCACCTTTTTGTCCCTAACTTTTTCTAAGGAGGTTACAAAAAAAGACAGAAAAACTGGCTAATACAGAACACACAAGCAAAAAAATTGGTATAGCTTGCATACTAATTTTCAACTGAAAATGACAGTCAAAAGAGCTTTCCCACCTCAGCTTTCAATACAGATAGACATATACGAGGAACTCAAAGGTAATCTACATCTGCCTTACCAAGGAGCCAGAGAAAATATTTTTTTCACTTTCACTCCTTTATGTTACCATTACACATAGCTTGAACCAGAAGTGCACTGCAAGAGTCTTCACAGTGTGGCCCCACATTCATCACTGCAATGAACAACGGCAGGTAACACAGGTGTCAACAGGTGATGGATTCATCTGCAGCAGCATACAGCTTCGGGTTTTTTTTAGAGATGGCTCTGATGAGCTAGCAGAAAAGTACCACCAGTATGGAAAAGGCGCATGAAGGTTTGCAGCAAGATGCAGGTAAGGAAAGCACTGCTGGTAAGAGCCAGTCCTGTTCCCTCACTCTCCCCCACATTTGCTTCCTGCTGTACTTTGAAGCTTTTCAGAACAAGGCAGCTAATAGATGTCATTGTGTCTTCTGCTTTACTTTGTCTTCTCGCCTCTTATTAGTAACTTGCTGCCAAATCATCATAGCACTTCAAATCTACACTATGCCTATACATAAGCCTTCTAAGGAACAATGTGCAGAAATACACACCTGGATCATTTTCATTTGGGAAGGTACGGATTCATGACTCAATCAGTTACAGATTCAGGTGTTTCTGTCTTTCTGAAGTGCTGTGAAGCATGAAGGAAATAGGTTTTCAAGAAGAAAAGGTGGCACTGACAATAGTATTTCAGACAGTGAAAGTCTTGCAAAAGCTAAATCCTCCACAGACAGCACCAGTACACAGCCCTCCCTTCCATCAATGTGGTCTTCTTTCAAAGGAGCACATGACTTTAAAGAAGTTATGACCACAGGGTTATCAGACAGTATGTAAGGTTTCTCCATGATCATAGTCTGCTAAGCAATTAGGTCAAACTGTGCTCTTGAAAATTAGTTTAACGCAGCTGAAGGTCAAGGAATAAAAGCATGTGGGAGAGAAGCAGAAAAGAAGTAAAAGGATTTAACTCTCAAGCACATACAAAGCCCTTGCCAGAAAGAGGAGCTGCACTGTTAGAACTTTAGAAGAGTGCATGAAAGGAACGTTCTTGGCACTGAAAAACCGGCATCTGTGTACAAATAGAAAAAGTGTTGTTCCAAGTTACAAGCTGTACACAGAAACAAAAAGGAACTCCTTCACATCAATGTGCTCACCAGTACTGTCTTGTTCATACTAAATTACACTTTTGTCAATGGATTGATGTGGCTTAGTCATCAGGCAAGTAAGTATATTTTCGTTACTGAACCAGAGCAAAATGGTATTACACGCTTTTACAGAGTTCTGTAATTCTTTTTTCAAGAACAGATTTTCTTGCATAAGCAGAAATTCAGATATCAGATTCTTTTCCTTATATTCATATTTGGGTTTTGGAACACAAATTTGAATGAGAAAAGTACTCTGGGTCTAAGTTGGCAGCAGATGTTCAGAAGAAAAAGGCACACTGAAAAAGCTGGAAGCATTACTGAAGGTTTGATGGTTCTGTCGTCCTAGAAACCCATGAATTACTGCAGATATGAAACAGAGACATACTAACAGATTGGTATAAGAAGTTGACTGAATCATTTTCCTTAAAGTATCCCAACAAAGACTAAATTCTCTTTCCTGCTTTTTCTAGCGCTTTGAAAAGTTAGAATAGGTGGGTGAGAGGCAAACCCCAGACAGGCATAGGCAAAACCTGCCCTGCTTCCTGTATGTATATAAACAATTCAGCTCTGTCTTCAGTTTCGCATTATCTATCCAGCATTCACTTGTACAGTCTGGGTAACACCAGACATGCATGTTTGTCACCGAGCCAGTAGACAAGACAAGAAATTTAAGTTAACAACATCACTGAAACTTTAGACGAAAGACTGAGCAATGGTCAGACACTATTCTTCTGCTCTCCAATCCAGCTATTGCCTAGCAGGAACAGCAAATACATTATCAGGAAAAGAGAAAAAAGCAAATTGTTGGCTATCCCTTTGTAAGCAAAAGCATAATATCTAAATGCTGTGACTTCTGCACTTTGGGAGCTGTGAAACTTCTCACTGCTGAGGAGAAACAATTTTTCCTGGTTTCTTGTTGAGAATTCATTTTACCATATGATTATGTTTCACTTTTAAATTTCATCTAATATAGTTCAATGTAAGACAAATGCACAGGTATTATACAGTTTGAAAACCTGAGACAGTTTTTAAAGATTGTTCTCCGTGGTATGTTCAATTTTATTTTTCAATTTTTCTTTTTAATATGAGACTAAGCTATACTGCAAAGCTCAGGAGCTCCTAGCTTCCTAGCGTGTAGACAAAGCAGCGCTAAACCACACTTTCACGTTTGCACTGTCTCTCCCACTTGTACTCTACATGGTGTCAGACTGATGGAATCTTGGTATTCTGTGGTTCTCTCTCAACGGACACTTCTGAGTCACTAGTATTTGACATGTGCATCATTATAAGGTAAAAAGTACTGACCTGTACTAGAGGACTCTGGAGCTGCTCCTCTGCAGTAACAGGGGGAACAAAATCATTCACTGAATGTGATGACGTAACAAATATATGAACACAACCAGTATGAGAGTGAACTAGGTCTAAACACACATGTATGATTCTGGTAAAACTTGGGGATGGTAAACACACACACAAAAAAAGTGAAAATGTGAGACCATTTCAGGCCTCAAATGCCTTAACACAAGCACTTAAGTGATTATCAAACCAAAGCATGCAAAGAGCTAGGTAGTACTCAAGAAAACACTTCTCACAGAAGTCTACTTATAGATACAGTAGTTTAAAATACCTAGGTGAAGTCCATGCTGAAATGTAGTAGTATTTAATGTATAAGCTGGGGGAATGTGTATGGCTGTAAAACTTTCAAGGCAGCTGGATGTCAGCCATTTCCTATTAAAGATGCCTGGGCTGGAGCTTGTAGAACGCCATTTGTTCTGAATAGATGTACATCTGCTAAAGCCTTTTGAGAAATCATCTTATAGTAAGAAAAGCAGAATACTGGCATTTGTAAACAGCAAAAGTGCTACACTTACTGCCATGTATGGTATTCAAAAGCACACCTACAGGTACTTAAAGAATCAATGCCTACATACATACCATCCATATATATAAAGGACATGATATACCTTGCACTTACTTTATACCAGAAGTAGAGACTTAATGTTTCTACTGTTCTTTAGTACTTCATTTTCACCTTCTTTTGGACTTTTCATGAAATTTGTAAACCAGCTCAGCAATTTATATTAAGTTATAAATTAATCTAGTTAAATGTTAAAAGACACATGTGAAATAAATCTGATTCAGAACCAAAATATAAAAGCTTCATCATCACTTGCTCAGAAAATCTTAAAGCAGAAGTTGGGGTGAATATTAAAACATATGAGCAGAACAAACATTTGACTTTAGTGATGCTGTTCTGGTTGCTATTTCATAAACAGGGTTTTGAGACATGCTTCTCTTTCTAGCAATGTGTTCTGAAGCACGCCTGAGTATATATCTGTTCTTCAGCTTGGGGAGAAAGTTTAGTGACAATGCTTATCAGTTCTAACTTACGTAATCCACTCTTTCATCACAATGACAGACTTCCTTTATTTAACCTTTTCAGAAATTCCCTGTTTTATACCATATGAACTATGATCTTAATAAGCAATAACACTGTGCCCGTAAGCAGCATTCCTACACAGTTTGACTATAGAAGATATCTATGTTGAATGGGCACATATAAAACACACAAATATATGATATTTGCAGTACAGCTGCACCTGTTAGATACGTTAAACAATGCTAATGTAAGAAAATGCTGCTTTTTCAGTATACTTGAAAAAACATATAATACAGGTATAGGGTATGGATCATTCAAATGCTTGCTAAAAAAAGTGTGAAACCTAATCGCTGAAAGTGAGGATGGACTGCAAAGCCCCAAACAGACTATGACTCAGCTTTCCCAAGAAGTGATACAAATTAAAGGTGTGGAATGGATTTCACAATATTTCGCTACTTTCTATTTCTTCCATGTATGCAAAACCACTGTAAAATCCACAAATATTACTAACCTATCAGTATGAGTGCACAAGGAGAAACAACCTCAAGCTTATGCTCCACAGAAGATGGTAGGATAAGTTTTTGTGTTGAAAAATTCTGGGTTTTCTCCTCCAATTATTAATTTAGTGTTAGCTAAATACATAAGAAACTCACCAAGCTATAAACACATCATTTAAAGCAGTGATGAAAATATTGTTTTTTTCTTGACATAAAGGCAGCTTTTTGAGACGACATGATGTTATAAACAAAGCAGTTTATGTCACAAACACAAATCTCATACCAAGTGCCTTCATAACTGTCCATATACATCATGGTTTTATGAGCTGCTTTTTACAGCCAAATAACTATCCACTTCCCCAGATCTTCAGCTTTTATTCATAACTGTGCACTCTCACAGACATCTTGGGCACTTAGGAATTTAGAACTCTAAAATAAAAGATTTCAAGTCGATCTCTGTGGAAAGGAGGGCTTGTCTGGCTACCCCATGGCTGCAGCCACAGGAAAACATGCTCAGACTGTGCTGTCACCAGTCTCATTGTCCAGGCTTAATCACAGTCAGGTTTTGTTTCCCATTTCAGAGTGGCCCTTCCACAAGGTCTCAGCCGGCCACTCCTGCACGCCACTGATGCAGAGCACACAGGGTATGGGCTTTGCAGTGCGGTTCACTAGACTGAGTCAGCATCTGTCACAAACAGAGGCTTCCCCATACGACTGGCCCTGCATTCCTATACCGGGAGCTGGCACCGAGCCTTGCCTGACATGCCCATGGTGACCCAGTTCAGAGAGCTCAGTCTGTAATCCTCTCCTGCTTCCAGGCTGTGCTCAGGATGGTGCCAGTGCTAGCACAGGAGAAGCAGCAGGAGAATGCAGCTCAGGAGGTGAAGAGCAGGACCATCCCACTCACTGACCCTTGCATTAGGCTGGCTTAGCCAGCCTGTAAAGACACGCAGGTTGGCTGGCAGGCAGGTAGGGCAGCACTGACCAGGAACCCTTGGGAGGAACAGTGATGTAAAGGTTTTTTTCTAGAGGAATAACAGGGGCAGCAAAAGTGGACCAACTTTATATGACAGAATCTGAAATGGTTTGTTCTTCAGTTCATGTTCTAACTGGCAGCAAAACCAGGAAGAGAGATCCTTCTTTCAGACAAGAATGTGAAGTAAATAGTATCAGAAGGCCCTTTCAAATAAAAAGCAATGAGAAAAGATGGGACATAAGGAACTGAGCCATTCCCTGATGTGCTTTCCTTTCCAAAGGAATCAATGGCAATTCTATGCAGATGGCCCTGTTCATGGAGATAAGAACCTTCCAGACAGATAATATACCAACAAAGTCCAAACTCCCATATCAAAATGTTTGAAGTCTATGTTTGAAGGGTAAAAAAAACCATAATAAAATACAAACTCACATACAAATAAAAACCAACCAACCAACCTCCAAACCAAAATAAAACTCCAAAAGATGGAAGCAGCTGAAGGAGACAAGTAGAAATATCTGTCTCTGGAATTACATCTGCATCACCTTCATTAAAAGTAACAGGAGCCAAGTGTCCCAACAAAGAAGTCTGAGCCAGCAACAAAAAAAGTAGCAAAAGACAGCTAAAATTTGTTACCATTCAAGATTCCCACATCCTTTTTGCCAGTTTTCTTGATGAAGTTATTAAAAGTGCTGAGTTCCTGGCCTCAAACTTGTTGAACCCAAGTACTACTACTACTAGCCACTAGTACTACTTTCCCCTGCAAATAAAAGGGGAAAAATCCCCACCTCAACTTTCACTACACTTGGCAGAATAACTTAATTGTAAAACTATGTAGAACAGAACACAACATTGTCAATTAACACACAAGTTAGCTCCACTCAGTTACACTTACATAGCTGGGCAAAGTAAGCAGGGTACCAAGAAACAGACATCACAAAGGGTACATATGATTTTAAGTTTTAAGCACTGGCCTTCTTAATCTCATTTAGAAATACAGGATTACAAAGTACCATCTCAGCAATGAAGTCCAATTCTCTTAAGCCGCAGAGAATTCTTCAATCGTCAATGAGTCTAAAAACTTCAGAAAACAGTGATGATATGAGAGGATAGATAAGAGGCTCCATAGCACTTCTCTATAATCACAAGACAGTTAAAAGTCACCAGATCCCAGCAAATGAACAGCCTATCTCTGTCCCATAAGAATAACAACTTCAGAACACCACAGGTCCAACAGACTTTGTAACCTGGGGAAAATGTTCCTCTGCTTATCCGTTCCCACCGCACATAAGCAGGTAATCTAAATGAACATTCTACAGGCAGACCCACCCAGTACCTCAAGACTAACAACAACCACTTACTGATGAGAGAACACTGAGGAAAGGTACAAGAGCACAGAAGCCCATTTACATACCAGACAGAAAGCAGGGTTCCTCAACTAACTAGTAAAAACTTAGAAACACGGTATTCGTTGTTAACAAATACAGACACAGTGGAAATAAAATACTTGTCATACACCAGTTCAGTTTATAGGCTTTTAGCATTCTGTTTAAGCAAGAAGTGTACAGACAGAATGTTACTGCCCCAAGCAATGTTCTTCCTTTCCAAGAGCTCACTTCTGTGCATAACTCAGCAAAAAACTCCCTTAATGTACAGACAGTTAAACTTAGTCTATGAATTCTCCAAAGATTTGGGTATGTCCCCTTATGTTTGTGACCACCCAGTAGGCTATTTTTCTTTCAGTTAAATACAGGCCAGACCATCTAAGCTTCATAACAAACAGAAATTTGCACTTGCAAGCAGATGGTATAGGGGAAGACTTGCTCTAATAGAGTGGTCCACCACTAAAGTGCAGGGACACTGCTGCTGGTCAAGGGACATACGTGGTCACGGCAGCCATGCAATGCTGCTTCCTCCTCAACAGTGTGGCCTCTTAAAGGACAAATTGTCTGGCACATTAACTTGCACAACCAGGAGGGAATAAGGGGAAGGAAATGTCAACATCTCAAACCAAGAGAATAAGGTTCCAGACCATCCTGTGGACTGACTGTAGTTTTACAGCAATCCTAAACCATGTGAACTATTCTGGATTTGGGTGAAAAGCACCTATTACAAGATACTCTCCCCAACACCAATGTGTGTCACAAGCAAAAAAACCCTACCAGGCTACAAAATACCAAAAGTACAGCACTTCTAGTACAACAGGAAAACATCCTCAAGGATTACAATACACCTGATAGCTCTGAGAGAGTTAAAACTGATCCAAGATATCCACAATGACTCTATCATTATCAGCTTTCTCCTTCTCCAGAACAGTATCATTCAAATCTTTCCTCTAATTTTACAAGCTCAATCTTGATACAGTTTAGGTTCCCTGTTCACACTGGTTTCATTTCAACACAACCCGTAAGGTGACTCTCCTTGAGGCAAGCAGCCTTTTAATTTCCAGCCGGCGGAACTTTCTGTGAAGACTGTAAATGTACTTATAGTTTCTAAAGTTACTTTGTTTCCCCAACCATTTTAATTCTTCCAGTGTACTAAAAAAATCATACCACTGCAAACTTAGTGGTGCAAGGCTAAATGTACTGAAGTCCTAAGTCTTCTTTCTTACAAAGCTTCTCCCCAGTCTCTTTGAGATGGAGGGACAAGACCTGCAAGTATAATGTAACGGAGGACATAGCAAGGTTTGCCCCAGATAATGGGAAGATACCTGCCCCTACAATTCATCTCTGACATTCCATAACTGCACCAAAAACAGGATCGTCACACACCAACTGACCAAAATGTGCAGGCTCCACTCTTACTGTATCACCTCCTAGATGAGGAGACGTCAGAGTTTAACAACATCACCTATATTAGACTCCTTGGCACAGGTCTTCGTGTGCAGTTCTGCTAAATTTCGCACCATTTATGTTAAGCCAAAGTTCACTGCATAAGGAAGAAAGGCAACAAAACAGTTTAGGCTTGAAGATCTTTAGGCTTTGTCCATACTCCTCTCAGCTTCCAATTATCTCAGCCATGAACTTCTAATGGTTATCTACTATCTTTCATGGCAAGTCAATGAACGCTTTTCAGGTCTGTGTCACCCACCTTCCTGCTGGGGGTCAAAATACAGTTTGAGAAACAACAGCCTTATTTGAGACAGAGCTCCTACACAAGCCACTACCATCCAGGAAACAAACTACTGAGCCACTGACTGAACAGGCATCTTTTCTTCAAAATATAAAATTGTAACAAGTTGCACAGGTTTGCCAACGAAGCCAATTAAAAACAGAAAAGCTACATGCAATCTCCTCCAAAAAACCGGTACACATTTGAATACCTCTAACTGCAACAACCTTTCACGAAGATTATCCCAGAACTATTGTACCACTCACAGTTCTCTTAATTTCCAGCTTAAACTTCCTTGTTGTCGGTTTATGTTCTTCTGCCTTTGTAGTGAAGCGACTTTACCTCTGTCCCTCCTGCATATTTAACTTGAGGTAGATTTATGGGGGCAATCACAACTCCATGCAGGCTGAGATTTCACAGTGCTTTCAGCTGATCCGAGAGTGCACCCCTGCCACAAATTAGATAGAAGGTGGGTTTTTTTCCTTCCCTTTGACAGCAGCCCTACATAAAAAAAAAACAAAACAACAAACCTACACAGAAACGACAGTGCAGGAAACTGATACTGGTCCTTTCAGCCATTGACAGCACGGCCTGAGCTTGGCACAAAACTCTCATGAAAACGCAGGGTCAGCCTCCCTTTTCCTAGGCTAAAGGGGCCTAGCTGGACGCACAGCTCCAGCAGAGAAACTGACATACTCAAATATCTTAAAGGGAAATAATGGTGAGGGAAAAAAACCAAACTCCAAAAAACTCCCCACAAACATGGAATGACAAAAAGGGAAAGCCTAGCAAGACAGAATCAAGGTTTCAGCACACCGCTAACATACGTGCTTCAGTACTGATCAGTTCTGAGCCTGGCTAGAAGAAAAATTAGATGAGCATTTTTATCTGCCTCCTGATGAGTTTAGATTTACAAAGATTTGTGCATTTAAACTGAAAGCACAGAATAATCAGCAAGCTGTAGTTTTTATTACAATGTGTTTTAAAAGACATACAAAGCAGTTGTTCTTCTCCCGCAGAGTGAGGAAAAAAGTAAGCAGGACCAAGTTATACACAAAAAACCATCCACACTTCTTGTGGTTTTCATAAAGCAAACCTCGGGCACATTTTATACAGCAGTAATTGTCACCAGTGGCACTGTATGATGAGCAGTCTCCTGAACCCTGTGCAATCAGCAGCTTTTAGGTTATTATGCATTTGTGAAAAGAAGGCATTTTGAGGGATGGCTGGGAGGTAAAGTGACTTGAGATGCCTAATTTTTCCAATGTGCTTTCCAGTTAAGAAATCTTTCTTTTCAGTACTCCTGCAACCACCAAGGCCAGGACTTGCAGACAAGTGCAGAATAATCAATTTCTCCTCTGAGAATCAACAAGACTAATAAAACATATACGTGGTTCACAAACAGCACAGTAATTTGAATTTGTTCTTTGCTGTAATTTGAATTTCCCAATTTTCAATTCTTCAAATGAAAACAAAAGAGCACACAAAGAAACCAACCAACAGGTTTCCTGGTAAAACAATCACTTGTGGCCAACATTTTTAGAATTCCTTCCCAGGTCCTTATCCCTGAAAAACTCATACAGTCCACTCAATTTAATTAATTAACATGTTCTACTGGAATTTGCATAAAGCAGTTATAAAAACAGTGAATCACACACTTGCAGTATTTATCAGTGTGCCTGTACGAATAACACAGGAAATGGCACCGCAGAGGTCTCCACCTTCTGCTTCTGCAGAGTTTAACCATTTTACTGCTGTATGAGAAGCAAGGTTAACATATGTCTTGTAATGGAGCAATGGAGATGAGCTTACAGTAAGAAAACTCAAGGAAACAAAACCTGGAAATTTCAGTGTAACACAGTTAAAATATTTTATAGCTTACATGTGCAATACTTTTAGCCTTTCTTTCACATTGCTCCTCTCCACCCATATGACTTCCTAATCTGATAATTCATAGGAAAAAAGTTACACTATAACATTACTAAAGATGGTTGTCACGGGTCTTGAATGTGACGACTTTGAAGGGAAGCATCACCTCAAAGGAGTATAACATCCTGTACATCTCACAACAGAGCCTGACAATACTCACACAATTTCAGTACATTGGCTAGTTAGCAAGATTAACTTAGGCTGTCAAGCCTGAAAAGTGCCCCAAGGTCAAATTCTAGTTGCCACTCATTGTTTTGTTCCACCCCCCTCCAGCGTTTTTACTTTCCTCCCAATACAGAAGTGCAATGTAGTTACAGTTAAGGTGTTAGGGTAGATGATGAACTACCTCTGCAGTTGTAAGAAGTAGTGTTACTGAAAACTGTGATGTGACTAATTAAAAATACGTACATACATACACACACACACACACACACACACACACACACATATATATGTATACATGTTTGGCCCATATACTCCCTGCTTACTACAGAAAAAAATTTCCAGCATCTAGGGGAAAAAACCCCACCCTTTTCACTCAACTCTGAAAGGTAAAAGAACGTTTTTCAGAACATAAATACACATTTGCACAACACTCTGTTGTCTCTTATCAACATCTTTAGCATTTTTCTCTCACTACAGCTAAAGTGATAAGGTATATTAGACAGCAGGGTTAACTTACTGCTTTTTGCTGTTAACTTCTCTGCTTAGTGAGCTACCAAGCAGATGCAGAGCAGTCTCCAAAACTAGCAAGATTCATTATAGCTTTAGTGCAACAAGTTACAAGACTTGCCCCAGTGAGCTTGACTCTTCAAAACTGTTGGATACCTCTTCCTACTTTCTAAATCAACAACAATCTAAAAATTGCAAACTACCATTCTTGAATTCCAAAACTTTATTTTAACAGTCTGCATCTCTTTTAGAAAGTACATGAAAGTTAAAAGGAAAATAAAACAACTAAAAAGCAAATGTGGAGGTAGCGGGTGAAGGAAAAGGAGCTACCTGTAAAAGCAGGAACTAAATCCTTTCAATCCAGATAGACAAACACAATATATATTTATACCATAGCTTTGTTTGAGTACCTCTCCCTAAAATTATTTAAGCAACACTGCGTTTCTCACAATACTGTATAAATTCCCAAGCAAGGCCAGTCACAGAAGACAAAAAAATACTTTGAATAGTTTGGTGTGGTTTCAAGATCTTTACTCGCTTGCTTACCATAGTGAGATTTTTAATACTGATGAACTTGAACTCCTGTCTTTTGGGCAGATAAAAACAATAGCACTGCAACAGGGTATTTAAAATGCACAGCCACACCACCTGCAACTGCAGGCAGAATTAAAACGACAAAATAACTTTAGCAAATTTACTTAACACATCTGTAGGTAGTCTGTATCTGACCAAAGCAAGTAATACATCTAATTTCAAATTTGTAAAATTAAAAAAAGTGTATGCAATGCACCATACACTAATCAAGAGCACAATCTTCTTACATATTCTTAAGACAACACTGGATGCATAAGTCTGATAAGACTGCTTTTGTACAAAAGCTTAAGACAAACAAACCTGAACAGCCACAAACATATTGGAGAAACCACACAGAGGCAAGAAAAATAAGTAAGGGTGATCTTCTCAGCATTCACAATCCCAAGTTTCTTTTTTCTTATTTTCCCTGGGCATAAATGAAAACAAACCAAAGAATGGAATAAAATTCAATCAATTTGGTAAAAGGACAGGGACTATTTATTATTTTTTTCTGCAAAAGCACTGTGAAATACCAGAAAAGTAGAAAATTATGTTTTTTTCTTTTTTAAGCCCAGGCACACCATTCTCTCTTCTTCAACAACTCTATGTTTTATGCTAAGAATACTTAAATCCCCTTTACTACTTTCAAAAATTTCATTTACACAGCCTGTTTGCTTTCTTCAAGACACCTTTCTTATTCAAAAGATTTTTTTATTCTAGTTACTGTCAGAAGTATTATAATGTAATAAAGGCTCAAATAATTTACAAGGGAAAACAGGGAAGATGATTAAAATATCTGAGTATTTGCATCTTCATTGAGTTCTCTGAAAAGGGCCGGTTGGCTTAGGAACTTCTGGATCCTTTCATTCAAACACAACTCTGTCAACAGAAACTCAGCTGTTAATTTATTCACCTTGTTTGCTTCATGCCTACAGCTAAGTACGAGGAAAATAAAAGAATTCTTCCATGAGAAGGGAAAAAATAGGTTGATTTTGCAAAATTAATCTTTCATCATTGCTTAGATCAAGAATTAAATTAAAATTTGGATTCCCAAACGAATACAGAAAATTTTAAAGTCAAAGGTGTTTTTAATATTCACTGCTTTCTAAGTTTTGAGCCTCAGGGTAACTACATTTATATGCAAACCTAACAGTCAGAAACTTACCTAAGGCATAAAGGAGGAATGGAAAATGACAGATTTACAAAAAAGCATTTCATGCAATGCTATAAATTTAAGTTTAAAAAGAAGTTAACAACCGTGGAATAATCCTGCTTTCTTAAAATAATGTTGAAGTGAAAGCTTTGACCCTTTTAAATAACTGTATTCCATTTTTTAAGCAAAAGTCCTGCCAAACATTTCACATTGTTTTACCATCCACTGGCATTTTCTCACAAAAGTAGATAAAATTCATTAAGTTCTTAGATTTCCTTACTCTTTTTCAAGTAAAAACTAGAGGAGACTTTAACATTCTTTGAAAGTTGTAAAATATTACAGGTTTAGACTGCATGTCAAGCTTATAGAGCATTAGGATGAATAAACCCCTTAGGGCTACAATACCCTGTCTGTAACTGATCATAGTAATATACCATTTTTAAACTGAACACCATTACCTAATTCTCTACCAATTTGAAACACTGCATTTGTTTTAATTTTTTGTTGCTGTTTTACTACCTAACATTTTCAGTGTTTGCACTTTCCCATACTGTAAAAATGAAATGCCTGGTCTCCACTGATGTGTCCTGGAGCTAACATGTGACTTCCAAAGTGTATTTATATGGAAAAAGCCTCCACATATTTAAACATTTCTTATGTTATTGGCCTAAGGGCAATTGTTCTATGTCATAAATATGTACTGGGGACCAAAATTTGCACAGACACCTTCTCTTTAAAATAAATACAAAAAAAGTTACTTAAACCGTAACACTTTATAAACTCAAATCCTAACATTGTCTTCTCCCTGAGGAACCTTAAAAACCCATGATATATCTGTGTCTTTATTTTCTTCCATAAAGTAAATCAGTATCATGGTCCAGAAACCTTAACTTGAATTTTGGAACATGATGTGTTTTTGTCAGAAATACTAGAAAGCAAATCAAACAATTTTAGCTGCCCCCCTCCCCCTCAAAAATGTTTAGAGAACACAATACAAATTTATGCTTTAGCATGATAACACACCTTTCTATCAAGTTATACAGTCAGTTAATATGACTTCACAACACAGACTGTTATTCTAGATGTATGCAAATGCCAGCCAGAACACTATTGTGAAAATAAAAGTACACATTCATCAAGTCATGAAACAAGCTTCCACATAATTGGGATGAAGTTTATTTTAAATACAGTACAATTAACTTACTTAAAACATGGGGGGCTTTTTCGTTGGTTGATTGTGGTCTTGGTAGGGTTGGTTTTTTTGAGTGTTTTTTTTTTTTTTTTCTTTTTTTAAGAAATAGTAATGCATTTCTAAGTTCCTGCCTATTCAAGTACCTTGTTCATAACATTTGCTAGGACTGGACCCTTCACTGGAGAACTGTGCACAAGTAAACATAGGAGCATCTGTTTCATGTACACTGAATGCCCTATGTTAATTAAAGACTGATCCTAAGCTTGGAAATCATGAAGAACAACTCTAGAAAAGGATTCTGTCATACTTGTGTACTAGAATTCCACTGGATTCCCCCTTAGGAAAGGGAAATGAAGATGAAAAGGACTCACACGTAGCACAAGTCGGTGTTAAAGTAGAACAGTTTTAAAAGAGGGAAAGCACTGAAAAAACAAGGCATGAGTAAACAGCGTGAGCTCGGAGGAGCTCACAGCTACACAGCATTCGAGAATCAAGGTTCAAGCAAGCTGCTCTGCATCTGCAGCGCTCTGCTTACATCCCGATCCGACTCCCAGCTCCAACAGTGACGCTCAGACAGTAGTCTCCACCACAGTACGACCGATGAAATACAGAGCTTCTCTCACTTCTTTGTTATTAAAGCAAAACCCAACGTGCAATACACACAGAGAGTCCTTCACACTACTAACAATGCAAACTTCTCCCCTTGCAGCCCAGCCCGTTTCCAGCCACGCGCCTGGCGAGCAGGAGCCAGGCTCACACCGCCACGGCGGCGGCAGCGGCAGGTACGCCCTGCACGGCACCTGGCCGGCATCCGTCCGAGAAGGTGCCGCTGCGGAGCTGTCCGGCTCCAAAATCCCCACCAGACCCGTATTTAAAAAGCAAACACGCGGTAACTTCAAAACCAACTCGCTTTCCCGTATTCGGGCGCCTGAGGAGGGGCGGCCATGCAGGGCAGGGGCGCGCCCCGCGGCCGCCCGGCCCGCACCCACCTGCCGAGGTCCTCGCCCGTCTCGTAGTGCTCCTCCAGGTTCTCCTGCCGAAACACCGTCATGGTCGCCGCCCGCCACCGGTTTCAGCCTCTGCTCGGCGCCGTCATCACCAGCCCGGAGCCACCCCGCGCCCGGCTGCGCGCCCTGCGGAGCAGCGCGGAGGTGAGCGGCCCTGCCGGCGGTGCCCCCCGGCCCCGAGGGCAGCGGGGCGGGAGGCGGCTCCCCTCCCGAGGGTGGCTCCCCTGCCGCTGCCCAAGCGCCGGGAGAAGAAAGCGGCGCCCCCGCCCCTCCCCGGCAGCCGCCCAGCCGCCCGCCCGCCCGCCGCATTCCTCCGGGGCTCCGTTGCCCGGCCAACCGGGACGTGCCGCCGGGCCTGCGGCGGGGCTTTCCCCCTCGGGCATCCCCGCACCTGACCGCAGGCTAGGCGGGGGATCCCCGGCGCCGCCGGGCTGGGGCTGGCGGGACCGGCTCCCCCTCGCTCTCTCGCTCGCTCCCGCACCCCG
>JAWWEU010000091.1:34411997-34424157 GCA_035583155.1 Acropternis orthonyx
GTCTTGGTGTGATTAATCGTGTGGAGTCCTCTGTTCTATTAGCCCCAGATATCTTAGTTTTTTTTCAAACTAAGACAAATAGTCAAAACACTTCATAAATTAGATCTTCTTTTGCAGGTTACATGAACAGGAATGCAATACTTGTCCTGTTCACATCAGTGGCAAAATTTTTGCGAGTCTCAGTGGAGCCTAAATTTCACACAAGGCTTTCATGACACTGAGAAGCTCATCCATGCAAGAGTTTACTAAGTCACTACACCAGAAAAGTTAAATGTTTTAGCAACAATCATAAATTGGTGTTAGGTTAAATTTATTGTTTGTACCCATTCTCCTACACCAGCTATGCCAGCTAATGCACCACTTTGTATCTTGTGGGTTATCTGACATGAACTGTTACTATACAGTTTTCACTACCCAATTCTAAAAATTATTATGCTCTCACATAGCTTCATGAAAGTCAAAGCAAAGTGAATGAATTATAGTTACCTGGATAATGAGTTATTTTTGTACCAAATACAAATTCTACTTTTTCAGTCAAACTTTTACATGTGGTTACAAATTCTACTTTTTCAGTTAAACTTTTACATGTGGTTACACCATCTCCTACAGCTTAAAACCACTATTAGAGATTTTTTACTGCTGCCTCACACATCTGAAAGGCTTTCTTCAACTTCTTCTCAACAGAACACTTCAGGAAAAAAAACTGATCTGGGGGTGCTGGTTGGCAGCCGCTCAGTGTGGGTCAGCAGTGTGGCCGGGCAGCCAGGAGGGCAAACCCCACCCTGGGCTGCATCAGACACGGCATCGCCAACCACCAAAAGAGGGGATCATCCCGCTGTACTCAGGATTGCTGTGGCCTCACCCTGAGTCCTGCATGCAGAGCTGGGACACACAGTTTGAGAAGGACCTTGAATGGTCCACAGGAGGGCAACACCACTGGTGGAAGGGCTGGAAGGCATGTCCTGTGAGGAGCAGCTGAGGATCCTGAGTCTGTCTAGTTTGGAGAGAAAGAAGCTGAGGGGTCACCTCATTGCTCTGTAGTTTCCTGAGGAGGGATGTGGAGAGGGAGGTGCTGATGTCTTCTTCCTGGGATCCAGCAACACAGGATGGGAATGGTTCAAAGCTGCACCAATGGAGGTTCAAACTGGACATTAGGAAACACTTGTTTACCAAGAGGGTGGTCGAACACAGGAACAGGCTTCCTTGGGAGGTGGTTGATATCCCAAACTTGTCAGTATTTAGGAGGCATTTGGACAATGTCCTTCATAATTTGCTTAACTTTTGGTCAGTCCTGAATTGGTTAGGCAGTGGGACTAGATGATCATTTTATGTCCATTCCAGCTGAAGGACTTATATTCTACTCTACTCTACTCTACTCTACTCTACTCTACTCTACTCTACTCTACTCAACTCTACTCTATTCTATTCTATTCTATTCCGATGTTGAATGTTTAGGGACTATTTCTGAAGATCTGCAAAGGTGAGGGACATATGTCCATTGTCAGAGGGCTGGAATTTAGTACACAGGACCCCTTATCCCCACCTGAAATCTTGTATATGTTTTCACACAATTCTGGTTTAATTCATCAAAATTGTGCAAGACTGCCTTGAGTTTTTTAAGAGGGAAAGTTATCCACTCTTGCTCTTTAAAGCCAAATAGTTCCTACTCTGGGAAATATTGTGAAAAGCTGGTGTTGCCAATTTTGTGACATTCATTCTGACTATAAAGGTTAGAAATTGAAGGATTAATATGAGCTGCTTCTTCTTAGGCTTAGTTTTCTGGCTTACACTTTAAAAAAAAAAAAAGTTACAAGAAGTTAAAACAAAAAAGGAAGTATATATTATATTCACTATCTATACTGCATCCACTCTATACACTCTATATATTATATTCACATATAGAATGGGACCTGAGTGAAAAAGTTGCCCCAAAGTTAGTATACAGAACAAAGCTGGGCAGACGTGACTGGATATTGGCCTGACCTGTGTGCCACCAGTTAGTCCTCTGCAAAGCAGTATTTTGGCATGCCTTGGAATAACCATAGGACATTAACTGCTCTGTAGGGGACACACAGAGGAACATAAGCTACCTGTGAGGATAAAAGAGCTTAGTTATAAGGATTTAAGCCAAGCCATGCCTGTTGTCCTTAAGGCCAGAGAATGGTCCCTGGCAAATTTTATGTAGTGCTATAAATGTAAACAAGGCTTGGTTTGACAAAATAAAACCCAACTCACATCTGAAACACTTACCAAAACAGTACACTGCTCTCCCAGAGTTATCCTGCTGCCCAGCTCCAAGTAATAACTTTCTGCCAGTCCTTCAACAGAATTCCTGCAGTGGACTTAAGGCTCAGACTGTTCTATAGCTCACAAAATCTATGGAATCTGTTCTCTGTGTCACATAGCAGTTTGTTTTCAATATTCCAGGTTGGCTAGCCTACAGTCATGGGGAAACTTACTGCAAATTTCTTGAAACATAATGTAAAGGCACTGTTGTTTATCCTCTGCACCTTCACATGACAGAGTACAGGAAAGGTTAAAAGAAGAGCTGTATGTGCCAATCGTAAGGATTACAACTGAAGGTGAAGAGCATTTTAGACTATTTATAGCTGATATTTTTCCCCTTTTAAAAACAGATCTCTTTATTCAATTTACAAAATACAGGTTAAAATGCTTGTCAGCTCAGAAAGATAACAAAACACACACAAGAATGCTATAGGAATATTGGAGGCCATATATTCGCTTTCATAACATAGAATTAGAGCAAATCATAGGCACTCTTTTGGTGCATTACATGCAAAATTTCTTAAGTTTATGAAATATCAGGTGTAGAATTCTTGTATGAGCATCTCTAGCCTTGATAAACTGGATATACAACAACTGGATATACTGCAGACTGGAGACCAAAGACTTCAGCTAGTAATTAAATATTCTGCTCAGACTCTACACATTCTGGAATAGCAAATTATACAAGTGAATACTTGACTCTGAAATAAGATGTATGACTTAATCAAAGAATATTTATGCAACATTTGCAAAGTGTAGGGTGCTATTATATGGTCCAAAGCTTGCTTTTGTTTAATTTTTAATTGATGGCTCTTTAAGTGGCCAAAAGGCAGTAATATAATGAAAAACGACAACTGAAATGTCATGGTAACATATCTTTGCCATTGGCAATAGCAGCTGATGATATGCAAATGATTTTTAAGCCATGAGGATATTAGAGGGGCACATTTCTATTATGTCAATCTTTTCAATGGGCTTGCACTCCTCAATAAACACATGTTTTGAGATAGTATTGTTGTTTTCTCTGGCTTCATGTTATGGTCTTCCTTTCTTTCTGTGCTTCATGTAAAACATGCTAATTATGCTGTTAAGAGTGCGAAAACATAAAATTCTTTAGCTGAGCTGCAAATCAGACCATGTAAGTTTTTAACAAATAAGTTGTGCCTCCTTCCTCATAGGTCTTTGAGCAATCTTTTATGAAGTGGAATACCAAAGGTAAAAGTCTTGCTTCATTAATTGCAACCTTTTTAAACTGAAAAAAACCCGGGAGTTTTAGTAAGTAAGATCCAGGTTACCGGATTAGTTAGCAGTAGCTACACAAACTTGGGAATTCTTGGTTTTGAAATACAGACTTTGCTGCATATCTATAAAACTGCATCCTTCTCTCCTGGATATGAGTCAGCTTTAGTGCATTTGATTTGTTAGTCAGAGTGACAATTAGACCTATGCCCAAGCAAGACTATCGAAGTATGCTTTTTAAACTGTCCCCTTTTTTTTTATTTGTCATTAATATGCATTACTTTGTTCAGGATCTCCCACAGCAGTTCTGCTCTCAGAGTTGAATAATTCAAACTGTGGGCAACTGACAAAGTCATATAATCTGGAGTCTTCCTTCAGATAATTAATATAATAAAGGTGATATGATACATACACATTTTTTCTTGCTACTTCTAGGGTTTTAATAATCTTCTTTCTTACTATTTGTTTCACTCCTTTCTGATACATAATTTTTGTTTATCTCAAACCAAGAAAAACTGTTTCTTATTTCATGGTGATTCCTTAGAATTTCAGAGAAATTAGAAGTTCCTATTACAGTTTGACCTAAATATATAGCACAGATACTTGCATGGCATAACTGCTTTCCAAGAACACCTGTGTATTTTGCTCCCAATGACCTCTGTAAATGGATTTCTCAATGCATGGATTACTGGAAAGGTACATGTTCTGGCACTGGAAGTCAGAAAATGAGTATCCTTCATTAATACCTTCTGAAACAACCTTGAGAAATGAACCTTGGGTAAAAGTCACTTAGCATTACTGAAATTGTTTTACTAGAACAAGTTTTTATGTTGACAAACAGAATTTCTGTAGCATTTTCCACTTGCACGTAGACAATCTTGCTTTGAGGGCTGCACCTTGTGTACTGCAATTGACTAAAGGGATAGTGTAAGGTAAAGATACTGTTCTTCATTCACTGTTCTGCACGGAAGAGTGCAGGACAATGTCAGTGCTCCACCCTACAGAAATGTAACTCTGTTCCTTCCTTAAATACTGATTTTCCTTCAAAACAGGATAGACTTCTCAGTTAATTGATCTTATTTTCCACTCCCTTAAAAAGCATTTTAGACTGCTACATGCATCCAATTCAGTCTTTCAACTGAACTTCTTTCCTTTCTACTACTAAAGCACCCTACCGGGTAACAAATGTTTCAGGATAAAGAATACTAGGAAGAACAACCAAAAAAGTCTTTAAGGAAGACAAGGAAAGAAAAAGACAAATTATGACAAGAGGTAATATTTTTCATGGAACTAGGGAGGTGAAGGAAATCAGCCACCTGTGGTAAAGATAAGAAAGAAAGAAACTCATGATGTTTGGGACACCCAACATTATTCTTATTGGAAGACCACTGACCTCCACTCTGTGGAGCTGGGGCTTACCACCCCCGAGGAGAATTAGGGGACTTGTTCTATGGATTGCCTACACATGATTTATAGGCCTTATGTTAATAGACAGAGCATGCAATGATATATGTTTTCCCTGCTTTGTACCCCCGTTCATATCCCAGTTTGTACTTGCCTTCTCAGTTGCGTGGTCTTCCCCCACTTACTGCAGTTCTGAGGCACTGAAATTTTCCATCCTGCTCCCTCACAGTGCTATACCCACATCCTGATTGGTTCCTCTCTGCTGCATTGCAGAGATTCCTTATTTGGTTATTCCCTGCCTCTGTTTTTCCTTTTATGTTCTGTTATCCCTTGTACGGTGGGCTCCTTCCTTAACTCCTCCCTAGTATCCTCCCCTTTCTAGAACCTTCCCGTGCTGTCCTATAAAAGCCGGTGCCATGTTGAATAAACATCTTTTCCCCCGTTTGCCCTACTGAGCTGTCTCTCTGCACCTTTGGGAGAGCATTGGGAGGGGAGAGACCCGCTTCTCCTGCACCGACCCTCAGGGGAAGCATCCTTAGGAGCAGTGTTCCAGTGCACCCTCAGAGCTGCAGATGGTGCCCAATGTGGGGCACTGCTAGGACTTCTGGCATCCAGAAGACTGCGTGCTCCTTATGGGAAGGTGGTGGATGAAAGAAGATCCAGCCCTGGTGGCTTCCCCGACCGACTGACCGAAGGTAGGATCAGGAAGACAAATCTTTCCTAACCCTGCACCTCCTCTCCATTCCCTCATCTTCACCCCTGCAACTTTTAATTAATCTAAGACAAAAGGCTGACGATGGGAGTACCTCTCTCTCGTCAGGAGAAGGTGAATTACACCTGTCTGAAATGTATAATTAAACTCCACAGACACGTATTCAATAAAGCGTCTTTATGGTCCCTTGCCCATTGGACGAATAGAAAAAAGTATAAAAATCCCTACAAATTTAACCTATGAATATTGGGACCAGCTTGGCTATGAGCTCTAGCGAGCCGCCGAATATGATTCAAGCTTGGAGGCAGCAAAATCTACCTCAGCCTGGCGGCTCATCTTAGAAATCCTGCAGAGATCAGGCAGATTCCAACAGCCTCCGGAGAGAAAGACAGTAAAATCTTCTATAGCAGTGGCACAAGCTTCTACATTAGGAGCGGATAGGGATCACCTGAACTCTCCCTTCACCACATTCCAGCCGAGGGGAGGAAAAATTGGCATGCGAACCTCCACCACCATTTCATCAGCAGGCAGAGCTGACTTCCAGTGGGTCTGCTCCCCTCAGTGCACGAGATGGCGTCGGGAACCCTCAATCGCGTGAACAAAATGGAGGGTCCTTCTCTTCTGGAAAAGAGGGTCTGCCCACCTTCAGAAGGGTGATGTCATCCAGAGCTCCATCCCTTTCCAGAGAACTGATGTCATCTGGCCCCTCCTTCCTGGAAGGGGGTGTCACCAAGGGGCCTGGACATCTGGCCCAAGATGGCAGTGCCCATGGACTAGGCCTCGACCAAAGCCTTGGGCCTCCGCTAGCTGCACCCCTGATGCTGGAGCCTGATTCTTTCACCATAGCCGCACAACAGTCCTGATGGGACTCGGTCCGTCAGCAGGCGAAACAAGATGGAGAATTTGAAGTGTTAAAAATGTTTCCAGTGTTTTATAATCCAGGGCGTCCTCTGGTTTGGCAGCCTATCCCATACCCAGTTCTCCAGGATGCCCAGAGGGCTGTCGTGGACTATGGGTTAGGCGCGCCTTTTACCCTAGAAGTTATTAGTTCCTTATTTTCCTCGTGTGTTATGACCCCTGAGAATATTAGAACTATAATCAAGTCTCTTTTAACCCCTATACAAGTTACTGTGTTTGAGAGTGAGTGGAAGAGTTTAATAAAACAAAAAGCAGAAAGACAGTCTGCCTCCTTTGGAAGGCCAGTAGAAACCACCATTGATGTGTTGTATGGCGAGTGACTATTTGTATTTGAAACAAGTGCAGATTAACACACCAGTAATTTATCTAAATTTGTCCAGGGATCTCATGCTGGAGGCTATTCATGCTGTGGCTAAAGCCTCTGCCTTTACTCCATCTTTTATGTCTGTCTGCCAAGGCCCAAAAGAACCATTTATGGAATTTGTGGACAGACTGAAGGACTCTATAGTCAAGCAAGTCCCAACGCAAGATTCTCAGGACATTCTGTTTAAGAAGCTCGCCATTGAACATGCCAGTGAAGATTGTCAAGCTGTGCTGAAGACTCTTAAAGATCCCACTCCCGCAGAAATGATCAAAGCTTGCCAAAATATTAGCTCGAGCTCGTACAAAGCTGCCAAAATGGCAGAAGCCCTATCAGTATTAAAAGAACAACCACAGTGTGTGGGCTGTGGGCAAGTAGGTCATTTCCACTGACACTGCCCTGATGGAAAATCAACTTCACCTCCAGGGATCTGCCCTTGCTGTTGAAAGGGAGCCCATTGAGCAAAGGACTGTAGGTCCTCTTTCGATATCAATGGCAGGCCCCTGTTGCCCAGGTCTTCCCCCAGGGGGCATGTAAGCCTCCACCTGAACCACCAGTGTTTTTCAAACAGCTCAATCAGTGGCGTCAGGAAAATGGGGCGACAAGCGCCAAGGGGGGTGTGAGGACACCAAAATCCCCTCAGGTAAATCATGCTCACTGGCTCCCTCTGACTCCGGAGGAGAGCCCAGAAAGGGTGTCCCTTGGGTGGAGTTGGAAACTCCCCAAGCAGTGACTCTCCAGGACTCTGACTTGCAAACCCTTTTTGTTGTCCCCAAAACTCCTTTTCCAACTCCTTCTAAGTGTTTAGTTACAAGTTGTATTTCTGTTTCATCTCTTGGAGTGTTTGTCATGCCCAAGGTTAAAAGTTGCTTATGTTCCCCTATAGTAGAGTTAGACGTGTATGTTCATGCTCCGCCTGTTACCATTCCAGCTTCCACAGTTGTTGCTAAGCTATTAGTTTTAGACCCCCCTACTAACTCTGACACGCCTCTGGTCCAATGGACCCAACCCATTGTGCACCAGAGGCCAATGATACAATGTAAAGTCTCTTCAGGTAATCCCACTGAGTCACACCTCGTCCTCGGTCTGAACAACACTGGTGCTGATTGCATGGTTATCGCCACCTGTGATTGGCCGTCTCGGTGGGCGACTGTGGCATCGGGGGATTCCATCAAGGGCATCGGAGGGATGCAAAGATCAAAGGTTAGTACATCTCTCCTGGTGGTTGAGGAGCCCGAAGGACGGACCGCATCCATTAAACCCTTTGTCCTGGATATTCCCATAATGTAGTGGGGAAGGGATATTCTGGGGCAGTGGGGATTGCAGATGTCCTTGGATTTTCCCTAAAGGCTCCTGATGCGCATCTTCTCCTCCCCCTAAACTGGCTCTCTGATGAGCCGGTTTGGGTGAATCAGTGGCCACTGCTGGAGGACAAGCTGCAAGCATTAAACAACATCATAAGAAGAACAATTAAGCCAGGGACATCTGCAACCCTCATCTAGCCCTTGGAACTCCCCCATATTCATTGTCAAGAAATCCAGTGGCAAATGGCATTTAGTCCAAGATCTAAGAAAAATAAATGAAGTTTTGGAATCAGTCGGTTCCCTACTGTTGGTTATGAGGCTTGGAAGTGACATTTCACCCGTTGGACATGTGAGGAGGACCCAATCAACACAGAAAGCACTATGAACTTTGTTACATTCTCTCCTGGATCACAGTATTGGACCTTTAAACATAAAAGGAAAATACTGCACTTAAGTGCAGTATTGGGACTTCCATGAATGTTTTCACACGGTTTACAACTGTTTAAGAGTGATTGTTACAGTTTTAAAGTCATTACAGTTGTTAATTGTATCCCCCGAGTTTTGCCATCATGGCAGTTCTTGCTGTTGTTTTTCCCTCACAATCCTCCATATTGTCTCCTTCTCCCTCGCAGTTTCCCACCCTTGCCACAAGTTTTCCCACCTTTACCCTGACCCCAGTGTTATGATTGGCTGTTTGCGGGACCGTTCCCCATTGGTCAGTTTGTTGCTTGGTTACTAACTCCACCACCTGTTTCACCCAATCACTTCCTAGTTACCACCCTGTTTCTGGAACCTGCCCCCCCGCACCCTATATAAGCACCTGCCCTCCATAAACTTGGCCTGTTTGAGCCCACAGTATCTTGTGTGCCTGTGGTCATTAGGGCCCGGTCAACAGTCCTCGCACCTACAACTGGGCATGCCCTCGCCAAAGAGGATCCCCAGAGACTGGAAGATCATAGTGTTAGATATTCAGGACTGCTTCTTTAGCATTCCCTTACACTCTAAAGACGCGCCATGCTTTGCCTTTACTGTTCCATCTATTAATGTAGCAGAGCCGGCCAGGAGATATCAATGGACCATACTGCGTCAAGGCATGAAAAACCCACCATCTATTTGCCAGCAGTACATGTCTATTGTGCTGTCGTCTGAAGACGACACCTTGCCGTTCTCATCTGCCACTATATGGATGATATCTTACTAGCCACCATAAGTCTGAGAGAGCTGCAGGATGTCGTAGATGATACCAAGGTGGTATTGGCCAGTAAAGGACTTATCATGGTGCCAGACAAGGTGCAGACCACCGCACCTTGAAAGTATCTTGGGTGGAAGATCACCGACTCTTCCATCCAAACCCAGGGTGTAAGGATAACATTAAAACCCTCTGTGATCTTCAGTCTCTGCTTGGGACCATCAATTGGGTCTGGCCGGCTCTAAAGCTTACCATGGATGAGCTCTATCCTTTGTTTGTGCTCCTCAAGGGAGACGCAGATTTGGTCTCCCCCCACGTCCTCACGCCACAAGCACGATCAGTCCTTGATGAGGTGAATAAGAGACTCACACAGTGTCAGAATAATAGAAGAATCAAAAGTGTTCCTCCTGTTTTAGTTGTTTTAGAAGGCCAAGTTCAACCATTTGGAGCTCTGGGTCAGCTACCTCCAGGTCAGAAGAGCTTTGTTTTCTGGGAGTGGGTTTTCCTGAGTCATCAATTTACTAAAACTATAGTTTCCCTCCCAGAGACGATAGCCAAAGTTTGCTGTAAAGGCAGGAGGCGTTGCCTAGAGCTCACGGGCCTTGACTCGTCTGTTATTTACTTACCCCTTTCTTTAGAGCAGTTCAATCATTTGTTTATGTTTTCCATTGATTTTCAAGTTGCAATTGCAGATTTTTCTGGAGTCATATCAATTCATTTACCAAGTGTTCTTTTGTTGCAATTTTTAACCCATGTCCAAGTCTCCTGTTTTTCAGCTTCCTCGCCTGTCCCAATTCCAAAAGCAGAAACAGTATTTACCAACGGGTTCAGAAGGACGGGAAAAGCTGTCATTACTTGGCAAGAAAACAACAAGTGGCATAGCCACATCCACAGAGTCCGATGGGTCTTCCCAATTAGTTGAGTTATCTGCAATAGGTAAAGCTTTTGAGTTATTTCCAGAACCTCTTAATATTGTTTCTGATTCTCTTTATGTTGTAGGTGTAGTTAAAAGGATAGAATGTGCATATCTATGGGAGATAAGTAATCCAACATTAATGCAGCTATTTCGGTCTTTATCTAGTAAATTCAAGACAAAATAAATTTTTCATTATGCACGTGAGGTCCCACACATCATTGCCTGGCCCGATTGCAGAGGGTAACAGGACAGTGGACATATTGGCTAGTCCTGCTGTCCTTCCAAACAAGTTTGAACAAGCCCGACTCTCACATGAGTTTTTTCATCAGGGCGCTAATTTGCTACTAAAATTTTTCAATCTGACCCACGCGCAGGATCGTGCCATCATCAGCACTTGCCCTGATTGCCAAAGTGTTGCTCCACTTCCACCAGAAGGAGTCAATCCTTGAGAATTGCATGCCTTGCAGCTTTGGCAATTGGATGTTACTCATTACCATCCTTTTGGCAAGCAAAAATATATTCATGTCTCCATTGACACCTTTTCGGGCTTCATGGTAGCAACAGCCCGCTCCAGAGAAAAGAGCAGAGACGTTCGGAAACATTTCTCTGTGGCTTTCACTACCATGGGAGTCCCAAAAGAGATTGATAATGGCCCTGCGTACATTGCCAAAGCAACTCAGAAATTTTTCAATCTCTGGGGAATCAAACATATTACTGGAATTCCCCACTCTCCAACAGGCCAGGCAATGACTGAAAGAGAACATCAAACCCTTTAAAAAATGATTGAAAAACAAAAAAGAGGGAGTATGGGCCTCACCTCCCAAGAAACATTGGCAAAGGCGCTCTACGTGCTTAATTTTTTTAATAGATTAGATAAGGACTTAGCCCCTGTAGATAGGCACTTTAGCGAAGTAACTCATCCTGATATTTCACAAGCAAAAGTGCTGATAAAAGACATGATGACAGGGAAATGGATAGGTCCCTTCCCCCTGATAACGTGGGGGAAAGGACACACCTGTCTCCACAGAAGCAGGTCCCTGATGGGTCCCATCATGCTGCATCCAACTGGCGAAAGATGCACCATCTAAATCCGAGGATTCTCTGGATTCGTCTCTGTGTTGATGATTGCAGTCCTCTCCTCCATCATCGTGACCTGCAGTCTGGCGACGATTCCAGCTCCCGCCTTGCCATCCTGGGCAATCAACACCCGCAACAAGGTGTGGACCACCCTTGCAAGAAATATCGGGGTAGACTCACTTTGTCTTTCCATTACTGACCCTGAAAACCCATTCAAATCCTGCTTGGTTGGTTTACCATGGCCTGAACATCATTGGCATAAGTTCATCCAAAAATACATGTCTCGGTGCTCAAGTACCAGAGTGCCAAAAAAACCCCTAGCGCATTGTCATGTTGTGGGAAAACCTGCTCGCCCTCCTCCAAAAGAGTTTATATACTTAAATCAGGATCCCCAAGAATTGGATATCCTAGGTTCCTTGCCAGCAGCGAGATGTTTTTCTTTCAATCCTTCCGAGAAAAAGACCCCGTTGAGGTTCAATGTTACCCCAGAGGGAGCCTATCAAGTGGAAGGCTTTTGGTGCAACTGGAGCTTGACCCATCTTGCCACTATCAGGATGCCTCCGCTCAGTGTGGTATTACCCAAGTACGTATTCCTGATATGCAGCAACAGGGTCTGGAAGGAGATCCCCAGAGGTGCAACGGAGGGGCCTTGCACCTTTGGGAGGCTCTCCGTCTTCTCTCCATCCAAGACTGTACCGCTGCAAATGATTAAGCCCTCTGTCCGGTGCCCCTCAAAACATTCCAAGAGATCAGT
>JAWWEU010000091.1:34424257-34456485 GCA_035583155.1 Acropternis orthonyx
AACATGTTTTACATTGAATAACTAACATTTTATAAAAAAGTTTATTTTTGCACTTCCAACTCCTCACAAGTATTTTTTTTGTTCTGAAAATCAAAATGATACTACCAAGACAGACCTATTATGCACTTAAAATGTTTTGAAAAGCTTCTACAGTTTTACAGAAGAATGTAAAAATCTTTCCCCCATATTAACAGCAATTAACAAATCCACAGTTTCTATTTTAACCTGGGCAAGAACATAGTTGTCATTGATTTTTATTTAATATAAGGCATTAATATGTTACCTCGTATTTCCATGTTCACATGAAAGCTTGGCTTTTTAATAAATAACATCTAATATTCTGCTAGAATTAATTACCCCCCTTTCTGTATCACACATCCAGATAACTCACGGACATCAGATGCTCATACTGCCTTACCACCTAAGAAAGAGTGCTCATTCCTGAATTCATGTTCTGAGCACTGTATGAACAGTACTCTGAAACAGCACTAGAAGTACTGCTGTTCTTGTCTTCTTAGACAGCACATCCTTTGAAGAGGCCCTTCCAAGGTGCATCCCCCCACATATGGCTTACACTTCTGTTCTCCTTTCATAAGTCTTATCATGCCAACTTGACAGTCTGGTACATCCCTTTTATTAGAGGGCAGAAGAGTTACAGTTTCCATAGCCACCAAACTGACCTGTATGTTAAGTGGTTTAACTTCTTCAGGGCTAAAAGATATCTCTGTTTCCTCCTGCAATAATGACAAACATGTTCCTTTTAATGATGATCGTAGTGGACATTCTCTCATTCATTGTTACTTGGAAGCAATTATGTTAAATGTTTCCATGAAATAGAGGGAAAAAGAAGGAAAATATCAAGATATTGCTGCACTCTGATACTACGAACAAGCTGTTGAGGAACATAGAAGAAGGAGGTGGGGAAAAAAAAGTAATTCTCAGCTAAAATCACAGAATATGCTGAGCTGGAAGGGACCCACAGGGATTATCAAGTCCAACCCTTAGCTCTGCACAGAACCATTCCCAAGAGTTACACCATGTGCCTGAGAATATCATCCAAACCATTCTTTAACCACTCCAAACCATTCTGCTAGGCTTGATGCTGTGACCACTTCCTTGGGGAGCGTGTCCCAGTGCCCAACCACTCTCTGGGGGAAGAACCTTTTCCTAATATCCAGCCTAAACTTTCCCAACACAGCTTCAGACCAATTGCATGGGTGCTGTCACTGGTCACCAGAGAGAAGAGATCAGTGCCTGCCCCTTTCTCTCTCCCTTCCTGATGAAGTTGCAACTGCAATGAGGTCTCCCCTCAGTCTCTTCTCCAGGCTGAACAGACTAAGTGCCCTCAGCCGCTGCTCATATGGCTGCCCCTCAAGGCCCTTCACCATCTTTGGACACTTTCTAAGAGCTTTATAACTTTCCTATATTGCAGTACCCAAAACTGCACACAATATTCAAGTTGAGGCTGCCCCAGTGCAGGGCAGAGCGGGACAATCCCCTCCCTCAACTGGCTGATGATGCTTTGTCTGATGCCCCCCAGGACAGGGTTGGCCCTCCTGGCTGCCAGGGCACTGCTGACTGAGATTCAACTTGTCACTGATCAGGACCCCCAGGTCCCTTTCCATGGCACTGGTTTCCAGCATCTCATTTCCCAGTCTGCTCCTACATCCAGGATTTCCCCATCCCAGGTGAAGAATCTGGCACTTTCCCTTGTTGAACTTCATATGGCTGGTGATTGCCCAGCCCTCTGATTTGTCCAGGTCTCTCTGCAGGGCCTCCCTGCCTTCGAGGAGTCAAGAACTCCTTCTAGTTTTGTGTCATCTGCAAACTTGCTCAGTATCCCTTCCAGCCCTGTGTCCAAGTCATTTTATGAAGATGTTGAAGAGCACAGGGCCCAAGAGGGAGCCCTGTGGAACCCCACTAGTGACAGGTCACCAGTCTGATGTTACTCCATTCACCATTACCTTCTGTGCTCTACGCATGAGCCAGTTGCTCACCCACCATATGTTGTGTTTATCCAGCTGTGCTGGACATTTTGTCCAGAAGGATCCTGTGAGAGACAGTATTGAAAGCTTTACCAAAATCCAAAAAGACTACACTAAAGATCATCTAGGTTGATTACGTATTAGTAGTGATGGGATGCCAGGAACAGCTCCAGCTACCACTAGCTGAGGAACCTTGGTAAATTGAGAACCCTTCCATACTAGCAATAGAGGGATGTGCTGTCAGCACCCAATGTCAGGACCTGCAGTTGTGAATTGTTGGATCAGTAGATGGAATAGGAGACCTGTACACCATCTTATCATCCAGTGTCTTTAAGTAGAGCACAAAGGATTTCAGAAATAAGATCATCTTAGTTTCTGAAGTAGTATTCAGTATGGATGCCCTGCAGTTAATGTCTACCAAAACAGGATACATATACTATGGCACAACAGTTTGTCAGTATGACAAGGACAGATTTCTGCTAACACATCTGAGATACAGATAAGACACTGAAATACTTAAAAGCCCAGGTATTTTACCACAACAAACCTAAATCAGTGAGAAAAGGTATCATGACATTAAGAGAAATGGATCAGCAGAGATTTGTGAAGTTTATTTTCACTGACATCTGATCCCAAGCACTACTCTTTTTAGCTCACTTGCATTCAGTGGTTATCTTACCATTCCTTAAGTAGACTTAAAAGTTATGTAAATCATCGTAGAAGAGATACAAAATTTCATCCGGTGCTAATTAAGTTTAAATTCCTGGGAATTTTGCCTTCAGTACAAAAGGAAGATAATCAGACTTAGTGGTTTTGGTGGTGAACACTTGTTTTGAACTGCTTTGCACTACAGACCTACACACTGAGGTACAATACAAAATATTCTACTGACCTTTTTGAAGCAAATGTTCATCAGAATAAAATATTGTACTACGTTTCATTATTATAGATTTATTATATGATAGTATACTATACTAGCTAGTACTTTTGTTTCAGACAATGCTATAGTTGTCACAAAACTGCGAGAGATCTAGCCTCAGCTAGGGATTCTGATCCCTGCTTTGCCCTGCCTGGCCCCTCAGACAGGTCAAGAACTGGTGCTGGCTGGCTGGGCTTACGCTCAGTTACCCACAAACGATTGCTCTTTGGGTCTCAAGTAAAACCATCCTTCTGGCCAGTGTTAACAAGGACCTATGTCAGCTCATAATCACAGATGTAGTTACAACATATGTTAAGCATTCATATTTCCACTTCAGCACAAAGAACAATTACAGGACTTTACACAGTGAAAGAGTTGAAACAATAGGACCACCATCTAAGGCAATAACAGACAGAAGGGCTTTCTCATAATACAGACATTAGAGGATTATTCAGCAAGTTTTGTGTGTGCAGGAAAATATCTTAGGGAAGAAGCTGGCAGGCAGAAGGGAACAGTTAGGTCCAAGAAGAGGGAAAGAATAAGTGGGCTCCCCAGGGAGCCAAATCATGTGGGTGCAGCAAACCACCTACTGAGGTTTGTTCTCCTGTGTTGGAGGGAAGCAGGATTTTTGTTTGATCTCAACACTGAACTTACAGCTGTTCCCCTATCTCTACCTATGACTGATCACACTTGTGTAGATACTGAGGTCCCAAGTGTCTATAACAGGGAAATGGAACTAAATTTTGGTATTTCTCTTCTCTCCAGGTTGAATCACTCTTGCCTTCACTTGTCTATGTTCACTTGCACAATCAATTTGTCTTTTTAGTCCAGATTAACTGCATCTTGGGAAAGGAGCTGTTAGAGGGGTTTTTTTAACAAGCACCCTGCCTGCCCATACCACCCTGCCAGTAACTGTAGATCTGGATTGCTTTCTGTGGATTGTGTGTCTTAGGCAAAAGTGAAAAGAAATAAAGTAGAGGTATTATAGTAGCCAAGATCACAGGCTTTGAATGAAGCTGTTTGGTGCAGTAATTTAGATTCATATTCATTAAAAATAGCTGTCAAAGTTTTACGCCAATCTGTTAGCACAATATTCAATTTATCTTTCTCCTCAGCAAGGTTGCCTGGAAACAGGGAAAGAGTCAGAGAAATCCTTTTGTGAAAGTGTGGTAACACTTAAGAAATCAATACACCCACTTTGGTTTTATTCAAAGATTTAGAACCTCTGAGATAAAAAAAAAACCACCAAAAAAGTAAACAAACAACAAAACAAACAAGCCAACTTATAGTAATTTTAAACACACCTGGTGCAACTAGCAACTTAGAGGTAGGTCTTTGTTAAGCACACAGCTATCTGTCACTTTCACAACTGTAGTGTACCTCTCCTGGTGTAAGTAATAATCACATTCAAGGCAGAGTTTCTCTTGCAACACACAAACTTAGGACTGAAGCCTGACTGGCTTCACAGAGAGAAACTGAAGCAAATTATTTTTAGAAACATGAAACTGCAGCATGACATGCAGTAAAAGCATGGAAGTCATTGTCCCTGGGAGACAAACAGAAGTCTCTTGGCCAGAGTAGCTCATTTAAATGATGCTACTGAAGACACACACATATAGAGATTTCTTGTCAGTTCATATACTGCTTCATGTCATGTATGGCTGAAAAGGGTAAAGCAGGCAAGCATAGGCAGCAACAGAGAGATGACAGGGTCAGTTATATTAACTGGTCAATGGAAAAAATGATCATGTAAGGTTTTTCAGAAATAGAGTTCCAAACCGTTAGTCTGTCATGTGACTGTGCTGAACTCTGTGCTGATGAATAATGGCCTTTAGGGAACACTTACAAAACATAAGCATCAGTCACTGCAAAGAGCTTTTTGAGACAAATAGCTAGGTTGCAGGATTTCTTCTAATGCAGGGGATTTATCAAGTCACTGCAAAGAGCTTTTTGAGACAAATAGCTAGGTTGCAGGATTTCTTCTAATGCAGGGGATTTATCAAAGCTCTTATTTTTTTCTTTATTGGATTATACAGAGGTTTAAGAACCCAATACACCCTTAATTAGGTGAAAAAACATAATCACACAGGCTATCCTCCTGAAGTTCTTGGGACACATGTATGGGTTTGAATGAGCTGTTTGATTCGGTTCCACTACTCTTTGCCAGCTGCATCTTGCCGCAGATGACCCTGCTGCACATTGCCCTCCACTCTCCACAGATGTGCTCTTCAATTTTTCACATTTCTCAGCATCTTGCCTTCATAGACACCAGACAAGCACAAAAAGAGTGCTGAACTGAGTATGTTGAATATTAAACTACGAATGCAACAAGCAGAGATGGCTGGAAAATGTTTCGGTGGGGTCAGTTGCACCATTGTCCAACCAGGACTTTTGGCATATGCAGGCAGAGCAAAAAAGAGTAGGAGTAGGAGAAGACAGTGCCTGCTGGAAGAGCAGGGTGAACAGTTTATATTGAATAATCAATATGTTACGCTTCACTATTCTCATTCTTCACAGATTGTCTGTCAGTGGGCTTATTATTTCCCTGTTAATTTTCCGAGGGAAAAAAAGATCCAGGTTGATTTCTGCCAGTGATGTTGTTTGCCATTAATGGGGACAGAGTGAGCATTCAGTATGCAGACTGATCAGTTGCACTGGTTGCTTTTGACCATAAAAATATGCCTGTCTTCTGTCACCTTACACGGAGAGTGACATTCTTCAAAGCCTAGTCCTGCTGCAAATGAATTTCCTCTGGGATCCCCATTGACTTGAATGATGTGGAACAATATTCTTCAGTCATATGATCAAATCAAATCAGTGCAGCATGGATACTCACACTGAAAATAAAAAAAAAAAAAAAAACAGAGGAATTTATACTCCACATGCATGAATTTTCCTGTCCAAAAGGTTATGTATACATGGAGCACACGACAATAAAATGCATAGGTCAATTCCTTTTCTTTGTTAGATATAAGTATGAGAACTATAATTCATTTGTACCCAAAAGTTGTTTTACATTTATATATTTATATAACAGCAAAATTTGACACAAGGCGGGAAGGCCAAGAGCCAATATCAAACAACCTTTTGAGTTTTGTGGCCTTCAGCTAAGCTAAGCTGACTCAAATAATACACCATGCAATTTCAATAACCCTACAGGGATGCTGTTCATGAGCAAATGCAAATTATGGCGAACTTATGCATCCCTGGAGATTTACTCAAAGAGAATACAGAGATGATTGCCTTTGGGATGAATGAACGCCGCAGTACTCACTGTGCTATGCCCACATTAGCTTCTGTGAGCAAGACATGAAGAATGATGGCAACAGAAAGAAGAGAATTGTTCTCAGAAGGGTTCCAAAAGAGCTGCTCCACGGGTGAACGCACGTCAGAGAAGCTGGGATATCTCCAGGGCAACTTGTTTCTATGACGCTCATGCCACAAGCATAAAATATTGACCCATACAACCCTGTAGGTGCAGGCCTTGGATTTTGGCAATCTTTCAGTATAGGCTCTGACTGTACACTGCTGTAGCACTGTTCTCAAGAACAGTTAATTCATGGAGAAAATTCAGTAGCTCTAACATGGACACCAGTATAGGCACTAGCTGGATGTACCCTCTTTGCCAGTGATGCAAATATTCTCATGCTAAGGTGTTCAAGGGTACAGGGGAAATTTAAGCATAGGCAGGACAAGAAAGAGTCATCAAGAAATGATTATCAGTTAAAAAAACCACATGGGTTAGAATGTGCGTTTTTTCCAGGCAAAATAACGTTAATTGTATTTAATTTATAATTTACCAAGGTGAGGATCGCTCTGGGCCTCTCTTTTATTAACATGTAATAGAAACACTAGTACTTCAGGAGGTTGTGTGTGTCTATGTGTGTGTGTGTGTGTGAATTATAGTCCCAGTCACCTGAGTTCCACCTCACCCCTAATCAGCTATCACCTCTTATGACCACTCTTTATAGTCTGCTTTGTTGCTCAAGGTTGATGGGAGAGTGTGCTGTAGTTTTACTCCCTGAAAGGTTCCATTCACCTCACTAGAGTGTTATTACACTTGAAAACAGAGGAGTGGTAATTAATTTGAGACAGAGAAGTGGCTACAAAGTAAAACAGTTTCTTTTCTGCAGTGCCTTGCCTTTGTCATGATCCACAAGATGGTCACCCACAAAAGGGGCCTCTCAGAGGGGCACTCTAACTGTTCAAGCAGAAGGCTTTATTCAGAGGGATCTTTAATTAGCAGCTGTAAAGAAATGATGGTGTGGAAAGTTGCATAGAATACACTTGGGGTTATGATACTGAAAGCAAACGAGGAACTTGAACAGTAAGGTAAGGTAACAGAAGAGGGATATGAGTAGGAAACTAGAGATGAGTTTTCAAAACGACTTGGTTGAGCCATTCACTAAAATAATCTTAAGACAGTCTGCGTAAGACATAGCCCAGGCATTGTAAGGCTTACACTAACAGGAAACTAATCTGCTTTGCATTTGCAGATATTTGTTAAGCCTAACAGATGCTTTGCTAATGGCTAAGAGCTGCTAAACTGTAATAGCAATGTTAAGTTCAGAACTCGTAATTTGTTAAGTTTGTAACTCAGATATGCATACATACATGTCGTACAGAGAGTCTTAAATTCCCTTGGGAAAAAAATCTTATACAGAGACAAGATGAGTTTCACTGATGTATTAGCTCTCCTTCCTTAGATACCAAAGAACTAGCCATTGCATTTAGAGTAATTACAGTTGGCCAGGTTAATGAAAAATTGCTTGTTAACATGAAGAAGCCCCATTAAAAAAAGTCCATTTACTTCAGCAGTTTGGGGAGGCCTTCTCCCTCATTGTGCTTCACAGATCTCCCCACATATAACGCTACACGCTGTTCTAGGGGAACAAATCTGCAGAAACATAAACTGTTCACTTTTGAGTTGTCTGCGTCATGGAAGGAGGAAAAGGCAAATAACCCCTTGCTACATTTTTATGTTTTTCCTGTCTTAAACCTCAACAGTATTGATCTTGTTCTGATCTTGAACCACGAGTTCAGAGGATATCTAGAAAATAACCCCGGGAGTCACTTACACAGGGAAACTCAGCTGGTACTTCCCTGTGCTCTTCCCCTTGGTGCCCCTTTTATTAAGGAACTGCGAAAACTGTAGGGAGCGGCAAGGGCGCGCTGCCCTCCTCAAGCAACCTGCGGTGAGAAGCTCACTGCTTCCCTGAGACCCGCCACTAACCCGGGACAGGCTGTTTAATTTTAACAGCCACGACCCGCCTCAGGAACAGAACGCCGACCATCCCAGCCGGGGGAGAGCCACACCCGCATCTGCCGCCGGAGCCTCACGGGCGGGAAAATGGGGGCGGGGGGCGGCGCTGAGGGGAAGGCGCTGAGGGAAGGGAGGGCAGGAGCGGCGAGGAGGGAAGGCCGGTAGGAAAGGCGGCGCTGAGTGGAGGGAGGGCGGCGCTGAGTGGAGGGAGGGCGGCACTGAGGGATGGGAAGGCGGCGCTGAGGGATGGGAAGGCGGTGCTGAGGGGAGGGAGGGAGACGCTGAGGGGAGGGAGACGCTGAGGGGAGGGAGACGCTGAGGGGAGGGAGGGCGGCGCTGACGGGGAAGCCGGTGGGAGGTCAGGTAGTGCTGTGGGCGCTGAGCCGTGCGTGACCCGCTGCGAAGGGCAGTGTCAGCCCCCTCTCTCCACCCCGTGTGGCAGAGCTGGCTGGGGAGTCTCGTTTGTGCCAGGAAAGGCAGGCGAGACAATGGTAATTAACAATTTAAACAAAGTACTGGCGAAGGATCGGTGACCGAGTTTGGCCCGGCCTCTGAAAGACCCAGAATATTCTCAAACTGCTCCCTTAGCAGCAGTGGAGGCTGTGCACTGTCTTTGCACTGTAAGTGCATCTCGGATCCAAAAGAAGTCCAGTCTATTCCAATGTAAAATATGCTGCCTTCAGGTTTTCCACAAAGTTGAGCTTTGTGTTTACACTTTAGAAAACAGTAAACAGATCAGGGAGCAGAACGATCTACTTGACCATGAAGATGCTAAGCTTGGTGAGAGCTGTTCATATTCTGTTACTTACACTCACTCAAAGAAAGACATTTGGTGTCTCTGATACATTGCCCAAGCTTTCATATACATCACAACAGGAGAGATGCTTATGCAAAGTAATGAAAATTTATTTTTTGTATTGGAGGAGCAAGGCAGAGACAAGCTGAAATAGAGGTGGTTACTCTCCTCCAAAGTGAAACTAGAATCACGGGCTTGGGTGTTTTGTTAGTTTGCTTTTCCTATTTCCTCCTGACTTACAGAGAGAATCTCCCATATATGATTTATTAGTACAATGGCTTTTCCTTCCTGTCATTTTGCCTATGATCTTGGGACCTAGAAGGCAACTGTGCTTTAAATGATATATGACTATACTCTGCACTTGATAGACAACAGGAATTTTGAGGTGCTCAAGAACCCTTATTTTTGCCCTGGTTTCTCAAGGCAATTGAACCTCTCTGGTGATCAGCGACAGGACCCAGAGGATGACATGAAACTGCATCAGAGGAGATTTAGACTGGATAGCAGAAAAAGTTCTTTACCCAGAGAGTGTTTGGACACTGGAACAGGCTCCCCAGGGAAGTGGTCACACCACCAAGCCTGACAGAGTTCACGAAGCATTTGGACAGTGCTCTCAGACACATGGTGTGATGCTTGGGGATGGTCCAGTGCAGGGCCAGGAGTTGGATTGATGATCCTTGTAGCTCCTTTCCAATTGAGGATATTCTATGATTCTGTGAACTTGAGTTTTACATGGCACAAGGTAAGATTTGTCTGCAAGCACACAGCTTTGTAACACCTGTAACCACCCCCTCTCGGTTTTTTTTTTTTTTCCTGTTTGTGTAAAAGGCTCCATGGGCTCCACAAGGACTGCAGCAGGCTAGCGCACAGTGCTGCAATTATCTCCCATGGACTCACCACTTGAAGCTGCCATAGCTAGAGATGGGGAAGTAGAAAGTATTTCTTATACGCCACTGAGCTCTGTCAGGTGGGATTACTGGCTGACATCTGCAGCTCAACTCCACATTGAATGCAGGCAGCTGGCTGTTAGGCTGAAGTGTCCAACATGGGGGACAATCCGTCTCCATAGAAAGTTTTGTAGTTGCTCATGTTGTTGCAGTTTCATCTCCTGGCCTCAGCCAGCCCAGATTTCTTCCCAGATCAGGAAGCAAAGCTCCTTCTAGCCCATTTTTTTTTTGCATACTCAAGGAATTCAGTTGAAGACTGGCCTACGTATTCACATTTTCCTATTTCTATAGTACTTTGATATGCCTCTTATGGATTCTGCTGCAGCTACCACTAATGACAGCTACAGGTGTAACTATGATGTGATTTGGAGAGTCAAGTTCTCATTTTGGTGCAGTGTAAAGCATCTGTTAAGAATTCAACACATGCAGCCTCCCTCACTGATACTGAAAGAAATTACATAAAATGAACTAAGCATGCCAATTTATATCCTCAATGTAAATTTATAGCCACTGATTCTAGTGATGCCAGGTTTATACTACTGATACAGTAATTTAGTCTAATTTAAGAATATATATAAAAATGTATTTGCATATGATCAGAGGCTTAGGAAAGCAACTTGTGAGTTTACAGAACATTCACTGTTAATCCACAGAGTGGTGCTGTTGGTGTGTTCTGGATGTACTGCAGCAGAGTATAGATATTGCTTTAGATTTTTTAATTTAGCTAAACTTTTGTCCAGGTGGCATTGTAACTAAGGACAGAATTTAAACAAAATACTTTAAAATACTTTTCCAGGCACTCAGCCTCTCTGAACAATTAGAGTCCTCTTCTAATTGCAATTCCATGTATTCAGTTTAGTTTTCATATTTTTCCACTGTGCTTGTGTCATATTATTGTTGTTTATAAGTCAATGTTAGTGTTCTTTGACCCAGTGCAGGACTGGAGAGATCCGCCTGTCCTTTTCACACCTTTTATCCCTTGATATATGAAGTACTGTGACTGGAGGGTTTTAGATAACAGCTGTGGCCTCTGCCATCTGAAAAGGCTTTCTTCAGTGTGAGGTTCTTCATACAGGGGAGCCAAGTGCAGGAGCCAGAGTAATGCCTCTTGCTCACCATGGTGGTGTATGATCATCACTGGTGTTCTCTACTTCATGACTGTGCAGAAACAACACAGTTGATACTGGAAGCTGTAGACTGTGATGAGGTTTCCGCTCAGTCTCCTCTTCTCTAGGCTGAACACACCAAGTGCTCTCAGCCGTTCCTCATACAGCTTCCCCTCAAGGCCCTTCACCATCTCCATTACCCTCCTTTGATTGCTCTCTAATTGCTTAATATCTTTCTTATTTTGTGGTGCCCAAAACTGCCCACAATATCCAAGGTGAGGCCACCCCACTGCAGAACAAAGCGGGACAATTCCCTCCCTCAACTGGTTGGCGATGCTTTTTCTTATGCCTTCCCGGACATGGTTGGCTTTCCTGGCTGCCAGAGCACACCACTGTGGAGAATTACACTACCTTTACCTGAATTGCTGATTTACCAGGTGCAAGTTCACAAGAATCAAGTTCCTTTTACCTTGTCAGATAAATCAGCCCTTTCAGGCCTTTCTACCCTTTTCTGAACTCCTTGACTGTCATCCCAAAAGGAGGGAAGTAACTGCTCATTCACAAAGTAGTATTTGTTCATTTTTCTTGAGTAGCACTGGTCAAATATAGCTATAATCTCCCCTAATTCCAAAATAACAGATGAAGTCCAGACTTTTTGTCTAAACTATAAGGTAGGATTTCAGACAGTTTGGGTTTGAGGTCTTAGGTCAATTAGAATCACCCTGACCTGGATTTTAATCAATGCTCTCCCAACTGGCTTAAAATATTTACTATATATTTGTATGAATGTATTCTGAAGGACAGGTAATATATTTGATCATGAAAATTATATACTCCAGTATCCAAGTCTTCACCTTTTTATTTATGTATTTTAAAAGGTGATCACAATTTTCATTAAAATACACATTACACAAACTGTGTCAGTGGGAAGCTCTAATAAAGCTTTATTTGAATGAGCAGTTTCTTCAGCTACATCATACTTCCAATAATCCTGTCACTGTTCTGTGAGATGCTGTTTTCGGTTACCAGAAAGTTCACAGCTTTTAGAGGAGAAATTTTCTGTCTTGTGTTGGGGTTGCCTTTTCAGGGAATATGTACAGGAGAACAAATATTCTGTGTTGTTGAGATGATCTGCATGCTTTGTAGAAAAGTTCATGATGTGGCAAGGAGATTGTTCTTTTGCCAGCTGGTGCTTTCTGTAGCCTCTGTCTGGTCACTTTGCACTTTCAAAAAACTTGGTTTGTACTTATTCAGGAAAACCTTTTTCATAGTCCAGAGCTAAAATTAACCTAGAGAACTCAGCTTTCAGTGAGGGTGCTGCATCCTCTGTCACTCCTTTCCAGCTGCCCTGTATACCTGTACCAGGCCCACAGAACAGCAGAGCGTACTTTTTTCCAAGAAGAGCATTTTTCAGTACATGTTCTCACTGGGTATGTGGAAAGCCTCTTCCAGATTAGATAGTAGAACAGGTAGTAGACTGGGGCAGGAAAGCTCTCACCACTATCAGAGCAAAACAGCATAAAGTACTTGTAGAAGGACCAACTCCCTGGGTAGAAAACACTTTCTGCCAGAATTTAAGAGTTGAGTGTGGGATTTCCAAACTCTACCTTCCTCCATGGCCAGAAAACAACTTTGAAATACACTGGCAAAATATGTTTCAAATTTTCCTTCACTGGAATTTCTATTTTTTGCAGGAAAAGAAAAAAGTTAATAACATTAAAAGAAATTTAACACTCCAAAGTTAAGCAGTCTAGATTTGTGAAGTGTAGTCGTTCTTTCTCTTGTCTTATTTTCTATGAATCCTCTAGATTCTATAACAAATAATTCAGGCATTCTGAAGACAACAGCCTTATTTACTGGATAGCTTTCCTACACTCCCAAACTGTCTGTCCTTTACCCAGAATTTTGCAGAGGTGTTTTTTGTTTTGTTTTGTTGGGTTTTTTTGTTTGTTTGTTTGTTTGTTTGTTTGAAAAACAGAATGTACTCCTGTACTTAAAACCAGAAAAATAGTATTCACAAAGGGACCAAGTTTCAACAACCTTAGTATTCTTAGCTTCCATCTGAAGTTTCTATACTGCAGAGTGTTTTTCCTTAGTTTAATGTAGCTTCAGAGGTGAAGAAGAGGTGGTAAGATAAACTGAAGTAAACCAAAATACTTATACAGGATAATTATCACCTTGTTTGAAGTGGAAGTAAACTAGGTATTAGAACTGGAGGAATGGTGAGATTTAAACGGCTTTCTCCCTTTAAATTTTTATTCAATATCCTTTTAATTCCAGTTTGTTTCCTTTCCTCTCTGGTTATAATTAATGAAGAACTGAAAGGTGAACTGCAATTTTTAGCAGATAAGGACCTAATTTTTTGTAAGTACTTAAGTTTAGAATATGGCCAGTGCAAAAAAGTGTGCATCTGTTGCAGTTTAAGTGAGAACAAGGCATTTGACACTGGCCAATTCCTGGGGCTATGGTCTTTGCAGGCACAACTCCATTGACTCCCCTGAATGAGCCCAAATACATTCCAACAGTTTTTACTTTCTTTTCTTTCAAAATGGAATTTGACATGGCTGCATCTCAGATCCTGTGGAGCTCTGACACATACTGGTGCAAAGTCCCAGGATTGCAGGTGGGGGAGTGTTGTGCATAATTGTGTAGAGTTAAACAGTGACAGTAATTCTCTGTTAGCAGTTGTTACATTTTGTAGTTTTTTTCTTATGGTCACCTCTTGAATTGGTAAGTGTATCTATGACTGTGTTTTGTGTAGTCTTTTAACAAAGATGTGAAGAAAGGAAACTATTTTCTGGCCTGTAAAATATTCTCCTTTCCCATTCCTAAACACTAGCCAGAATCAATGAGAGTATCTTTGGAAACATTTAATCTATTCAGCAGTTAGGCTTTGTTATTAGTGAATGGCTAAATTCACATGCCCACCAGTATTCTTTGTAACACTAATGGCCTGAATTAGAGAGAGTCTGAAGTTTTGCAATGTGAAACTCATGGTTTAGTGTCTGCCCCTTCTAAAGAAAAGGGCCCTACGGCCTCTTCTTCCTTGTGTGTCTTTTCTGTCTCAGGTTCCTCTGAGGCAGCATTAACACTTTCTATTAGCCAGGTGACAATTGTCTGAAAACAGAGTCCTTTTGGGAAAATTTGTCTTTTTGCATAGGATGAAACAGAAAGTAGGGAGAGATCAGTCTGATTTGCTTAATTGTTTATTGTAAAATGTTAATTCTTTTTTTGGATGATTTCGCATAAGTATTAACATTTGCTTTGGAAATCTAGTAAGCTTCTGTGAAGATAAAGGGCAATGCTCTATATATTCTGCTTTGAAGTTTTCAAAAGAGTGTCACTAGTTATGTATTCAGGCTTGATTCACCTATGAGACTGTCTCACAGTACCCATCGCACTTCTCTGTGGTAATCTGGATCTTCTCTACTCTAGATTTTTGCGATACTGTCGTAAAGGCTGGCTGTGTCACTGTCACACATCTTTTCGCAGGTCTATTCTGGGACAGGGGAAGCAGCCTTGAAGGTGCACTGTGGAAACACTGATGTAGTGTGATGTAGTGGATCACACTTTCTAGAAGTCAGAGGCCTTTTATTTTAGTGAAGGTGGAAATGTCTCTGAAAATGTCTAAAGGGGAATCAAGGCAGTATTTCTTTTCTGAAGAATGCATGAAAGCATGCAGATGTCTTCAGAGCGTGATAAACTTTCTGAGAAATATCAGTATTTCAGGACTGTGTTTGCCTTGGCTGACTGGGGTGAGGATAGAGCTTGGTGCCTAAAAGGGAAAAAAGAAGGAGCATTCAACAGGAACTCAGCTGAAAGATGTGGTGTGGGAAGAGGATAAAGGAGGTCATGTAGAGGAGATGCAATCAAGAACAGATTTTTATGTGTGACAAATTAATACACTCTTACGCTTCCTGGAATCCCACATTCTCCGGTTGCCAGGACTTGTGTGTGGGCTCTTTCAATACTCTCAGTTGCCATACTTCATTAATGACCCTTAAGGGGCTAACATTAACACCTGTTTGTGGTTGTTTCCTGTCACTGTTTACTCTTCCAGATGGTACAAATACAATATGCCCAGTGTGTTAGGCATTTGGCAGTGATACACACTTTGCCAGCGAAATGCCATTCATGTTAAATTTGGCAGCCATTTCATAGTCTGAAGAATCTGCCCTCTAAGTCAAAAGCAAAAACTTAGATTCTCAAAATAAATAGGGAAGAAAAAGTGCAATTGTTTGTTTTCCATCCTATAGTTTGAGTTCTTGTACCCAAAGGGTAGAACTGAGGAAAAGACTCTTAAAATCTAAAGTGCCTAAGACTGAGATGGGTGCTCCGGTGGAGTTGGATATTCACATGATCCTGAAGCTATTATTTCATGACCAGAGGATGTGTGACTTTTTTCTTATGATTGAAAGCCACAGATATTGGAAGACTTTGCTGCAGAGAAGAATGTAGTCTCTGAGTCTGGAATTAAGTCTTACTGTTGCCTGAGAAGATATTTAAAGAAGTAATCAGAGGACTGATAAGCAGTGTTTCTGGAGTACTTTGAGAAGTCATCCAACACTGGTCAAAATGTTTTGTGCATGACTTCAATTTCCAGTTCTCCCAGGGCAGGGAACATGTTTTTTTTCTAGGACTGTAATGTGCCATGTCCATTTGCAGTCCTAAAGAAGTGTTTTATATTGACAGAAGTAAGAAAAATGCTGTAGTATCTTGGCTGTCAGAGATAAAAACGTTAATGACATACACATTTATGAATTTCTAGCCCAACAGGCAAAAGTCTGAAAGATGAGTAAATGAATACCTACACTAATCCAAAGACCAGTTGTTCACTAAAATCATTGCAATATAAAATGCTACATTCTGCATAGGAAAGGTCAAATGGGGTGCTTATGCCAACAGTGGGCCTATAGATACATTCTTCTATATGATGTTATTTTAGAAGCTGAATCCCTGACAGCTGTGCCCTGGTGACAGACGTGATGGTAAAGCATTTGTCTCTAGACTCTGCACAGGCAAATATCCAAAGCTGATTATTTTACTTGATCAAACAGAGCAAAGACCTCATTGAGTTACGAATATAGTCTCTTACTGCTGAGATCCTTACCATGATGCATTCTGTCTGTTGTGTGTGTGTATAAATCTAAAAGTCAATTAAGAATGCATGCTAGTTTCAGGACAATTTTAGACACGGATTTTGAGTAGTGTTTTTTCACTCATAAGATCTTATACATCTAAGTGAATATGATCTTACTCATTTGTCAACTCCTCCCAGTATGGTGGATGATTTGTGAATAATCAGACTAAACCTGGAGACTGGCTTCTTATAAGTAGAAAGGCTCTGAAAGATGAGACAAAGCAAGGCAAAAGCTGCAGCTGGAGAAAAGCCACTGAATAATGGCAACTGGTGGATCAATGAGAGGTTGTCTTCCACCAGACTATCAGAGGAGAGAAGGTTTTTTAATATAAGGAATACATATCACAAATAGGAGGTAGGTCCTTTTTATGTTTCAGTGCTGCACCAACATCATCTCCAACATGCAGGGGAGCATAGATTATGGGCAAGAGGTACCCAGATGAACAACTATTGCCTTTGTTCTCCTCATCATTTTTGAATCTCATTTCTTTGAAGCAACCTTTAGGTTTTTGTGAATGTGGGATATGACTGCAGTATGCCATAGAACAAATGTACTTACGATTAAAGATATTTCTGTAGGTCTTATCAATCTTGATATCCAAAACATTTATCTGTTGGATAGAAAAGAAACATTTTTTGTTGCTGTTATTTGCAATCATCATAACTTTATCTGCTGTGGTATGTCCTTGATATCCCTTTTTACCTTGTTCAGATGCACAAGTCAGAATATTCCAAATGAAGATGAGTTGTTTTTGCTGAGCTGACAGGATTATCCTATTGCTTGGCTGTTCACAGAGCATTTCCAAGCATATCCAGCATGTTCAAGTGAAAGCTCTACACTGTACTTGTGCACTTGTAGTTAATCCAACCTACCTATTTTGGCATTGTGATACAAAAACAAGAAAGAAGAGCCAGTATCATTAAACAGAAACCCAGCTATTTGTCAGCCTGTAGGGTTAGTTGAATATCCAACATTGATCACATTTCTGAAGGGCTGAACACCCAGTATGCCCACTTTTATGTAAATGCCTACCCGAGGACTCTCAACCCTTTGAAAAACTAGGCTATACATCTCAGTCCTCAGACATGATCTTTATGCATCTGTTTTTGACAATTTGACTTTACTAAATGTAGTTTAGAATAAAACCGTTTGCTTTCCTGTAGAGCTCTGGGGTTACCCTCTTTCTTTTTCCTGCTTTCTACCTGGAATTTTTCTGGAATTACAGTCTAGAGAAAGTCTGTAATAAGGCTGCTCATGCTAATCAATTGATTAGTAAAAGGCTGAGAGATTCCTTACGAAGACCTATTCCCCACATGAAGGGTGACTACCTCCATAGGAGAGTGTTTATTGTAGAGGCAACTGGCTTCTTTCATCCATCCTTTTCTTCTCTAAAGTCTTCAGGCTGCTCTTCTTTGCCTATTGTTGGTGAGAGTGATGACATTGACGTTCTTCCTGTCCTTTTTTTGGTGAAATCTTCCCAGGCATTACATGTTGCCTGCATCTACATTTCATTCAGGGAGATTTCAAATAAAAGAGAAACAACTTTTTTTACACAGACAACTTCTGTATGCCAAAGAACAAATTAAACCATGAGACCCTTTATGATGAATTTATATTCATTGAAATCAATTTCTTCGCCAGGGAAAAAAGCCAATCAGCTAAAGGATTTTTTTTTCCTATGTGTAGAAATCAAGGGAGTAAAGCCTAATTTGCTTTGCAGAAATGTTGGTGTCATATAGCTCTCATGTGCCCTTAGCTGTCTCTGTTGGTTTTCTTTTTATTTTGTTTTGTTATTTTGTGAACATAGTTTTTCAACTGGCATTTTGTTTTCCTCCTTCTGCCCTTGAAAATAATCTAAGAGATATGGAAATTGTGGCATGAATTATTCTTCAGTTTCACACAACTGAATTGAATAATTTTACTATGGTTTTAGTCTTTATTCTGACTTCTTTTCTATTCAAACTCAATGTTAAACAGCTGTTTGACTTGCATGAGTGGTTCTTTTACCTTAGTTCAAGACACTTAACCTGTCTTTGGTTATTCCTAGGTAAAGGAAGGCATTCTTTCACGAAATGTGTAGGATTTTTTGATGTGAGACACTTTATAAAAGTTGTGGCTTTGCTATAGTGGGGAGGGTGTTGTTTGGTCCCATGGCTTGGTTTTGGGTTGTTCAGCATTCTCAGCTCATTGCCTTTTTTGTTGTCGTCGTTGTTTGTTTGTTTGTTTTGGTTAGGTTTTTGTTTGTTTGTTTGTTTGTTTGTTTGTTTTGTGGGAATGGTGCTTTTCACAAGTAATCTCTTCATACAGTGCTTTGGATGTTTTGTCTTTACTGAAATTTCTTGTTCTAGCGCAGTATTCTTTCGTCTTCACTGATTTTTTTGCTCGATAACATTGGGAAAACTGGGTTTTTTCTCCCTTTCTAGTTTTCTCTGTCCTTCTTCAAAATTCCAGCTTTTCATTTGGTATGCTTTAGTATTTCTCTGCTTCATTCACTCTGTGCTGCTTTGCATTTTTTGTTGATTTTATTTAGTTGTGAAAACTCTACAAGATGTAGCCTTCTTTTGTCCATTTTGCAAATAGTCTGTAGTGACTCTGAAAGTTATTTTGGAGTTAATATGTGCCCTGCAAAATGAGCCATCTAAGCATGCTTTTCTCTTTAAATGGAACATCTTTCACTGGCTATTTATATTCTTCAGTTTACTTTATAACTGTATTGACAAACTCAAAATCTGTTGTTTGAAGTTCAGTGGTTTATCGTGCAAGACAGGCTGGAGTTATTTAATATCTGATCACAAAAGATGTGTAATTGCTATTTATTTTAATTGAAAATATAAGCTCTTCCTTTTTATGTGTGTATTGTAGTAGGGAATAAACTAAATGACAGATAAATGACACATGGTTCATAGGACAAAGTTTGCTTTTGTATTCCTTCTGGACTGATCATCCATCATGGGTAATATTTAGTTATTTCTCTGCAAAGATATAAGTGACTCCACTGTTTAAAATGCAGACTTGGGAGTGCAGTGTTTCTAAGGAAAGAGGTTTTGAACCCAATTTGACCTGTATGGACTGTTTAATACTGATGGAGTGAGTTAATTGCAAAATTACATACAGTATGTTCTATGAAGAGTATTTTCTTTTCACGTAACCTGTTCATCTATAAATTAGAAGATAAAATAAATTATAGGGAAGTGAATCTTTGAGATCTGTACCCTTCAAAGATTGGCCATGGACTTCAAAGAGAACTAAATACTTTTGAACATCTTGCCTTTGACATTATTTTTGCAAACATTTGCATAGCTGGACAATACTCAATATGCTACAAACCGTTGGCATCAGAAATTGGCCCAAATTCTCTACCTGTTTTAGGAAGGTTTGCAGCTTTTAATTTACTTTATCAGCAGCAAAGCTAGATTCTGTTCTTTGAACTAAGGTTATCAAGATTTGGAAAAACCTGTGAAGTATGTGCCATTTTGTAGAAGAGCTTTTAGAAAGGTACATGGGAAACCATTAAGGAAAATGATGAGTGGAGGATGTCTGTTTGTTGTGGTTTAACCCAGAACGATTTGAGACACCACAATCCAATGAATAGGTTTTATGCAAACTTTTGCACTGCTGACTCTACTTGGCTTGTGTTTTACTTAATTTTTAACCTGTGGATAACAGTGTGAAGGAGAATGGTTATTCTACATTAACCATCCCCTGACAGTGAAAAGGCAATGTGGGCATCGGGAAATGGTGCGGTAAATTCCTCATAGCAAATCTCCTGGGGACTTTAGAGGGGCCATGGTCATACAGATATGTCAACTTCTGTAGTGTAAGGCAGTGTCTTGATGTAGACTCAGTATCAACAGCACCCGAGATGACTGTCTTTGTGCTGTGACTGCCAATGTCTGCTCTGTGGTCAATATCCAATCTTCAGAGAGGAGGTTCCTCATCCTGCTGTGTCCTTTTTTATCCAGTACAGGTAGCACATCATTAGACCTTTTCCCTGTTCCCTTCATCCCAGAAAAACTGTCCACATGACAATGAAATTCTGTCTTCTGGAGCACAAGAGTCTAGTTGAGTGAAAAAATTTTCTTCTTTCTGCATGTGAGGCCTTAAAAACATCTAGCACTGAGAACATGCTCCAGAATAGGAATTAGCATTCAATTTGCTGCCAGCTGCTCAGTACGTTTTTGCTGGTGTTCATGAGGGACTCCAGTCCTGACATGACAACCCTAGGTATGCAGAGGCTCAGCAGTCTTGTGTTTTGCAGTGAAGCTACAAAAATAGAGATTCCTTGTGAGGGGAGTTGTGCTGAGCAGCTTCTGGGGTTGCAGGGAGGACAGGAAGCTCTGCCCCAGAAGATGGAATGTTTCATCTGCTTAGCTCTCTCTGTTCCCTGAAGTATCATGCCTGATACTTTCTTACGTTATTTGCAGGTTACACCAATAAGTTCTGGAAGTCTAGAGTCAGCAGAATTGATTTTCATATGATGTTTACATACTCTCCTTATCGCCTTAGGTATTATTTCACTTCCTTATCTTGAATGTGCTTGGTACATGAAGGTATTTGACCTCTGTTCTTCTTCCCTCCTCCTGCCTTCCTTTGTTGGTAGCTGCAGCTGTAATTTCTGCATTTTTCTTGTGTAATAAACTGCAGTTATTTAGTTTCTCCTTTTTCAGTCCTATTGCAATTTTTAGAGGTTTCTACTTACCTGGAAAGTTATTCCTAAAATCTCCGTTGTCCCTAGAGGTAGTGTGGGTCTTGGCTTATATGTATATATTCCCAATATATAGTATATATAACTGGCATTTACATCTGACCTAATGATTCATAGGATCATATGATAGAGAATTTAGGAGTGGGGGGAATATCATACTTCCCTTTATTTTTTCCAATAACTTCTGACTGTTGCCATGTGTTTCTAAAAAAACTTGTCCAGTTTCAAATGTCTCTTTCATGTGCTCAATGTGTAACTCTATATAAGATTTTCAGTCTGAAAAAGTTTTGTTTCTTTTTTCTTGATAAGAAGTTCAACTTTTTGTTTCACACCTTTTCTCTTTACCTATTTTTTCATTCTCCAAAATAAGCTTTCTGCTATGATAAACTGAAAGACCAGTGTAAATTTAAAAGACCTGCAGATAGGGCCATATGTTTTCAGTATCTTGAAATTAGAGGGCTAAGCCTATATTCATTTTGTGTCAATGTTTCCCTGAGTTCATTTGGATTTTTATGTCTATAATGGAGGCTCAATTTGCATTTAGTGTTGGATGTTACATATATGAGGCCAGAAGAGACTGTTCTGATCCTTCTTCAAATCCCCTGATTTAATATATCCAAGGATCACACATGTTGACTACAGTATTGAATTGGAAAACCATTCACTTGATTAGCCAGCAGGAAATCAAATATTTTTCAGCTGCTGCTTCCAGAATAGACTGTCAGTATGGCCTCTGCCTCATTTTATTCCTAGATGGATGAGTGTACAGCTGACTGTCCTGAACTAAACATTGTCTTTTCAGTGTACTTTCCCAAGTGATGAAAATTCAGTGGCAATCTGGTCTTGTCACTATTTTGTGTTAGCCCAAATTTTATTTCATTACCATCTTTCTAGGCTTCATTTTACATGGAAACATTGATTGTGCAAAAAGCTATTGCAAAAACCTCAGTTCCAATTAGAATGTCACTTTATTACATGCTTCTTAGTTTGGCTGGTCCTTGATAACTCTAGTATAAACATGGCATTATCTTTGGTGTCAGGGATATGGAATGTCCTTGGAGGCTGGCAGGCACCAGTGCCTCCCTTTTCTTCATAACAAGATGCTGTGAATCACCAGCTAGGTGCAGTGTAGGTGCTATGTCCCACCACTCCTTCACTCTGGTTTCCCAACCCAATCCCCACTGACGTTTCTCTGACTAGCCAGGACACTCATTTATCAGTCCTCTCTTGCAGCATTACATTTTTGTCCAGTCCTCTGGAGTGGAATTTCCGTTATATTCTAAAACATCTCAATACATGTGCATGAACACTTCATGCAAACTTCTTGTACAGTTTTCAGATGGAAGATTTCTGTACTTGTTTTTGGTATTGTGTTTCAAAAGTGACTTGTTACAGTTGCTGTTTAACCTCAACTTGTTTTTTTGTGGGTTTGTGGGGGGTTTTTTTGTGTGTTGTTTGTTTGTTTTGTGAAATAGAAAGTATTTCCTTGTGACAGTAGGAAATTTTTTCTCTGGCTTTTTCTCAGCTATAAGATGAAGTTATATGGCATATTTCTGGTATTTGTGTTTTACTAACAATAACTGAATTTTTGTCTGGGTCTGGAATGCCTCTGTTATGGGGATTCCTCTCTCTCCTAGCACTACTAGAAATCTTCCTACTATCTTGAACTCTCCATGCCACTGATTCATATCCTTTTGTTATGCTTCAAAATTTCTATAAACCTGGCTTGTAATTTAGTTTCCTACCTATCAATGTCCTTCTTATTTACAGTAGGATTTTTCTACTTTACTTTGAAGATTAAGAAGGAAGAATTTTTTTTTTTAAGTAAAATTTTTTAGTACTATTTTGCTTAACATTCTGACTGAAAGTTCCCTTCTTTGACAACTTCTTCTGCCCACAAGGAACAATTCTGACAATATGTATTTAGGTAGAATAAGCTTATTGTCTGGCACCACATCTGTATCCCTTTTTTTGTGTGTTTGCTTCCTTTCCTTCCAGTTCTTTGCTATTCCTGGTACACTTGAGCATCATGTAACAGACTGCTAAGTGGGATCATCCCTGGTTTTGTGCTCTCTCTTTTTTTGTTTTACTTGTTTGAGGTTCATTATTTCTTCTAACTTGTTGTCAGCATGAGCATCAGTAATGAGACAGGCCTGTGGGAAGCAAGAATTGTGCTGCAGGGGTTATGTTCCAGGGGATGCTGCATGCTGTTTTTCAGTATGATTAATTAGCTAAAACTCACAGAGCTTTGTAGTCTGAAGAAATCCATTGTGAAAGGGAGTCTGTTTGGTTATGATTGAGATAGGAAGCGGAGGATTTCTCCTTTCCCTCAACAGGTAGACATTTCAACACGGACAAGGGGGAAGTATTTGTAAGCAATACTAGTACACGAAAGTGGGGAAGGTAGGCGGGCTCAGCAGTCAGGCTTTGATTTGTATACTGCAGATATGTGCATGGAGCATGACAGGGCTTTTGAAGCCCGAGGCAAATGCAGGCTGCAAAGTGGCCTGGTCAGAGGTCTGGTGGTAGAAGACTTCGCTTTTGGAGGGCAGTGGCATCACCCCTAAGCCCCATTCTATCCAGAAAACTGCTGGGCAAATGTGGCCATGGGATGGCACGGCCAGGGCATGCAGGAAGAGGGGGTACATCAGTCCTGCTTAATAAAAGAAGGCCCCAGCACAGTGTTTAGGTTAGCTGGTTGGTTTTCAAAGGTAAAGGGAATGAAAAAAACTACCTGTGGTAGTATCATGGTACAGTGCTCAAAACCCCCACACTGTTGACAGCAGTGGCCACCTTCCTTGTGAATTGTGATTTTATTTAGGTCTTCACATAGGTAGGCAATGTAGATAAGTGGCACTTTACAGGGCTGAAGTAATATCAAGAAGAAATCAAAACACTGGGAAGCCCTATAGGAAAGGCCCTCAAGAGGCCCTCTAGGAGATGCAAACATACTTAGCCCTAGGAGTCTTTCTGGTATGCTGATCTTGGAGGGTCTCTGTGTAAGCAGAGCTCATACTGCAGTCAGGATGTGCTGTGATTTACCCAGAAAGTGGCTCTCGTAATTTCATTCCCTGTGCCACTGAACAACAGCGTAGGCTGTCTTGGGAGCCATTCATGGTAAGTGATTGTTACTGAGCACTGGCTGATTGCTTCTGCTTTTAAAGGACTGGAATAGGTGTCCTTCAAAGTGTCAGGAACAGCTCAATAAGAAGAATTGGTAGTGTCCTATCATTATTTGTTTTGTGATGTGTGGGCATGAATATTAAAAATTCTTTGATGTGGCCCAGTTTAATTTTAGCTCAGGGAAAGCTCTGTATTCTTCCAACCTGGCTATTTTAATTGTATTATGAAAATATTTCTGCAAGTTCAGCTGCTTTTTCATCAGACCAACTTCTTTGTAAGACCTGTAATCCATTTAAGGCTTTTTCAAACTGAGAAATATGGAAAATAACAGCTCTACTTTCTTTAGCTCTCTAAAATACGAAACCATTTTTATTTTACATATGTAAAAACATTCTTTCTCTCACGTGGGACCCTCTGCCAAACCAGACACCTCAGCATAGTTAAAGACATAAACCTTTCCAAATGCTTCTATGTAGCTTCAAGTGAGGTCCTATGGGTGTCATGGCTTTCATTATAAAATATTCTAGGAAGAACCCTGATGGGAAAGAAAAAAAACTTCCTTTTTTTAGAGGAAAAATTACAAATTATTGATATTTTAAAATAAATATTTACAACATGTGTTTTAGCAGGTTTGTATAACCATAAACCAGTTCATTTGCCACCTGCAGAGTAATTGTCTGGTTTTATTTTTAATACCTGTGGGTAGGTAGTACAGATAATTTGTACTACTTCTGTGAATCCTAATACATGGAAATATTTTCATTGCTGTATTCATTTGGAAACTGTGCTGGGAAAAAAGGAAATATTGGGCTGAAGTAGTGATTCTATAACTATTTCTAACATGCCTGAAAGCTTTTGCATCGCTGTTCCTTGACTTGAGGGATTCAAGATCACTTGACTTGCTGGGTTCTGTTTGGTTTTCTTGGGGTTTTTGGTTTTTATTAATAGGGAACTGGGAGGTGATTATGAATGTAAACTATCAATGCAAATAGCCCTTCAGCAAACTTTTCTACTAGTTTGACAAAAAAATTCATAGCTTTGTAGTAGTATGATTTTTAAAAGATTTGGTTCTGTTCAGTGGTTAATAAATAGTTGGTCTTTTCTTACTTTGTCTTTAAAGTTCTCACAGGGAAGAAAGTGACAGTAATTCACAGCATCCACTGAGTGCAAAGAGATGTTTTTGTCAGATTTACACAGCTACTCCCTGTATTTCTGTGGAAAGAGGATCTTGGCTTTTGGTGACACCTGCAAATTATTTCCTAAAGTGAGGCAGCTATTGGTGCACTAGAAAGGAAGAAATCTCAGTTGGAAGCAAGTAATGGTCCTGTAATGCAGTCTGAAAAACTGCTGAATCTGATCCCTCCATAGCAAGCTGCTGGGCAACACAATCGCTCAACGGTCTTCAGTGATTGTGTAGTATGGCTGAAAAAAAACCTCTGTTTTTTGTATATGTGTGTGAGAGAGGTTCAACACCTGTGCACACCTATCAGCATGAAACCGTTCATGTAACCAACAGAGGTACAGAGGTGTCCATACTGTTTCGTCCAGCAGAGCTTGTATCTTCAGTGTCTGTTGGTGTCAGCTAACAAGCTGTGCAGAAGGAACATGACTGTGCCTACAGGATTGGTTGTATAGTTTGTTTCAAGTGCAAACCACAATTAACTCAGAGGGAAACAGAAGGACAATGGTAAGGCAAGATATACAAATATCTAATCTTTGCAAGTCTTGACGACTGCATGTGATCAGTAGAAGGATTACAGATTTCACCGGCTCATGATGTCAACTTGAACACTGGCTGAGGGGATAGTTTGGCCCATAACTATTTGGAGCAGACATGGACAAATACATTTCCCAAAAGCGGCTTATATTTGCACAAGTGAGAGACAGATGTTTTGAGTTCTTACCAGTTATAGTCCTAAAGTGTGAAAAACTCTGTGTCACTAGTTCTGATTTTGACGATTTCAATCATAAGAGAAAGACTGAGCTCTCTGAGGATATGCTAGCATATGGAAACCAATTATTTGCTCTCACTTTCCCTCTACAGGCTATCAAAAAGTAAAGTAACACAATACACTCTGCTTCAAGGCATGTGAAATAATACAGTACTGTATTCACAGAGTGAAGAATATGCTTAAGAAGAAAGGCAGCACTTTAGTATTTGACATTGGTAAATAAACATTGTGGTAAGTTTGACCAAGAAACACTGATTTTTTTTCATTCACATGTGATGAATATTATTCTTTTATGCCACTGTTTCACTAACACTGCACTATGTAGGATACTCTACAATAATCAGCCAATGAGGCGTATTTTAACTGACATGAAAGAAAGGCAGCATGGCAGTGTAAATACCAGAGTTTGTAAGTGAGCTGCATGTTTTACATGGAATAGCTATTTCAGGGTTCCAAGGTCAGCAGCTTAGTCTGTGAGTAGAGGACTCTGCACACTGGAGGATTTGAAGGCAAAACTGCTGTCTCCTAAGATGGCTACCTGTGTCTGAGAGGAAGGTTGAGGCAGGTGGGTTGTGCAACACTGAAAGAAGACTTTCCTCCCTTCCTGGAAATTTCTCTGCCTCATCTCCTCAGAGCATGTGGAAGCTTAGAGGTCCAGAATGAGATCCCAGAGAGATTTACCAAGAACTAGGCACTCCTGCATTGGGATGCATCTATAACCTACATCAGCATCCATGACCTGCTACTTGGAACTGGAAGTAGGAATGGATAACCAGAAACCCCAGTCACTGGGAAACTGCAGAGACGTGTGCCTTTGTTGCCACTTCACTCTAATAGGCACAAAAATGGATTAGAGTATCCAGACAAAGTATTCTCAACCCCTGTATCTCCCTTGGAGATATCACCCTGCCCATAGTTCAGCAACATTTTCAAGAAGCCTTATCATGAAGTCCAGCTCTAATGCTAGACCAGGGTCATCTGCCTCTCCTAGGCTCCCTGCTCACTGGTGCAAGGTCTGGCAATGAGACAGTGCAGCTACTGGCAGTTTCAGTGCTTGGAGAGGAAAGTTAAGAGGCTTAAACTTTGAATGCCCAGCACTGTCATTTAGAAGGACACTGTCCTCCCCTTTGTTTGAAGCCAACCAACTTACTCTATTCAGAGAAAATGTTATTGTATTTTTTAATGAAAAAACTCTTTGCTGACCAAATGGGTTTGCCTGTGTTCTGTTAGCTCCAAAACATTGCTGTGTGGAAAGCAATCAACCCTGGAGTTTTAATAATATGTGAGCTGCAGCTTTGCTTTGCAAGTGGACGGGACTGTAATAGTGTCTGCTGAGACTATTCCTGCCAAAACAAACTCCAGGAGAAATTTCTTTTCCATATACTGAAGTCTTGCTTTAGCACTTGACAGGGAACACTTCTCACTTCTCCAGTCTTCTACCTCTGATAGACAAATAAAGAGGGCACTGCAGATAGCAACTGTCAGTCAGTATCTTGGTAGTGGAGGACTCCCTGAAAAGTTGTGGGCTGCAATCCATAATGCAGTGTTCTCTGTATGTTTGGAAAGGGCTTTACTCTTTCATTTCAGTGCTTTTATAAGACCTTGGGTCTGGGGCCTGCATTCTTCTGCAGTAAGATCACGAAGTTGGATTCCCTTTGGACTTGCAAACCTTGGCCACATTCATATTTTATGTGAGCCCCTCTGCACAACTGATTCTTCTGGTGTTTATTTTTCTTGATTTGAAATAATTCTTATTTCCCTCTGAGGAAACCTTGCCTGTTAATGACTGCTAGCTGTAGCATGCTGACAACTATCCTTAGGTCTTCTCCCGTGGCTCTGTCTCACCTCATCCGTCACCTCCAGACGTAAGGTCAGAGGTTGCTATGAAGTGGGGTAAAAAATCATGCTTTTGAAGGATTGAATAGTTTTGCTTAAAGTGTTGTCCTAAGGTAGCTATTCAGGCCTCCTTGGCTCAAGTGGTCTTCTTTCCTGTGTTTCAAGACATTTACCTTCAGGAAAAGCTCTCAGTCCTTCCAAGAGATGAAATTCTGAAAAAGTATTTTGCAACCATACACACCATTGTATTGTTCTGGATACCAACCATAAACCTTTGCCTGAGTAGCCATTGCTATTAAGGTGATGAATAGTCACTTCTCTGTGATTGAACTTGCAATGATGACCTTGGTGACTATCCTATATTACTTGAGAATACACACACAAGCCTTCTAGAAACACATAAGACTCCTGTGTCCTCTCTGAATCTTTAAGATTTATCATCCACTGCCTTAATGGAAAAAGACACTTGTGATGCCTGATGGGATAGGAGAATTCCTGCCATGATCTGATATTATTTAATCTGACTGTGAATGTGAGTTCTCCATTCCCACTTCTGACTTTTTCTGTCTTATTTTTATCCCATGTCATGTAGTAATTATTTTTTAATCTTCATTTTTTTACCATGCAGATAGAAGAAATATTTCTTTGTTACTGCTAAGCTGTTGGTGTCCAACACAGTTACTTTAATATTACCTGTTTTCACCTAAATGATAGAGGACAACCTGAATCAAACTAAACATTGACATGTAATATCAACTAATATCAACTTTCTGCCTTCTGTAGTCTGCTCACATCCAGAGATGCTTTCTTTCATCATAAGTTATGCTGCTCTCTCCAGTGTCTTGGTGCTTGATTTATGAAAATCCATGTGGTTGAAAAGTATTACAAAGGAAACATCAATAACTAGGTGCAATGCAACAAACAATTGGAAGATAAGCATGGGCACTCAGCAGTTGATGGTCAACTTCTGGTTCCACTGAAGCTTGTGATGTTCATTAAAGTTGGATTTGACACAAATAACCTTTTAAGTTTTCAAAGGAACTGAAGGTTCTCTCAAGCTGAAACGCAGCATAACAGCGAACAGGGGCTGATAATATTTGTACAAGATACCAGATGAAGGAATTTGTGATCCCTTTTTTTTTTCATGAGCTAGACAAACTTTGTCTTCCTTTGAACTGACAGAGTGACCAGGAGAAGGTGAAGAAGATGTATTAGGTTTCCCATAGATAAAAAATTGTAGAAACATCTTTAAAAGAAAGAACTCACCTCAGTATATGAGACAGAATTCACCATACATTATTTTGTTGACCCAAATTACCTCTTTATTTATCTCTTTTTAAGGCTTTGTCTTAAAGATAAGTTATTGGAAATCTCATAACTGTATGAGGACAGCGCTGGAGTATTGCCATGGTCCTTTGCCACAATATTGTCCTAGTAAATGATCCAAGTGTTGAAACTCAGTGTGGAGTGATGGCTTTTATAAAACTTTGCCATGTGTTTCAGGCCTTCTGGCAAGCACAGCATTATCTGATGGTGTGTTGCTTGGAGATGAATGGAAGACCAAGGAAAAGAGAATATGGGCTTTGTGTGAGCTATGGTATTGAACTAAAGCAGAAAATGAGGAATAGCTTGCCTGTAAGTTTACAAATATACAATTAAGACCCTCACTATACTCTAAATCCTTTTTCTTACTTTATAATTTTGTGATAAAATGGTTTTGAACTTTTATAACTCTAGTGGCCACGGAGAGAACCAAATGTTGTTTGTTTAGTTATTTGTGAAACAGATTATGCCCCCCTGCAAACCTCACTCTGTAATTTGCACATGATTTGCTCTTTACAAGCATGCACACACTGGTTTAAGTATTGCCCTCTCCCTGGAATCAGAATTGCCATGCAAGTGGCTATTACAGTGAAACAGTTGCAGCTCATTATATCTCCCAAAGTCAGAAATAATTTGTCACAACAGAGTTCCCCATTCAAATCTTCAATCAGTGCCTATAATAAATAAAATGTGGCTGTCAGAACTGAAAGGAGTGGAGTAACACACTCAGAGTACTGTTGAGTGTGATTCAATAAAATTACGGATTTTTCCCCATTTATCACCTGTGCTTCATTTTGTTTACCAAATTTAGTAGCCAGTTATTGTTTAGACTGGTTACCTACCCAGAGCAAACACCTTTGAAATGTACCTTTAATGTTTTCACTTGCTTTCTCTGTGTTTGCATGCTGATTTTATATGTATATTCCTAGCTGCAACATACAGGTACTATTCAGCACAGCCACAGTTTCAACAGGACATCTTCATAATTTCTGCTGACAGTTGTACTGGTGTCAGCCTCACCCAACAGAAGAATGCACTATGTGCCTCCAAATCATAGTGTTTGGAAATCTGGCCAGGGCTCTCTGCAGAGTCTAGAAGCTTACACTAAAAACTTGATGAGTTACCTGTTCATATCAGGTGAAAACAACCTGGCTTTGCCCTAATTGATTATTATGTGTGCTGGTGGTGAGATTTAAGAAGATGCGTGCAGCTACTTTCTGTTGATCACACTGTATCATCATTGAGCATAAAGGAGGAAATCTTATCTGGAATGAAATGGTGTCCATTAAGACAAACACAATGAAGATTTTACACCAAAGGAAATCTGCTTCACAGTGGGGAGTTTTCTGCCTTATTCCACAGGAGGGGCCAATGGGGTGATGGTGTCCTTTTCCAGATGTTTGTACAGGGCTGACTCTGGTGCTGTGGGGTTTCCAGCTAACTCAGGGAGTAAGCCTGGATAGATGAAAAAACCATATCTACCCCTCACACACCTGCTCCCCTCACAAATTCATCTGAACAAAGGCAGTGGAGATGTTATGAGTTGGATCCTGCACCAGAGTCCATGGGTTACAGGGACAAAACTTGTGGTGAGAAGCAGTCTGAACCTCCGAAGCTTCAGATGTGTCCTTTAGCTTTACTTTCTTCCTGCCATATTCCTTCCTGATTGGATGCAGATCAATGCCTTTGAGATACCAACTTCTGGTTCTCTGCATGGTTCCATGTGCCTCAGAAAAACCTGTGTAGGGTGTCAAAACCTCTACTAAAAACCTTCTTCCCTGGGAACTTGGCTTGCCATGAAGAGCTGTATAGGATGGATGTGGTGGCTTTAAAAAAGAGTATTAAATGGGTGAAAATTAAAGGCATGAGTGCTTCTGTGTATTTGCCTGTGTGTAGGAAAGAGAGCATTACTGTTGGCATCCCTGATTTGAAGTACTGCTACATCCTGGGCTCAGCTGATTCTCAGCAGTGCCTTCCCAATTAACTCAAATACTGATGTCAGCTGAGGATCTCGCCCAGCTCTCAAATATTTTGTACCTTTCAACTCAAACCTTTATTTTACCTTTCTCAAACCTTTCCACTACCAGCACATAAAATAATGTTCCACAAACACTGGCACAGGTTCCTGCTGTAATGGGTTTATGGGCAAGTCCAGTTTTTAATGTGCACTGATGTGCACACTAACACCTGCACCACACGTGGTAAAGGGGGCCAAAAGAGCGAGACAAAGGGGTTTTTTGGACACCAAATAGGGTGGTTTGCTTTCTGCCCTGGTGTAGTTTACATTTGCTGTCAATAAAAGTGCTGACATTACTGCCAGAGGGCTTGTTTCTTGTTGTGCCTCTGCTGATGGATAAGATTGAAGCAGGTTAGCTCAGCCTTATCATGTCCTTCAACAATGTCTGTAAGGAGGCAGGGAGGAACATGCTGGGAATTAAAGGAACAGATATTTCTCTCTGTTCTTTGATGCTTGGTTGGCAATATCACAGAAAAATAAAAACTTTTTTAAACGGAAAGCACTTTTAAGGTGGTTACACCACACCTTATTGCTACTTCTACCTCCTTGTGCTACACATCTGCAGGAGACATTTATGGTGTTAAAAAGAAAACTCACAGGAGCAAATGTGGAGGGGAGCATTAGGAATGTGCTTCATTTTCTGTAAAAGCAAATAGTAAGCAGGAAAAACTACTGCTGGTGAGATTAAAAATATGCTGGTAGCAGTGTCTGAGTTGTTTTGAAATGCCTGGAGAATAAGGCATATAAAATGAAACATGAGTCATCCCAGATCATCTTCTCTTTAGGACCACCTCTCCCTTTCAGTCTTACTGTGCTTGAGACAGAGAGCCAGTCCTAATGTAGCTTTTTGGACTGTCAGTCTGTCTACTCGCTCTTTTTCTTTTAGATGCTGATGCCTGCCATGGTTCTTTTTTAATTTTTTTTTTTACTTATAGCTGAGGATTCTGCACACTCCTACAGTAACAGGCCAGCTTCTGCACGCTCCTATACAGAAACAGGCCAGCTCTGAAAACAAAACTGTGTAGCATTTGTTCTTCAGAGTTACAGACATCATTTTCTGTGTTGTGTTTATGGGTGATACCACTATTTCTACATGTTAGTCACTTTTTTGTATA
>JAWWEU010000091.1:34515159-34527362 GCA_035583155.1 Acropternis orthonyx
TGCTGTCTGTAGGCCACTATAATTTGCTTCTTGAAAAAGTGTAGAAATGAAATCTCACAATATTTAGAGATTAATTTTTCCAAATTGTTTTGTAGGTGGTTTTGTTTTATCTTCTACAATTGCACTCTCTGTTTCATTTGTCCACATATGAATGTGCTGTTTGTTGTGGCCTCAGGTGTGTGCATGCTGGCTACATTAGCATATATCCCCATAATCAAGCAGACGTGCTCTTGAGCCATTTGATTCCAGCACAAATACAGTCTGAAGGTACGAATCAAATAAATGGTTGCAAAAGTCAAGTGATAAAGCCTTTACCACAAAATCCAATTGTTATAAAAGTGACAGTGTAGTTTAAGAGATTTTTATGTCCTCACTGAAAAGTACTTTTTTGAGAGGGGCATACACATTATTAGCTATAACATAAATGAAGGCTATCCACAAAAGATTAGGATGACATTGTTACATTCAACTTTAAGCTGTTTCTCTACTTAGAAAATCTACCTGGAATCTACACAACATGCAAGACTGTTTTAAGAACTTGAGGCAGACTTAAGGAATATATATGTTTTCTTCAGAAAAGTCCTTTTTTAGGAAATGTGCTTAACAATACACTGTTCTGGAAAAATGTGATTGGTTAAAAATTTCAGCAGAGTACCTAAAAGGTGAAGTTGAAAGCAAGAAGTGTTTGATTAAGAAGTACAAAAAGAGAATTTTAGACCAGATTTCTCAAGACTTGCAGTCTCTCTGATTACTCTAATTTGAGAGGAGAATGAGAAATGAAAGTTAATATTTCACTTGAGAAAACAGTGCAAAAGATGTCCTGAAATGAACCATTTAAAAGTCTTTCTTTCAATTACCCATGGATTGGTAACTAATCTCAGAAACTGTATTCCTTACATTCAGTAGGTAAAGCCACGTTCTTTTTCTTCAGAGAGAGCTACGTTTCCATGTTAAATGTCAGGCATTTCCCAGACACAGTTGTGGGTGTGATCTTTGAAATATTATAAAATTTTTATTTATCCTTCCTTAATTTCTTATGGGGTAAACAGCACTGATACCTCTGACTTTCAATATGGAGAAGATCCAAGGACATTCGTCTATCAACTTGGCATATTTTCAAGCTCTAGGTTGCCCTGAAAAAAAGTATATTGTTTGGAATCCGGTGCTCAATAGCCTGATCTTGGAGCATTATTTTTTCAAGCATGTTTATGATGGATGAGAACAGTAAAGGGAGTATCCATCAAAGCCACAGGGACGTGTGCATTCTTCCAAATATAATTCCTTTCCAAACTAAGCAAGGATTAACTAAAGATGTTTTGGAACCACAAAATGTTAGTTTTAAAAGGTAGCTAGTGATTGAGATAGATTAAGACTAAACACGGCTGGGATCAGCCAAAACCACAAAGAGCTTAACTTGTTTACATATTTATGGCTGGAGCAGAATTTGAGGACCTTCAGAAACCCAAGTCCTGAAATCCTTCAGTGTATTTTGCAGTGGAATGATAGGCTGTTGGTTTCGCTTTGCTTTGTTGGGTTGTTTTGATGGACTTTTGCTTTGTAAAACTTGTCTCTTCCTCCCTCCCATGCACATAAGCAGATCAGTTCAGTCTCCCTGCAGGTCACTGAGTCCCAAATCATTGTTCAATGCTTTTTAAAAAGCAAGAGTTATTCAACTGAGAGATGCTCCACAGCCTTGTGACTAAGGTCATATTCATCAAGTGGCTCCTCTCCCACACTGCCTCCTGTTCTCAGAGGCACAGAGCACTGGAGCAGTCTTTCCACAGACATGTATTAGTATGACTGAGGAAGGGAGGTGTGAATAAAAAATAGCATACATATCTGTGGACATATGTCAGTGATGAGCTTTATGGGAACAGGTGATGATTATTTCTTGAGGGAAAGAAAATAATTTCTCAGTTTGTCCCAGTGGGAGCCATTGTATATTTGTTTGAATGTCTTTCCAATTGTATTTGTAAGTGTGATATTATGGACTTTTACATTAAAAGCAACAACACCAAACAGACAGCTTTGATGAACTCTAAGACCCAGATCCCAGAGATATTTATTCCTTTTGCCTCCACCACTTGCTGAACCAATGCCACTCATCATTTCACTGACAAGCCTGAGAAAATTAACAATATGCCTGTAAATGAAGCTGAAATCATCAAACACAAACTTTTTAAAGATATAAAATGTCTGGCAGTACAAGACTGCATCTTTTTCAAGAAGTCCTCCTACTGTTGCTTGTTTGATTTCAGTAGGACAAGGTTGATAACCCAGGTTATTATCTTGTTAGGACAGGTCACTAGCCCTGACATTACTTTCTTCCTTCAAAAATGTGCTTAAAATTTGGGACTGTGATTGACTCTGTAGTGTTAAAATTACTTAAAAGCTGAAAACACGCCATCCAAATGTGTGTGTGTGTGTGTGTTTGTGTGTGTACGTGCATGTATATGTGTATGCATATATCTATGTACACATGCATGTGTATAGTAGATATATATATGTGTGTGTGTATATACATATGTATATACATATGTGTGTGTATATATATGCATGCACAGATATATATGGGCAGACAAAGACAGACACAGAGAGAAAGTGTCTATCAGAGAGAGACAGAATGAGAGAGTCAGTACTGCCTTGCCGTGTCCTTTGCTGCCTAAAAGGAAGGGATCCAACTCTCAGGATTTACTCAGTGGCTGAGAATGAGACCTAGATACAACTTTGCTGGCAAAAGCAGTAATTAAATAAAAGTCTTTGGACATTTTATTTGGCCAGTGGTTTTAAAGGGTAAGTGTCTATATAGAGACAAGGGCAATACATGATAGAAAATTATTTATTTATTTTTTATAACCACAATAGTGGAGTTACTTTAGACTTAGCTTTCCTTTCTCTTTGTTCTTGTATGCTGACTGCATGTTATGATAACTATGAGAAGACTTCCTGGCGAACTAAACAGCTTCCAGCACAGTGTGTTCTGCTGATGTTATATAATTTTGCCAATAACAATGCAGAAAGTATATGCTGTAAGTGCAGCTAATTTATTTGATTTCTAAGGATGCTAAAAGAAAAATTTAATTTCAGCAAATTAAATTTTAACAGAAATATCTGAGAACAGAAGATTCTTTCCTCTCAAGTAACAGAAGAAGAGATTTTTACTAACTATCCCTGGTTAATATGGAAGAAGGTGAGGTTCACAACTTTTCTTACATCTTGCAAAGAAGAAACACCTGAAATCAAAGTTTAAATACCCTGTGAAAGATTAGATTCTTAAAAAAAAGGCCAAAAAAGTAAAAGGGAAAGAAGAAGTTACTGATTTAATTCCTGAATCTCACCATGCACCAGTTGGCAGAAAGGCCTGGCATGGATAGGACATCTGTGGTCTTCTTAAGAGATCACCTCATCACATACCTCAAGTTCAGCAAACTAGCCCCAGACCTTTGGTTCATAGAGACTGAGACAATGGCAGTCAGAGTTCATAAAAAATGCTAGGTCTTGGAGGGAAAAGTAAGATTAGAAACTTGCTGGGATTATGAAATGAATCACTGAGTTATCCTTTGCACACAGGCAGGAAACTATTAGCAGGAATTTGGGTGTAATTTATCCCCTGTATCTCATATAAGATGTGGAATAGAAGTTACATATTGTGTACAATAACCTTTGTCCTTTGAGGGAATATGGTTTGACAGTTTATCTATTCCCACAAGCTGCTACAAAGGAATATGGTGTAGGGTAAGATTCCATCAATGCTGGCTCCTCCTCCCTGGGCCTTATATCGTATCACTTCCCTTGTTGCCTGGCCAGGCTCCATCCCACAATCTTTCTTTTGTGAGGCCACAGACTCTCAGTTTTCTGGGACTGATCTGCCACCACTCCATTCTATTTTTAGTTCTCCCCTGCCTCACATGCCATCTGAATTCACCTCTCTTGATCTGGTGTGGATATAAGTGTAGCCAACTCTACTGCACACATAGCTCCAAGTGGTCCTAGGACACTAAACTCTAGACCCTTCTTTGCTTTTCTTGTGTTCCTTCTCTAATTATATCTGGCAGGTGCTAAAGCTTTGTTTCTCCTCCAGGTACTTTTTCCATTGATCATTAAAGTAGCTTTGTTCCAGTTAACATATCTATTGTTTATGTCAGCCTTTCCTTAGGCCAGGCACTGCCAATTTCCATGTTTTATAAAAGAGTAAATGTGCTTCGGCATGAAACAAAGACATTAATAATGACATATAAATACAGATGCACTGATTAGTTTGTGAGTAACACATTCCATCACTAGTGCATGAGCAGAAGGAACACAGCCAGGAAATCCAGATTACAGTCAAAAGGAGGAGCCTCAATTATTCTAGTCTTAGCATGTGTAACTGTAACACCATTAAGCACAGCATTATCCAACTTTTAGAAGAAGTCATGTGAAAATTGAAGAAAACTGAGAATACCTCTACATTTAGAAGAAAAATAAAAAAAAAATTAGGTCAATCATTTGGAGTTTTTGGGAGTTCTTGAGTTCCCCAAAGGCCTTCTTCATTCCTGCTTTAATGAGATGCTTTATCTGTGATGCCAAACCTGCAGGTACCAAACATGAGGAATAGGAGCCTTTGCTTTTTATTTTGCTAAATCTTTGCAGTAAGACTGGAGAAGTAATTGACATTTAGCCAGTGTCCTAAATACTCTACTAACAAATGCCTTGGCAATACCACAGCTAGACAAACAGATTGAAATAATGAGTGGTACAGAGACTGCTGTGCAACACTTTTTCCCATTAAATGAATACTGCTTTTAGTTGCTTATCACTTTGCCAAACAATTTAAGTGGAAATGTTGAGTGTCTGCTATGAAGCTGCTCTTTTACTGGGAAAAAAATCTGCTAGAATGGAAATATTTATGAGAATGAAATTGCAAGATGGGAGGGGGAGGGAGAAACAACTGCTTGCCCACACTAAAAAAACCCCTTACTCCAGACATTTAAGTGAGTTGTTGTTGCACTTTAGAACATGCCAAAATGGGGTTATTTGATACTAATGGTGTTCAACATGAAATTCCAAGATTATGCCTTTAGAACTAATCCAGTGTAATAATCCCAATCTGATGCCTTGGTCAGATGCTTAATACTTCAGAAGGAACTTGGAAGAACCTGAAGTTTTGACATGATAGCTACTTTGAGATTACATCCGTGACAGCAATCACTCCCATGAAACCTCAGTTTCAGTCTGAACTTGTTCTCAGAGGTGAACTTTTTTCAAAACCATCTGTGAAAGGAAACAAATCAGAACAAAGCCTTTCAGGTCTGTGTTTAGTCAAAATGAAGTAGACTTATCTCAAGAAAATGTTATTACTGAGAACAAAGGTAGAACGTGGTGTTTATTCTAATAGCAAATGAAAGATCTACAGAGCTCAAGCCAAAAGATTCAGAATGATACTATGCTGTTAGTGATGGATGCAGCTATCAACACAGAACTTTGGGAGGCAAAAGTAGTCCTCAAGTGATGTAGAATGCAGCAATTTGTCCTAATGGTCTCAACATTCATTGTGCACAGCATATCCCAAACCCTTAAATGAAAGCCCCAGGACAGGGGAACTGAGAAGCTCTGGGCTCGCTGGAGACAAGAAGTCTGCTCTGCTGCAGCACAACATGTTGACTATCATAGTGTGTTCATTTTTGACAGTTTCTCATCCTTCCCAAGTGATCAGCTTGAGTGTCAAGTGCTTTTTCTTTTCTTTTTTCTTCTTTACAATCCATGATTAAGCTGATTCCTGGTAAGGATTCCCATGAAATCCTGATTCAGCAAGTAGTGCAAATTTTAGGCAAATTGCATTGTTGTTGCTGGTATTTATTAGTATTAATTATCTTGACAGTGATATTCATGGCCTGATATGAGCTATCAGATCCACTGTGCCAGGTAACACAATTACAAGCCTGTATGTTACCACATACTGCCCTGTGCTGGCTGACTGGGATGCAAAGCATGGGCAAGAAGGGACAAGCCATGGTCCAGCACAGCGTGCAGGGTTTCAGGAAATGCCAAAACACATCAAGGAAGAAAGGAGGTGAGTGGCAAGAGAGAGATATGGAGATAACTGGGCAGAACCACACAGCAAAGAGATCCCCGCCCCTGGAAAGCTGAGCAGACAGTATCTGAGAGGAAGGGAAGTTCATCCCACAGTGCATAGAGGAGGGTGTACACGTGGCCTAAGTATCATAGAACACAGAAGCAGGATCAACGTCTTCCACATCCCAGCCAATTCCCAGTTTATTTCTGCTACCCATTCAGTTTCAGGTGTCTTCCTGCTGCTGGGTCCCTCCCTGACCCTCTTCAAACTGCCACTGAGCCCAGCCCTTCTCCACCAGCTGCTGCTAACCCCACAAAAGATCCTGAGGGACTAGTGCCATTCTGGGACATTTTGGCGTGTTTCCATTGATGCCATTGAGAGGGCTGTGATTCCCTTTCCAGGCATGGCAGAGGCTCAGCTGGAGCAGGTGGGTGCCCAGGTGTGGTGCTGGGCAGCTGGAGATGCACCAACGTGGCAGTCAGTGGGGATGGAATGTGGCTACCAGTTAGGATGAATATCTGTTTTGTTTTCAGGAACTGCTGGAGGCAGGAAACAGGAATGTCTGTTAGTAAGGCTGTCTTCAGGTTTTGAGTTGAACTTTTTGTTGCATATTAAAGTCCCAAAGTTGCTGTCCCTATGTTTTGTCAGCATAAATCAAAGCAACTGGCTGGCTATTTTCTTGTAAGATGAAAGCAGAGTAATTTTTGGTTTACTACTTCTCTTCATTAATGTTTCATTGGAAATATGATAAAAAGTAACTTTTCTCATGGCTGCCAACTAAAAACTGAAGTCTCTGTCCTCTCTCTGGAAGTCTTTTGGCCTAGCCGGAAGGCTACTTAGCTTTCCCTAGGCTAGTGTGGTTTTGGAGGTTTCAATTTTGTGATGAAATCTGTAAATTTTTTTTCCTACAATAACTTTAGTAACATGTAATAACAGTTGAGTGGGCTAAATGAATATTGAAGGAATATGGGGGTAGGGAGAAAGGTAACATGTTTTGGTTTAAAGGTTGGTACTAGCATTTCAGTGGCAAATACTTCCTATGGAAACTTTTCTAAAGCAAACTGTTGGAGGGATGGATGTTATTTTCTTAATTTTTATTTTCTTTTGCTACTTTCAAACTATTTATAAGCTACAGACTGAAGTGTTATAATGCCTAACCATATATATATTCCATGAGACAGAGCCCCACAGGCTTTCTACCAATGCTTGAAACACCAGGACAGGCTTTCTGGAGGAAAAGACTTTCCGGAGGAAAACTCTTCTGAAACAAGTGCAAAACTGAGTGAGAGAGACTCAGAAATGCATACTGAAGCAGAGAGATCCAAAGGAGAATATAGTGAGATCTGTATACAATTACATATACTAGTGTGCTCTCCTTTCTCAAGACAGAAAGAAAGATATTTTGAACTGAGGTGTGTCTTCACTTTGAGCTCATGGTAAAATTGCTGAAAATGCCCAAGAAATATATGAGCATTAAAGAATTGGAAAGAAATTACATTACAAGCTCAGGTATAGTTTTCATGAAAGGACAACATTTAAAACATGAGTTAACACACCGTTAATATATTAGGTTTTCAATCTGGGTTTGAACATAAATGTGAACTAGATTTACAGACAGAATATTTTGTAATCTGCCGCTCCTGGTCTCAAGATTCAGAGCATATATTTTCCATAATACTTACCCAGATATTCCATCAGTGTGTGGCCAAACTTGAGAAATTCTCCATTATAAATTTTATTCTTATTTGAGAAAGTTGGAAGGTCATAGAATCATAGAATATTGTGAGTTGGAAGAGACCTATCAGGGTCATTGAGTCCAATTCCTGGCCCTGCACAGGACATCCCAAGAATCACACTATGTACCTGAGTGCATTGTTCAAAAACTTCTTGAACTCAGAGAGGCTGGGTGCTGTGGCCACTTCCCTGGGAAGCCTGTTCCAGCTGCTCATTTCCAGGAGATGGAGACTTCATTGCTGAAACTCTGAATTTACAGCATATTTATTTTCTTGAAGGTACCTCTTCAACAAAAATTTCAAAGCAGCAGCATGAAGTCAGCTGAGAAGGGAGAAGTGTAGAAAGAAATCACAGTTTATTTCACAAGAAGTTTAGCAAGCGTGTGCCACCTTGAGTGCACTGCTTTATTTGCTGTTGCTGCACTGAATAATATGAGTGACTCTTAAATTTCATATAGTCAGTCAAAGTTACATTTGCCCATTGAAACAGTGTCTTCTTATGCCTCTTTGCATGGTCTTGCCTTGTTTGACTTGCCTTGCCTGACTTGCCTTGCCTTCCCTCCTGTGCTACTCAAGACTGGAATGCTGTACTCCTCCAGACCGGGCTGATTCAACCATCTCTCTCAATATTTGAACAGTGATTGTGACTTCAACTGCTTCTGGTTTCCATACCTTTATCTGATCTCAGTGACTAGTCATAGCAGACGAGAGATCCACATGGCTGAACAACAGGAGTTCTATGAAGTGTTTGCAGGATGCACTTGATATTATGCAGAACAACAAGGAAAAGATATAATATATTTATGAGTTTCCTAACCAAAAACTATGTAGGCAGAGAGAAACACATATAAAGTTATTGTATAACAGAGCAATGAAGGATGTGAAAAGCTAAAAAGGGAAAACTTAAGCAGGAAGATAGTATAACTAACAGAGGTGCATGGAGAGAGTCGGGGAAAGGATGAAAAAGAGAAAAAACAAATTAATGAAATTTTTAGAGAAATGAGAAAACAAAAGATGTGATATCAGAAGTGTAATATAAACTGATAAACACAAGCCATTCACTGAAGAGTTAGACTTGATGATCCTTGTGGATCCCTTCCAACTCAGAATATTCTGTGAAACCTGTTAAAAAGCACAAGTCTTATTTTTATATAAAAATAAGAAATATGTCTTATTTTTGTATATAAATTGTATCTGTAAATATATATGCAGCTATACATAAGCATACCCTGCCTTAATATGCAATGAACAGATAGGGGTTTGCTGTGCAATATGAATGTGCAAATAAAACAAAATACATTTATCAAGCACATAACTGGGCATTATCTTCACATTTTTAAAGCTGTCTGAAAGGCAGAAGAGGATGACCTTCTTTATCTGTATCTCATGGAGGAGTCTTGGGGAATATTACCATATGATTTTCATAAAAGGTTGTCATCTCCGGCATTTTTATAAGATAGAGGCTTTGTTATCTAGCCAAGAGGAGTTTTTCACCTGTCCTGATTCAGCCAGGCTCTAGTTAATTGAAGCCTGAAACTATAGCCTTCAGTTTTTCCAATTCTGCACATGCATGCCACTGAACGTGTGTTATGATGAAGGATGGCTTTCTGAGTTGGAACCTTAAAAAACATACTTTTAGTATTTACTCATGAGAATAATTCTTTTTGGTTAACTATTTGAACCTATAAACAGATTTAAACTTGACATTCAATCTTGTTTTACCTGAGGAAATAAACCTTGCATCTAGCAATAATAATTGCAGGGACAGTTCTTTACAGTAAAAAGAAAACAGCTGCTTTCTAGAGTGTGCAGAACACTTCCACCTCCCTGTTCCACAGGATCTGTTGTCCCTGTTATCCCTTGTAGGTAGACTGAGTTCTGCTTGATCCAGAAAATGGAGGACATGGTAAATGAAATATTCTGCAAAAGACGCTGAGTTCCAGTATTTGCCCCCAAACTGTCCAAGTATGTTTCATATGACACCTAAATATGTTACCTAGAAAGCTGGTTAAACTTAGGTAGCCTGATGTTTCCCAGCTAGACCTGTGGGGAAGAGACACTTCTGATGTTAATCATGGTGCTGAGTGACAAGTAACTGCCCTCAGAACATAAAAAAGTGAAGACTATTTTGGACTTTATTTTATGCAGAGTGGTCATTGTTATTAGTAGTGGTGCACTATATTGTTCTTACATGTGGGCTTCCTGCACCCTTTGACATATCAGGGGCCTCCTTTCCTCAGGACATTTTGCCATGTTGTCCATGCCCAATTCTCCCATGTAGATGAGTCCATATCTGCATCATAAGCATTTTCCACGGTGATGCCTCAGCAGGGTGCTGTCACCAACAGTAAGTGTTTGTTTCCAGCCATCTCTTCTTTCTACCTTTCAAGTCAGCTATCTCCTCGAGAAAAGCCATGCCACAGATGGCCAAGGCCAGCTGTTGGGCTTGGGCTGTTCTCTCAAGCTTAGTCTCACCTACCTCTTCATGGATCAAATTTGATTAAAGGAGGAACTCAGAGCCTGGGTAAATGATAGATCTAGTTAAAAAAGCATATTTCCTTCTCCACTGCTCAGGAATCTGTAGTCCAAGGCTATGCAACATATTTTGAATATATGTCTTCTTTCCCTCCAGAACATCCTGTTAATGTGAACATCAGGATACAAAATCTGAAAGGGACCAGCAGTCCCATTTTTTTTGGCCAGTATTGTCTACATGTTCAATAGGAGAGGAAGAAAATCAGCTCATAGGTTCAAATACAAAAAACGAGGAAATTGTTCAAATGAAAAGGAAGCAGCTGTGTATTAGGCATGTATTTTAAGTATCTATATGAAAGCTATGAACACTGATTCTTAGGTAAGAGTTCCCTAGGGCTAATTCTGATACTATTTGTGATATAATTAATTTTACAAAGTGATGACTGTCTACTGTTCAACAGCTGTCATCTGGTTGCTTTCAGGTCATTGCCCCTGCCCTCCAGGATCCCACTGCTGCTTCGGTCCTCTCTTTTTGCATTGCCTTTTCTCTCAGATGCCAGAGGCCTGTCACAGTGCTGCCCTTGCATGGGAAGAGAAATATGTGGCCATTCAGTGCTTGCTTGGTTGCACTTGAACCAACACAACACATTTTGACCATGGTCTCTCTAGACTGTGTGTTTGGTTTTAAGCCACCACAGTGATATCTGTGCTACTACGCTTGGGAGCTGAAGTCTACATTACTGACAAGGCTCCTTTCACTCTGAATCCATTATATAAGTAAGAAGTATTGGTCACTAAACATTTTATGTGTAGTATTTCTACAGGCATTTCATAACACAGGGAAGTGGAGATGAGAATGTTAGGGAATATCTCCTAGAAAGGGAGACAAAATGTTAGGGTGAAAAATCAAACACTGTTCCAGCTATTATTTTCAGACATCTCTGTCAGATCTGTAAAAGTGCACTGATCTTCTCCAGTTGCAAAAAGGGTTGTCCTGCCTGAGATGGACATGCTAATCTTGCTCTGTCTACTGCCCAATGGTGTTTGGACAAGACAGAAGAAATTACGACCCAGCTTGTTCCACCCCTCTTAAATTTGCTCTAGTCCCCAAACAACCAAGGCATTCCTTACCTTTAAGAAGTACTAGTTCACACCAAGCTGTTTGTGCTCTGTTTACTGTTTGGGAAAACTTGTGTGGAATAGCTGGCAATAGCCATTGCAGCAAGAAATTTGTGCAGCACTAGTCATTACTTGCATCCCCATGGATGATTTCTTCCTCATTCAGTGTGGCTGTTTCCTGTACACCCTTTCAGTCCTTCCTTTTGTGCTTATTCCACATGTATTCCTCCTCTCTTTATTACTCCTTTTTATTTTAGTTTTAATCTTCAAGAAGCAGATGCTTCCTCCTATTCTGTCTTTGCAAGGTGTCTAGTACTATGACAGTGTTTTCCATGGGCCTGAGCATCTCTGGTTGCTGTAAGCATGCAGTAAATTTGATTCAATCCAGGGGCATGTTAGATTTATGGCTGCAAATAATCTTCAGCATAGACTGCTCAATATCTGGGCATGGACTGCAGAACATGCTCTAGCATAAAAATAATTTGCAGCATAGGCATGGTTTTCCTTTCTCAAAAGCAACAGAAGGGCTTCCAGTGAGACTTCATGCTGCACTTGAGATGATAGCATCGTGTTCTAAACCGCAAGAAAAAATTTTCTTCTTCTGTCTAAGTGTGTTCCTGACTTGTATTTTGCTTTCCTTTGGGGTTCTTTCCTGTGATGGGTTTGATAAATCCCATAAAACTCAGATTAAGGTTTTAGTTTTAGCTAGGCCCCAATTCTGTGGGTCATGTGGTTAGGGACAAGTTATCAGCTGACTTAAGTGACCAGTGAGGTATTTCATCCCATCTGACGTCAGCTTGTCTATAAATCAAAGAGCAGCT
>JAWWEU010000091.1:34527462-34542238 GCA_035583155.1 Acropternis orthonyx
ACTTCTTTTAACTGAAACTCTGTTGCATTGGGAGGTGGTTGGCATTTTGCCAAGAGTCAAACCAAAACAATAACATTCCTTTCAAATATGGAATAAAAAATGGATAGATTTTGGAAAGTACAGTAAGTAAGAAATTTCTTTTTCCCTGCACTACTTCCCAGCACTGTGTGGTTAATTACTATTATCATAGTTCAAAAGCATGAGTTAGTACCAATACAGTCATATCCAAATTGCACAAAAATGACAAGTAATGACCAGATTTTAAAATATGTTTCCTAGCAGGCCATGAACTATACCTTGATCTGCCTTATTTGCACAATTATCCAATATTTGTCTGTCAAACTCAGACTGGTGTCTGACCTACAGCTCTAGATACACTTTCAGCTACCACTTTTTAAAAATGAGTATATAAGTCATTAATTTCCCTTGGAAATGTGACCCAAAGAAGTGCTATTTCAGATTCAAATGCTGGAAACAATTACTTGTCGCTTAGCGTAAAAAAGCAACTTGCTTCCTTAGCTACCTTTCCCACAGCGTTCCTTTTAAGTGAAAGACAATGCATTAGCTCCTACAGACAAGAGGTGTTCCTTTACTAAAAAACACTCTTTTACAAAAAGCACCACCAAAATTTCTTGGCAAGGTCTGAAGACGATGCTAAGCAGGGCAGATCTGAGAGATGGAGGCTGGCTCTGAGAATGAAAAAGAAACCAGGTAAGTTTCAGTTTTTACTGGACAGCAGAGTTGAGCATGTCTAGATTTAACAAGAGTTAAGTGATGTTTGAATTTGGCTGTATCTTTACTTAACTTGCTCTCACGATCATCCTTTAGTCCCTTGCATGGCACAGAGTAGGATTTTCCACCCCATCAGGGCTTGTGGATATGTGGGAAGGCTGGTAGGCATTTTTAAGGTGCACAGCTGCATAAAGGCTGGCAGCAAATCCCTCTTGCCTGTGTCTTAATTACGAATTTCTGAGAAAGGAGATGAAGGCTGCACAGAATACAATAATTATTAACTCTATTGCTGCCTCTCTTCTTCCACTCTCTCAGATCATTCCCTCACAAAAACAGTCACCCTTGACAGCAGCCTGAAATACAGACTCACACAGCTTATGTCCTGTCTGTCACCAGGATTTAGATACTTCAGGTCCTGGCATCACAACAGATTATTCACTGACTAAAGTGTGATAAGGCTGGTTTCCTAGTAAGGACAGGTTTTCTTCATGGCCTTTCAGGTTTTCCGTTTTCCATCTTTAGCCCTTTATTTGCTCTGGCTAAACAATAGCTTACCTTTTCAGCTGCCCTGAAAAGCAGTGCAAGAAGAGTTCCATTATGGAAAATAAAAGGAGTTCTGGTCTCTCTTCTTCCCTGGTTATTTTCGGAAGGGAAACCTCTTGAGTCCTAAGACAGACAAGAGGGACATTACTTTTCTTTTAAATTCAGCTTGAATAGTGTGTGCTTTGGTTACTGCAATATAAGAAAGATATTAAGCTCTTAGAGAGTGTCCAAAGGAGGGCAACAAAGATAGTGAAGGGCCTTGAGGGAAAGCTGTATGAGGAGTGGCTGAGAGCACTTGATCTGTTCAGCCTGTAGGAGACTGAAGGGTTGGAGTCTACAGCTTGCTCATGAGGGGAAAAGGAGTGGTAGACACGGATCTCTTCTCTGTGGTGATCAGTGACAAAACCTGGGGGAATGACCTGAAGTTGTGTCAGGGGAGGTTTAGGTTGGATATTAGACAGAGGTTCTTCACACAGACGGTTGCTGGACACTGAACAGGCTCCCCAGAGGAGCGGTCACAGCACCAAGCCTGACAGAGTTCAAGAATGGTTTGGAAGGTATTTTCAGGCACATGGTGTGACTCCTTGATGATCTCTGTGGATTCCTTCAACTCAGCATATTCTGTGATTTTGTGATATTATTATTTGAAAATATTATCTCAGAGCTGCACAAGCCCCTCATTGCATTGTATATTCGTATGTGAAAACCTGTTCTCTGTGTAACTTACGCCCTGTCTGACTACTGACAAAGAAAGATTGGAAAAAATATTTGCAAGCTTCTGGGAAGAAATCCTTTGGATAACTGGATTTGTTGTTTCACTGAATATTTTGGCATTTGAAGAGTCAGTAAATAGCTCAGGTGCAAAACTGAGATAATGGATCAACAGGTAAAAGAAAGGCAAAGAGAGAGAAGGAAATTGTAGTTTTTCTCTGCAGAGGTCTTCCTGAGGATGCCTTCTACTAGGAATAAACTTTCTGGAGAACATCATGTGGCACTAAGGGTGCACATGTTTATTGCACTGTTTTACAGGCAGCACCTCAAACTAGAATGGATCTGGCAACTGTCAAAGGAAATGAAAACTTTCTAGTTGATTCATTTGGACCATTTTTCATTATCTAAGTGAGAATTTAAACCCTATCAAGTGATTTCACAAGGTGATTCAAAAATAAGAAGAAGGTTAATTCCTTGCCCACCACTTAGATGCTTGATTGATGGAGCAAAATTGAAATTCTGGGGTATGCAGGACACTCCAACCCTTGAGGTGGTGGCTCTTCAGAGGATATAAATCTCATTCCCCATCGAAGCTCAAATGAGTATGAACTATGGTAGTGACCAGCAGTGAACTTGTAATATAGGATCACAGTAAATCCTGAGCCTGTCCTGTCTTCCCACAGGTAGGGAGGTAAGGGAAAATAAGGGCCCCTTCAAGACCAATGCATGTAGAACTTTGGGATACTAACGCAGCTGACCATTAAGACAATAAACAATGACAAATGCAAGGCTTTACCTTAATTCTGAGCCATCTTCAGCTTCAGAAACAAAATAAAGGTAGAGCACAACCCTAGAACATCTATATAAAAGTAGTCTATTCATAACACAACACAAAATACAGCTGGAGATTATGAGCAGTTTGTCTCTTTAACTACATTTCAGTGGTGCACAAACTGCTCTTATAAAAACATTGCCTGGCTTACCTCTTGGAAATTAAGAAAACAAAGTGATTGATGTGCTTCTGAACTAGCATTTCATTTGAGACAAAGTTTTCACTGACTGATAAATATGCCAGACTTGCTCTGGCATTCCATCTTATCTCAGCTGCACAGGAATAATGCTGCAGAAATGTCTTCTCAGCCTTTAAGAGAAAAAGCAGGAAAATAGTTTTGAAACTTATCAGCCCATGCTAGGGTCCATGCAGTCTGTAAGTCTTACTGTTAATCTCCACTAAAAACAGATGCAAAGGCTTGCTAATGTCTTTGAGGTTAACTGCAAATGCTTTTCAGCACAGCACCAAAAGCATCCTAATTTCCTTTTCTCAGAGTGCTTGTCCTTCCCTTGGGTTTCCCCAAATCCTCTTCTATAATCCAGTGCAGGGAAGGGGCAACAGAGAGCAGAAATACAGAGAGATGAAACTGGTTCAGAGCCCTACAGTGTAGACTTAGAAAGTATGGAATTAGACTGAACTGAAAACTGATCTTATTTTTACCAAATGAAGTTTCTTATTGCCTAATCATACAGCTCTAGCTTCAGTCAGTGCTTTGATATTTAAAAACCTTTTAAAACTATAAAAATAACATTTAAAGTAATTTATTAAAGGGTTAAATGTGGTAGGAACTGCTTAAGAGTCTTAATATTATATACTTTACCCAAGGCAATAGACAGCTTCTTCAGAGTAATTCCATTCTAATGTGTAAATGCTGAAAGCAATTAGACTGTGTCCTATGTGTATTAAAGTATTTAGGAGAAAAAAACTTTGGAAAAAGTGACTTTTCATGTGCTGCTGCCAAATATTTTCTAAAAGTTATTCCATTACTAATAATATAAGAAGATTTAGTTTTTAAAACAAAGGCAGTTTTGAAACATGTAATTCCAGAAAAATATTTTGGTGTGCTAAACTTTTTTTTAGCACTTCAGTATTTGAATGGACACTGCAACAGCATCCACTGCAATGTCTGCTGGCCAGAAATGATGTTAAAGAGAAGTATGCATGAGAAGAGTTCACATTTTTGTTAAAAATGGGCAAACTATTTTGTACAACAGAACTGAAACATCCTTTTTATTTTTGAAACAACGGCCTGAAGTGCTCTAAAGAATGGCTTAGCTGTCACTGTTATTTTGAGGTGAAAACACTGCTTGAGCTCTGAATATCAAACATGTTTTGTTAGAGATGTCTTGTGTGGTGCACTGGATTGCCCATTGTTCTCTTTCGTCTTATAAGACGAAAAGATAAAGAGACAACATTTTTCTGTTTCCTCATCCTTTGCTGCAGAGTAAATGTACAGACTCTCTAATGCTGTTTTATTTAGAGATTCCAAATACCTCCAAAAGGATCACATGCCCTCTGATGCCTGTAGAAAGCCCACTGGCTGTTTACGGCTAGAAAGTTAGTATTCATATAGAGACTAAGCATAAATGAGAACCAGACCCTACATAACTTCAACCATTGGAGGAGGGTGTCTAAATTAAATGTATGCTATAAAAAGAATTCAGCATTAGTCATGTCTGCCTGATGAAATAAGGCCATGTCTGCTTAATTAAATATTATCAACAGTCTTAAAATATTCTGCCAACTAATGAAGCCAGTTACCACCTGAACTGTTTATATAGTTAACTTCTCTGGCTTTTGATCCTCTCCATCCCACATATGCTGTCACTGAAAGCAGAAGGCAGAGCCAAGAGTGCTCATGGAGGAAGTTAGCTTTCTCAATCATCACCCGCCAATTTTATCAATGTAAGTACCAAGCATGGTGTTCAAAAGGCTAATAACAAGGATATCAGCCTCCTTCAAATACCTGCATTTTCATTGCACAAAAAATGAAAGAGTAAACATGAAAATTAGCTACCCTCTTAAATTACAGTGTGCTTTGGCTTGCAGCTCTGTCTTGTTAATACTTAATACAGTGCATAAACATCTCTCTGGTTAATGTAAGAGCTGCCAAATGACCACAGAGATTTTAATTATAGGAAGAAGTAATTATTCTGAGGAAAAATCAAAAAAGTTAAGAGGATGTAAATAATATACTTAGTCACAAGGGAAAAATAGGAATCATCTGTCAGAAGCACACAACTCCTCTTAAGTTCATGGTAGGGGTCAAAACTTCTCTGTGGTTGGGGCCATCTTTACACATTTAAATTTAGACAAAATGCTGGACTCCTCTCTCTGCTTCCTCCCACAATTCCACAGTGGAAATATGCCTTTCTGCACTGAAAAATAAAGCAAGGGAAAAGAACCACTAGAGAGCTCTCTGAATGTGCAGAGCTCCAGAAGGCAGACTGCAAATAGGCACAGAGAGGTAGAGACACAGAGAAGTCCATCCTTTGATGCCCAGGGATACCAAAGTTCTGCTAGGACACTGCAGTCTTTGGGGGTATTTGAGCAGGGAATGTTTTGCTCTGACATATATATAATAAAATCCATTGAAGTGATTGTTTGAACAAAGCTGGACAGGAACTGAGCTGAAATTTGGAGATCAATCCAGTACATCTGAGAAGGTTAGCTGAACAGGTTGGTTGGGATTTTAAAACTTATAAGACTGGCAGCCAGAATTTCCAACATCACACTTACTTCTGATCTTCATTTTACTTTATGCTCATAGACAGCTTGCTAACCAGGTCACTGTATTTTCTACTTACATCCTCCATAGCTGCCCTGCTCATATGTACATGCAGATGAAGTCAGGCAGGGAGAACAACTCAGACTGTTTTGGGTGTCCTTTGAAAGGGTGGAACTACCAGAGAAGAGTCAAACGTAAGAAATGCATGTTCATTTGTGGGCAAAACTGAATCATGAAGATATTTGAAGTCAGTGGGTGTCATGGTCCTGCACAAATGCTTGGATTTTTGTGTTTGAGTGGGAAGTTGCTTTGTTCCCTTCTTTTTTGATTTCCCTTTGTCACAGAATGGGACTGTGAAAGGTTATTAACACACATGCTCATACCTTTTACCAGCTAACCCCAATAGCAATGATACCATTAACTGTTACTCTGAAAATGTCTAACATACACTAAGAACATCTGTACATTAGTTGTATAGTGTAGTGTTTACGTAAATCTTGTCAATGTACTATACACATACATTACACGTGTAGTCTTTATATTTAAAATTGTGCTTGCTTGAATATAAATATCAATGCAAAATGTAATATTTTATATAAACACATATTTTACCATTGTATACATTGTGTGTATACAGAATTTGTAAGGAGACAGATACCAAATGCATTTTTAAATATGGTCTTGGTAAGATGAGAGCTCACTTGACACACTGAATCACTTAGCAATCTGGTAATGGGATACAAACTTTAACAACTCCGTATCACCACTTCAGATCCAGGCAAAGCCAGGAGTGATCAAAAGTTATTATCATCCTGACAGTTTGGTGACCAAAAAGATTGAGATTGCTTGCCTTGGTCCCTACTAGTGTGTGTCTGCCAGAACTCAATCCCTCTGGCACGCAACAGACAGAAAGGCACAAAAATAGTGTTAGCTTCCTCTGGCTGTCCCTGCCAGGGAAGGCGTTGTGCCCCACTGACCTCCAATGATGGTTAAGACAGGCACTATATAGATTCTGTGGGTTTGGTTGGATATTTTTAATATTTATTTTGATTTGAATATTTTTAATGGACCTGTGAGGTTTACTGTCATTCATTATCAGCTATCCATATTTGGATAGATAGAGCTGACAGAGCTGCTGCTGATATGCCTGGATCAATTGGATCAGAAGTACTTGCTCACTTGATTTACACTGCTGTTTGGATTTGTGTAGGACACATAAAAAGAGATTGAAGGTGACAGCAGCGTGACTGTCAGGATGTGCCTAGGTGGCTGAGGTATTACCTACCTCCATACGAGAAGGTCAAGCAGAGAAAGCAAAACATCCTCTAATGGGGAGAAAAAAGGTTGCACCTGACCTCATTTGCACTGGTGAAAACTCAAAATCACTCCCTGACCTTCTTTTCCTTGCTCTATCATTCATCCCCTCAAGAACGAAAAGGCATTTTGATATTTAGCACACTTAACTGTAACAGCTATAGTGCTAAGAAAACACTCACAGTTGTGACCTCTGAAGTGGTACATAGGAAAATGATGTTTTCTGGCAACACCTAGAAAGCCACACATTGCTTGTGTTATGTTTTGCCTTATGGCAAGGCATACCCTGTATCAGGTGCGGAGGAAAGGAGAGAACACATGTAGGTTTTCCCTGATGTAAGTGACATGACATCTGGACCCACATACCCCACAGTACACATCCTGTCCACAGTGACACTGTACATAAACATGCAAGGGCTGGTGGAGAAATAATGCTGAGTCAGTGCACTCTAAGACTTACTGCTCTTAAAAATGCAGAGTTAGCCATGCCTTGCTGGAGTGCTCTGAAGATAATCCAGCAATATAGCTATCCTATGGATAGTCATGGTGGGACTCTGTTGTTTGCTTCCATCTCATTACCAGAAAGAACTGTTATTCTTGTTACTGCACTACATGCATTTTTATTCATGTCTGTGGCATCTGACTGCTTTAGCTATGTTGAGACATCCAAACTCTTAATGAGATAGATCAAACAATTATATTATTCCTGCGGCCTGAAGGTTTAGCTGTTAACTCCAAGACCAAGATTTAATCAGTGAGAATGCATGAACAAGGTGCTACCATGTTGCTTCTGATAATTGTTATAGTAGCATGAGCAATCTCCAAAAATTGGTAACGTCCTGTCCCTATAGGTGCTTGGTTTTCATCAGCACTTGCTTTCCCATGACCCTCTTTCCTTTCCAATTGCCTGTCTTCATCTTTTCAACAGGTTTTATAGGCTCCTCTAAAAAAAAAAAGTTTTAAAAGTTTAATAAATCTGAATTTTCAGGTGTTATTGTCATTGCTGTTCTCATGTTGCCTATACATGATCCGCATGGACCGCAAACCAGTTAGATATTGTGATGAATAGAGATGAACAAAGAGATCTTCTACTTAGCCTGAGATTTTGCCACTGTCTGCTAGTTCTCCCAGCAGCCTACTAAGAAGACAGGTAATTAAATACTCAAGGCATATTAAAACATTATTATATTCATTACTACAGAACTGTTGTTAAAATATTCTAATCCAATAAAATATGAGCAGTGTCCTGCTGTCCTTGCTGATGTATGGCACTTGGGGGAGTCTATGTGCTTGAGCCTGCTCTTGTTCTTATGGCAGCAATTCAGGGCAACTGTTTTGCCTCCTATTCTATAGTAATGTAAAATGGATCTGACATTTATTGAAATAGAGATCGATACTGGCTAGACTGAATCATATTATTGAAGCTGATTGCTTTTGCTAGTATTTCTATCCGATGATTGGTCCAGTTCTTGGAGTCGTGGGTGTGATTCTCTCCTTTTTTTTTCCTTCTCACATACTTCTGTTAGATGACAGAGCCAGAGCATTATTTAATAGAATTATCCGTTTGTGCAAGGGACTGCAGTATACTTACTGCACCATACTTATATCCAGGCCAGGTTATTTTTAAATAAATACAGGATTCTCACCTTCATCGGTGGCCAGAAGTGGCACTAGAGGTGGGATCAAGAATAAATAATAGATATGAATGTTCCCAAACTTGGGCAGGGGGAACCCCTTGCATTCAAGTACTTTGGCATAAGAAATAAAAATCAAGGTTCCTAATTTTCAAAAAATGAGATGGAATCTGATGATTTCTCCACTCTTTTAAAACTCTGGTCATTGCCATCTGTGAGTAGCTTCTAGACCAGAAGTCTTATCTTTAATTTTTCAATAGTTTTGTTAAAAAAGACTGAATATGATTGAAATACCGTAAGATGGCAATACCATGTATCAGAACAAAGTGAGCTCCCATTACCTCATTTACATTGGCCAGCCTTCTGCAGGCACATCACCTTCTGAGAAGTGCTCATGGGGTTCTGCTTGGCACAAAATTACAGGATCTGACTCTGTAATATTTGCCTTTCTTCTGGGGCATCGCGATAAGCATTTAACAACACCATCCCTCCTGTCTTATCTTTACTGTCATTCAATTAAGTTTATTTAAGCAGACCAGCATTTGACCTGCCCAGCCACACTTCTCCCCGTTGTGGAACACTGCTGCTGCCCACCTGCTGCACGGCAAGATTGTGCTTAGTCGTGATCTCTGGCACAAACTGTGCTTATGGCTGATGGCTTGCTTGAAGCAGAACAGACCACTAATAAATTGCACAGTCATTACCCTTTATGCATGCTTGTTCTAATAGGTGTCGTAGATTCCTGCCTCCTAATAAGGAAAGGAAGTAGAAAAACACATAAATTCTCCCAAGGGAGTCAGACAGCCTGAAGCCACATTCGACAGCTGTTACTGTTACCATGAACACCAAGAGCAAAACACGGATTAGAACTGGGGGGGTGGGGTAGGGAAAGAAAAGTTGCATTGCGACACATTTTGGCAAAATTTTCTTGGATATGGAATGTGTTTTGCACTGCCACAATCTGTGAAAGCTCAGCATTCCTGCAGCACATGATGGAATTTGGAGATTAAACAAACACTGCAATTAATTAGCCTATTAATGGATAATTTAATTTATAAGAAGTTTGTTTTTCTGTATCTTGTTGGGTTTTTAAACTGCCACTTTAATCTCCAGCAGAAATAATTTTGCATTCAACGGAAGCTTGGATGCAATAGCGTTATTTAATTCACAAGAGGTTTCAGAAAATGTTTGCACAGGGTTTACTTTTCATCTTCTCTCCTTAGCTCTGGTCTTTCTCCCAGGGGCCAGCTAATAGAAATCTGGTGCTTCCCTGGCTGCCCTGGGGCTGTGCTGATTTACACCAGCTAAGCCTCTCTCCCTCGGTATTATAGCTGAGAAATCCAAAGGGGAGACTCATGTCCTCTGTAAAAAGGTGTATTTAGTCTACCCCACGGAGATGGTTTATGACTTTGGCAGGGAAATTGTTGACAGTGCATACTGTAAATATAGTTTGAAGTGAATTTGAAGTCTTGGAGCTGCAGCTCTTCCTGTGCTTGTTACATTAATTTATTAAAAGTCCTTAGTGTAGCTACATAAAGAATCACACCATCAATTAAACACACTCACTTGTAGTCTACTGAAAGGGACAATGGGGCACACCATAGGCTGCTTCTGCCTTTTTGAGCAAGGCACAAAAACAAGATCACAGCATAACTGGGCTTTATGGTACCTGTAGCATGTGTTACAAGCCTGGTGTTCTCAGTGTCCTGGCCAAATTCCAGTTTCTGTAATTGCTACCCATCTACTTAAAATGGAGTTTCAAGTAGATACAGTGTTTCTTGCCCTTGATGTAAACAAGGAAGGGTCATTACTTTCCTGTGTTGAATGTTTGGTGCTTTTAATTATCATGCTGGCTTCAGGTGCACACAAAGTGATTTTTACTTTTCAGGCCAAAAATCACATATGCTTTCATCAGAAGATCCAAGTTACAAAGATCCCAAAAGCAGGAACAACTGAGGTTAAAACTGCATACTCTGACAGGACAATCTACTGGCATCTCATGATTTCTATGTTTTTCTATGTGTCAGAGGTTTTCTCCTCCCCCTTTGCCTTGTAACCCTCCTTGAACATGAACAAGGGTGTTGGACTGCCTGTGTATGCTGACAACTCCTCCATCCCGTTCAGAGACATACTTCCATGCCACTTCAGGATTTAGCCTCCTGTAAACAACCAAAAGTCATACATGCCCAGATAATCAAAACACTGCATCTGAGGTCGACTCTGATGGAAGCATCAGGTCAAGATATGATATCTCTGTGTAGAGTGGAGTGAAGCAGTGGGTAGCTGAAACAACAAGAGCTAATGCTCACTAAAGCTTAAAAAGACCATGTAGTAATTAGTATCTGAGTTTAAATTACAGTTTTTAAAAAATCCACAACAGAATTTTGATAGCCAATATCAAACCATACTTTTCTAAAAGTATTTGTGACAAATGAAAGTAACAAGTAACATTGCTTAGTATTCTAAACCAGTGGAAGTTCCTGTCCATTGTCAGTCTTAACACAAACTAAAAATATGCTACTTATTGAGCTGGAACAAGGTTTTGATTTACAATTATGCCTTGATGGATTACCTGAAAGCACAACCTTCAGGCAAACTGTGATTAAGTTGACCAAAGACATCTGGGAGAGCCATCTATGGCCTAAAATTATGACCTTGGTATTCTGGGCTGAAACTAGACACCATTTAAATTGCAGTGCTGAAAAACTCTTCTACGGAGGCCTTTGTTTAGGAGGCCAACAGGTTTCTTAGCTTCAGTAGTTCAGCAGAAACACCTCCTGTGAAGTTACAGGGAGAAAAGAAAGTACTTCCTCTGTTTTTGCAGCCATTATTTTAAAAACAAAACTCCAAACACTCCCAGCTTGTATGAATCAAGAAGCAAAAACAATTAATAACCTAATGATTAGCAAATGCTGTAGACATAGGTTTGAATTTCACTTAGCAAGATTTATGGAGTTAAATATAAAAGTATGACTCTTGAAAGCCATGTGCTCATAATTAGATCAAGTTTTACCCCTGGATACTGTAAAATCACAACATGCTGTCAGAGCCCATTTTCTGATCCTGTTATCAGCATGGAATAAAGTTTTCCACTAAATGCAAAACAGATTTACAGGTGCTAAAACAGCTATTTTGTCAGTGGGAAACAGGCTACCTTTTGTTCTCCAAAAAGGCATTTCATGATTTTACTTTGGTCAATTGATCGTACAACAAAGGGAAATAAAACCATTTTGGTCGTCTACTGAAACTGAAGAAGATATTATGTGAAAATAAACACAAGGAAAGTGACTGCCTCACTGGATGGAGGATATACAGTCTTCTGTATTATCACCTACGGTAAAATAAAAACCCAAACAAACCCAAATACAAGATCAAAGCGGTGCCATTCCCCTACTGTTGCTGAGTGTGCTACATGAATCCTCAGCATTCCTACAGGCAAACTCATAGGATAACTGCATTCCAGGCAGCTGTGGACACTGGAAATTAAATTATTGCATTAAAATAAGCCCTGCAAAGATAGTAATCCTCTCAGTGTAATAATTCCTACCATGAGCTGTCATGTGAAGGAATGCCTCTTGAAATAGGTCCAAAAGGGAGGAATTTTCTTTACCTCTGCTATTGCCTTCCCAACTCACACCTCCCAGACCAGAAGTGCAAGTGGCCTTCCTAGGGGAAGCATTTAACTGTCCTCCAGCAGCCAAAATGGAGAAGAATGGCTTCTTCCTTGTTTGCAGGTTGGCACACAGCCCTGGGCAGACAGGCTCTGAGGAGTGGCTTGTGAGTAGTTCAGCTGAACTACTGCTAGCAACGTCTGCTTCAGAGTTTGATGATGTTGTAGCAACCATCTGTCCAAGAAGAAACACCATCTCTTGCCTTCCTGAAATATGAATGTTTGACATGATAGTCAATGGAAACTATTATAGAGCCTGTGTCTGAATACTTGGCCTAGACATGCATGAACCTGAACTCTGGGGTCCTTCGATAAGCAGAACAAGTTTCAGATTACAAGAAGTTATTTATAACTGTTTTTAACTCTTAAACATTTAGACAGAGGGTTTGATAACACTCTAAGGGATTCAATGGATTTCTTTCCCTGAAACAGCCCAGGTGACTTAAAAAATCATTATCCAAGTTGGTACCCAAGACAAAAAGTGTGAAAGCATAGAAAGCAGGAGCGTCATGCAGAAAGAATACAGAGTACTAAGTAAACATTCAGTATTTCTTTACAGCCCTGGCCAAAACAGAAGTATTGAAGAGTAGAACAGTGATGTTGAGTTTCAGAGAGGCTCCAACTGACCCACCTGTTAATCGTCCAGGTTTCTGCAGAGAAATACTTAGGGAAACAAGGTGATCCTTTCTCTCCCAGGCTTCCAAGATTCAATAAGAGGGCAGCTTTCTGAACTGGAGATTGTTCAGTGGCCACCAAATCCTCTGTCTTCTGTGTTTATCATTTTAACTCTCTGCTGGTTCAGTCTGCATTGTCCAAAAAACAACCTCTTAATTTATTGAAGTCTGCTGTGTGGCAATTCCTCTAGACCCTCAATAGTTGTATTGTTATGAAAAAGGCTCTACAGACATTTCCTTTCTTTTTGTTCTTCTTTATTGAAGGAAAAGGGAAGATGAGTATAAGGTAAAAGGCCTGATAGTATTTTTTTTTGTAAAAGGTGGGATTTTTCACTCTTGACAGGTCTCTATTGGAGGACAGTGGCATCTTCTAAACAGGGACTGCTGTAAAAGGCTTTCAGTGGTCATTAAGGACATTATTGATGCCATCTGAGATGGTTTACAAATAGGTGTACAAGATGATCCTTTCCTGGCCAAATGGAAGGTAATGCAATGAACACAGTACACCATTCCCACATGGTCTTCCAGATCTGACAACAAAGTTTTATTAACAGTATTTACTGTTAATGAAAGTACTGTACTGTGGTGGTGTCTGTCAGCACCTTTGCTCCAAAACACCAAATCAAAGGAAGTGAAAAGAGGAAGAGCCATACATTGATCACAGGTCCAGTCCAGGAGAAACTTCTATCAAAACATTGGCATAGACTTTATTTGCAGATGAATACTCACAGGTATACATAAGTGAAGGGAACCTGTGAGATCCTGAGACCTCTGTAAAAACTACAAAATGCACTGTTATAAGAGAAATCAGCTTTCAAAACCTTGATCCACTTTGTTTTCTTGAGGGAGCCAGAAAACAGGAGCCAAAGCCTTTGTCCAGGCTAAGAAATGGTGATAGCTGGAATATACATTTTGCCCTTCCTCATGGAGTGTACAGCAGATACATAAGCCCTCTGGTTCTGGGGAAATTTTGCATACCACTGCATCTAATGTCATATCATTCTTCTTTTGGGTTAACCCAGAATCACCAGACCTTTGGTCTCTCTGTTCCCCCCGATCCAAGAAACCATTTCTGAAGAATGACCTTCTATCACAAAACTACAAAGAAATAACCTGACAGTAAATCAAAAATCGGAGAGAAAAAACTCTTTCAAGGACTACAAAGGGGAAAAAAAAAACCCCACCAACCCAACAAATGTCATGGAAAGTTGATTATAACACCAGCAGTTTGCCACGGCAAAAGAGAAACTGATACCAGATGCTGCTGGGAGCATTCATTACCTTGTGCAAGACCTGCAGAACCATGAAGGGGCCCCATGCATCAGTAGCTCTCTGTCTGGAATAAATGTGCAGCAGTTGGGCACAGTGATTCATGCTCAAAAGGGATTTGCAGAGCCAGTTATTATTTTATTTGAATTATGAATTTAGAAGCTGACTCCCTGTAAGTTTGCTGCATCCTTTCATCATCTCCCAGCAAGTCTTTTGAAGTTAGACTTTCTTGAAAAATTACACTATTATGTCAGGACGTTTTAATGTCAGCAGCATACTTACGATTTAAATAAGTGAAAGTAATGGGCAAAAAATTAATCAAAATTTGTTTAATATTGGCTGCAAGGATTGCCAGACCTTTTAACCCTTGGCACGTAGTTTCTTGCTTTTTAAATCCTTAGACATTTTTGTTTGGTTCTCTAAAACTTATTTTTAATTCAATTGGCTATTTGGTAGTATAATAATAATACAGCCATTTTCTTCCACTCTTCTAAAAGGGGAGGTCAGATAGTAACCGCGTGGTTTATATTTAGGCAGATTATTCTGTAATGTTACTCGCTGACTCATAATTCATCAGATGAGGAAAATGTATAGTGCACTAAGGGAAGCAGGGATTTTTTTTTTTTTTTTTTTTTTTTTTTTTTGTTTTTTTGTTAAGTTGTTTAAAAA
>JAWWEU010000091.1:34557682-34571387 GCA_035583155.1 Acropternis orthonyx
GCTTTTTCTGGGCTACCACGATAATAAACACAATTTTTTTTTTTTTTTTTTTTTTTTTGTGTAAGAACACCTCTAGAAGCCTGGGAATTTCAAGAAATGCCAGATATTGAAAGATTTATGCTGAAATCACAGGAGTTTGTAACACTGTGAAGAGCAAATTCTTCCCTGATGACCTATGGTGCTCAGCTTTTGCAGTGAGATTGGCATTCATAGTTTGAAAATATTGAGAGTCATGATCCAGAATGAGGTGCTATTGTGAAAGGAAACCAACAAACCACCTGTAGAGAAATTATGATGCATACAGGAAAACATAGGATTGCCAGCATGAATGCTAGGATTCCCTGAAATGATGGAGAAGTGCTACACAGTGCTAAAGAGTCAGTGGAAATGCAAAGAACCAGACATTTCCAGTCTTCTTTCTGGATTTAGAAGGACAAAGGAAAACATTAGGGTTTAGTGCAGGGAAGACATAAAGCAAAGCCCAAATTAAATAATTGCTTTTTGGAAGATTACTTACCTGGTTCTTCAAATTACAGTGTCTCAGTCTGTGGGACATCTCTTTCTTTGTCCATCCACTCAGACTGACTTCTGGGATAGTAGGAAGATATCACACTCAATTCACTTGTTTGCAGCAAATGGCCTTTAAACAAAACAGCTTTGGCTATTGCATTTTTCTCCCAACTTGGATTTGAACATCTAGCTTCCTAATCCAAAAAGCAGATGTTTTCACAGGGCCTGGGAAATGATTTTTAGCATGTTTTTTATGTTCCAAATGTAATCCAACCAATAGAAACTGCTAGTCTGTGTTTAACCTTTTCTTTAAGATTGTGTTCCCCACTAGATTTAGTGTTTAACACAGAACAGCTGGAGACTCTAATGTTTTTGGCAGAAACAGACAAAGTTTTTTCCAGTACAAAATTGTTTGCACTCTTTCTCCTGACAATGCCACCTGGTTCCTTCTAGAAGGATTAAATTTCTCCACATCCATCATATCCAAATAGTGCAGTGTCAAGAGATGGGCAATACCCTTAGTTTGCCCATCCATGACTGACATTCAGTACATTTTTGTCTGAGCAGAACTGGAGATTGACTTAGAGGTAAATTCCAGACTAGCATCTTAAGACACAAGCCCTTTTGTGTACTGACTTTTGCTCCCACTTCTAGACTCTCCATAATGTCATTTGGCATATAAAGCAGCTTCAAGTAGGAGCTTGCATATTGTCAATTTGTAAAAACGTCCTGCCCAATAACCTACATACATTCAGTTCTTAATAATACTTATAATTTTAAAAAATCCAGCAAAAATGCCAGACTTAACAATAAAAATGTCAGAATCTAAAAAGTGCATCTCACAGTGCTAAACCATATTACAACCGATGTTAAAGCTGATACATTCTTAGCCTAGTAAAAGTACACTGCAATTTATGAGAGCATGTCTGTCTTGCTGGTTCTAATATTTTATTTAATAATTTTGAATGATAAAGTAAGGCATGAATTTTAACTGCTGTTTAATCTATGTTAACGCTTGAAAATAAAATCCAAGAGTTCTTGAGTATTTAGAAAGCTTCACCAAGCCTCCTGGCTCAACCATAGGTCTCAAGACTCTGTTAAAATAAGAAAGGGTACTGAGTTTTCTGATTGCCAATACTAATGATAGTCTGTTTCTGCATGGACACTTCAAGTTTTCATGCTATCTATTGAAAAGGTTCTATTTTTATTTTGGTGATTGCAAGTAAAAAAATTTAATACAGTGATGTTATTTATTTGTTACCTCTGGAAATTGCCCACAGGACTTTAGAAGAATGTGGGCAATTCAGGGTGCCTCTTTCTGGGCACTCAAAACCAGAAGGCAATGAAAATTTGTGCTCTTTTAGAAGGGAAATGACAGCTCTCACATACCTACCATATATCTTGTAAAAGAAGAATCTGTACTCGCCAAGTAAAGCTACAAAATATTCTTGTTCTTTTTCCAAAGTATTCAAGGTTTAGTTCTTGTTATGTGAGCTCTAATGTCCTCTTTTAAATTGTGGATACACTGTAGTTGTTTAAAAGTATATGGTTTCAATAAGATTTCAATTTCTGGGTACTTTTAGAATTTCACAAGTGTTCTAACCATGCTGAAAATGTGTTTCTTTGAATCTTGAGTCACACTCACCTGCAGCTAAGCTAAGGATTCCAAATGGATCAAGTCTGGAAGTGGAATGCAGCCTTACAATTCATATATACAGTTTTGAAAAACAGATTGAAGGCACTCCTTGTAATCATGCTGAGCATGTACTCATATATGAAAGCACAGAAATTACTTGTGAAATTGTAACTTTTATTGTCCAGCTCATTTCAGTTGGCTCCTTCATTCAGCTGCTCTTCAAATTTTTACCCTCATAAGGGATCTCAAGTGTTTATCTATTGCTCTAAGGCAGGCAGTGTCTTCAAGAAAACATACACACAAACCTATTTTCTAATGTTTAAAAAATATTTTAAAGATATATATATATATATATATATGTGTATATACGTAGTATTTATAATTTTTTTTCTTAGAGTTATTTGGCTATGTCCTATATATAACAGCCTATATTTATTTTCAAGGTAAGCAATGGTCTTTTTACTTGTGGTGAAACACTGGCACAGGTTCCTGAGAGAGGTGGTGAATACCCCACCCCTGGGAACACACAAGGTCAGGTTGGATGGGGCTCTGAGCAACCTGGTCTAGCTGAAGATGTCCCCAGTTATTGCAGGGAATTTGGACTAGGTGACCTTTAAAGGTCCTTTCCAACCCAAACTGTTCTATGATTCTATTTCATGCAAAGTATAATTTAGTAAAAAGATTATACTATTTATTATTTTTAATATCTTTTCTTCTCATTTAAGATCTACATTTTTAATTCAAATGTTCCCTCACTCTCTGGAGGCTCAGGATACCTTCAGCACAAATATAATACAGAGTTTCCCTAATGTTCCATTTCTTAAAAGTATCTATGGCATGATTAGCTTCCTGCTCAAGCAATGGTGAGTTAACGAATAAAGCAGACTTAGTTGTTAGGTTTCATGGGTAGAAAGGCAGATGGAACTTGCCACAGCACTTTGAAGTTTTCAAGTGCTTTTTCCTTACTGATGTAGCTGAGCAGCTGCAGTTTTCTTAGAGACTGTGCAAATGAAATAATTTATTTTTATTGCACATTCCAGCATAATACACCATGGAATAGATTTACCCCCTAAAGAACCGGCTTTGGGCTAAGGCACTTGCCATGCTGAAAGGGAAAACAAATTCTGATGATGACTGTACTTGATTTATTGAAATATTTCATCCTCAGCACCATGTGTGACAACAAAAGCAGAATAGCTCCACTGTTTCCTAAAGATTAACTGTATATGTGATCATCCATTAACTAGAAAAAAGCCTAACACACATTTGCAGTCAATGTAATTTTAAAATTAAACATTAAACCTAGTTACTAGCTAGAATAATAGGCATGTGGCCCACTCCTAAGGAGCAGCATCAAAACCCTACCAAAAGACCCCACTATGTATTACTGGTATGGATGCACAAAATTGAATCCTTGTACTATTGATAGAGATGTACAGAAATTGAAGGAGCATTTCAAACTACCCCATAGAGAGATACCCAGTGTTTCCACAAAAACAAGTTGTTCGTTAATCAACTGCAACGCAGATATGCACAGGACTTTAATAATAATGAAGCCCATGCCAGCTTCTCTGGAAGGGTGTGAGCTGCCTGTCTAATTGAGCTCCAAGAAGTGACTTTCAGACATCAGTCAATTTCAGCAGGGGTAACACCAAGCCATATGCAGCTGAATTCTCTTCCTTTCACAACCTAAAGGTAACACTAGACATATCTTCAAGAGGGAAACCAGGCTTTTGGATTCTTGCTAAGAAAACAGCAGTGTGCTGGAGCATTCTACCTCATTTATAAAAAATTTTAATTAATTTTATCCTGCTCTATGTTCCTTCTCTTTTGTTATCAAGATGTTCAAACAATATGATGCATAATAACAAGCATCAGTCATTGGATATTCCTGAAAGACAATTACTACAAGTTAAAAGAAATTTAATATGCATAACTTTGTTAGTAGGGAGTAATCAGCAGAGATTAGACAGACTTCGGCTGAAAGAAGATATGAAGTCACAGGTGCTGTAGAAAATGCAAACCAAGAATGGCTATTCATTACTTCTCACAATATCAGACCTGTTAATAAAGTAGGTAGCAGATATGAAACAAATCCCTTGCATACTTTATACAGTGCATAATCAAGATGTGCACCCCTCAGTATGTGATACAATCCAAAAGAATACAAAGCCTTTCAAAAAGGAATCAGATGACCAGGGCTGACCAATATGGTGCAACTGCTGAATGTGGAGACTGGGAAGATTGATTCAGAAAAGCAACCCCTTGCACATGCTCTGCTCCCAGCCTGCTCCCCCAAGCACTGTAGAGCTCAATGTCTCCAATCTCTGCAAGAATCACTTGACAACCAGTGCAGAGATAAACAAGTAGATAGTATAATAAGTGCCAGTGAACTCTCTGAATTTAGTCATGGTAGTTTGGTTCAGCCTGAAGAGATTATGATAAATGAATATAAGCTGAAGACACTCTCACTCTGATTATTGAATTGTGCTTAGCAGTGGTGGAGAGGAATCTTTGCATTCCACTCTCTGTCCGTTGTCTGCACTGCCTGAAACTTATCACAATTTAGACCAACCTTTTCTAATATGACCTAAATGGGAAAAGATTTCCAGCAAGTGAGCCTTGATTATGAAATGCCAGGGCAGAAATTTGGCTTGTGCTTTCCCCTGCTGGTGTTCAGGTCAGTCTGTGTGCATGCAGTAGGGGACTGGTGGTATAGAGGAGTAAGGGATTAATGGCATTAGTTGTGTAAAAACTGAGGAGTTCATCAAATAACTCTCCAGAGAAGAGACTGCCTACTTTATCCTAGGAGCCTTTACTGAGGAGTGCCGAGAGTCAGTCTCCAGAACACTATCATAGTTAAAAGCCCTGGCAATATTTGCACATGTAGCCTTTAAAAATGTTTTTGCTAATTCTTACTGTTGAAGTTTTTGGGGTTGGTGTTGGAGTGTAGGTATTGTTGTTGTTGTTGGGTTTTGGGTTTTGTTCTTTCCCCACCCCTCCCCCCCCCACTGCCTCAGTAACAGAGTTCTCAGACATTATTTGGGACAAATCATAAAAGTTAATGAAAGGAGTTGAAACACTAAACTACACTGCAGTGAAAATAAAAAGAAAAAAAGAAAAGAAAAGCAGCTGTTCAATAAGCTAATAGAGGATACTCGAAATTAATTCACATGAAAAATTATTCAATGTTTGATCAAGTGATAAATCTGAGATTTTCTTTGTAGGCTGTTCAAAGGATGGGTCACCTCCGCAAAACATTCTCTGATCTCAATTGGGGCACCATGGTTATTCCCTGGATGGGAACATATTTCTGATCTTTTATTTTTAAAGGCTTTAGACACAGGAAAAGAGCAGAGAAAAATGTAAAATATAATCAGAAGTTGGTGTGCATACCTGTTATGATCAGATTCTTTAAAATTATTAGGGAAATACCCTTACTCGAATTAAGGTACAAGTGAGATCACATGCCAAAGGCAACAGTACTGATTTTTATTTAACAGTAAATGTGTGGTTGAGAAAGATAGAAAGAAATAGGAAAAAGAGAGAAAGGGGGGGAGAAAAAGAGGGATAGAGAGACAGACTAAATAGGAAACAATATCACTGGCATCCTGTTGATCTCTGCTTGTGGTCTTCTTGGTGGTAAGAGTCCTACTCTTGTCAAAGTGCTGGTTGCAGCCTGGATCCCTCGAGGGAAACCTGAGGAGGTGAGGGAAGAAGTTCAAGTGTATAAAGTCCCATGGTGGAGAAGGAAGTCCTGCATGTGTGAGGGAAGAACAAGCGTTGAATGAAGTCTGAGTGTGACTTTTTTTGGGCTTAGGTGGGAATGCCCCTGGCACCTCCCCTGGGGGGGTGGAGTTCTGAACTGCATTATGTAATACTGGATCACAGGACTTTTCAGCAGTATTTGACAACTTTCATGATGTTACAGCTGCCTGTTACATTAGCACAGGTGAACCATTGTGGCCCATCAGCAGAGATTAATGTCTTCAGGCTATGTGTAAACTGTCCAGATGCTTACCCAGAGGGGAGTTATGACAGCTGAGTCATTTGTGTAAGGACAAAGAAACACTACCCTGCCTTCCAGGATTTGCCTTTAATCTGTATTTTACCAGTTTGTAGCCACAGGTGTTGGGTGTCTAGGCCCTCAGAACTTCAGTGGCTACTTTGCACTAATTATCAGCTTGCACTTTAATTGTTTGAGCATCAGCACACCAGTCTTTCACACTTGTGGATACATTCTTCTCCTGCGATAATTGGATGACAGTACCACCTTTACCTTATCTCAAGTTCCCCTCACGGTACAAGTTAGTAGGCATATTGGGGAGGGGCTTTGGTGTGCAGTTGAGTCTTTTCAGAGTTTGGGTGGACAAAATCATTCAGTGATATTAACAATGTTTAAGCCATAAACCATTTCAGTGTCTCACAATACCAAGAACCCTAGGACATTATGATCAAAGTACCAGCAATAGTTGCATATGCCATTTCCCTGAGGCCAAGAGTCTATAGAATAATCACTACCATATTTTACCATGCAATAATTCATTGTTATCTAAAACTGCAGTGATAATACTCTGGACTAGAGTTCATGTTTGTCTGTTGAAGGTATGAATCCATTCTCAGTACTGACTTCACAACACAGCTGCTGTCCTAGGGAGCTGGACTTGAGCCCTTCTGAAATCAGTCATGGAATTACCTTAAATATTATATTGATCAGGACAAACTAGATTTCCTCTCATCCACTCTTGGGTCTTCACTGTAGGGGAGCATGCCACACAGAGGAGTTTTTTTCTGAAATACGATTAAGAGGGAAGTAAATGGAGAAGTGGCAAAATGAAAACACTTCATTTGGAGACAGATTCAGGGAAAGGACATAGTGCTTCTAATTTACGGTTTACTAACTTCCAAAAATTAGGCACATGTTTCCAGGTGTTTGCTGCATAAATCAGAACTCAATACTTAAAATTCCACTCTGGTGAACAGAAGGAGGTGGATGTCTTCAAAGAGTCTTGAGAGACCCACAGGCTGAGCAGGTGGACAGCTGACTACTTCATTGGAAGTACTGATGGAGAATACATGCTTAAACATGCACACACCTCTTAGATGTCCCACTTCAACATGCATGTTATTCACCCAGTCTGAAAGCACCAAGTCCATTTACTGAGGTAGGTACTTCAAAAACAACATGGCTATTTCTACTGTGTTCCCCTCCTTGTGTGAAGGCATATTGGCATGAGCAGTAAAGCCCAGAAGGGAGGTGATGGGCTATCAAGTTTCTGAAACCACACAGGATGAAAATTCTGCAGTTCTGACCTATCAAGAAAATCTGGGCTACCAAGTGTTTTTGTTAAAGCTCTACCATCATACAGAGAGGAATGCTGGACTAATGAGGCCAGAGAAACAGGCAAGAAGGTGCATGCTCCTGTCTCCCAGTTTCTGAGTAACCTCTTTAACCACCAGGCTATTGTTAAAATGACTTGACCACAACTGTAGGAATATTTCTGTGAAAGAAGGACCAGAGGTGTTTTCCTCTGAAGCTGACTGTCAGAAATCACTGTGGTCTGCGTTGAGATTTCCCATGGTGTATATGGGATGCAAGTGCTACTCTAGTTTGTAATGTTTTGGGGTTTGTTTGTTTTTTTTTTGTTTTTTTTTTTTTGGTTTGGTTGGTGTTTTGGTTTGTTTGTTGGCTTTTGTTTGGTTGGTTGGGTTTTTTTAATTTGACCAAGCAAGGTGCTATGGACTGCAGTCTACATTTAGGCATATTAGGAAAACATGTCCAGCATAGGAAGGTGGGTGATGCTTACAGAGAAGGAGCCCTAGCACACAGATAGGATTAACATACCTGGTTCTGCCAAGGTCTTAGTCCAGACACTGAAACAGATAGTGTAGGTGCTACCTACAGAAGATAGCCCAGGTGCCTCCCAGTTGGGTTCCTTACAGGCCTCCCAGGAACCAAGTCTGACAAACTGTCAGACGGTTGTTACACACCTGCATGCAGGCAGAAAGAGGGACACTGCTCTAGAAAGCAGTGACAGTATTCTCTGCCTTCCATGGGTGCATGGACCAGATCCTGAAGAAAAATAGTTGTAATTTATCCAAACAACAATGTTATAAAAATTCTTTTTTTCACAAGTAACACTTGGCTATATCAAGTTCATAAACTAAACTTCCCTTGGCAATGCAAATGCTGCCAAAAATATGCATTACTTGTGATTCTAGTTGATCTGGCTTCCTGCTGTATATGTCAAACACTAAGCACAAAGGGAGGCCCCAGTCTGGCAAATGCTTGTGCAAGAACAACTCTCTTCATGTTAGTGATGCAAAAATTCAGTGTGAGTGGGAAGCAAGATAGGGGAAATGTGGGCAGAGGTCTCCAGGGAACAGGAGACTTATATACTAGTTGAGGTATCCTATTTGCAATGGACTTATCTCAGTGTCTTTCTTTCAAGTTTTCAGAAAAATGTTTTTTGCTTTCAGCTTCCTTGATGGGAATTCACTAGAGTGAATGTTTTTTGAGCATACCTTACTTCTGGCTCCTGGCCAGCCCTAAAAGCAGTTGTGGTTTCTTCACAGAAATACAGATCTTCACAAAAAATAAAACTTTTCAGCTTGTAATTCCCCAGTGGTCACCTCTCCAGCCAAATCACCCTTGGAAACATATTTTAAAAGATTTGAGCAGGGGAAAATATTTGGAACTTTGCCTGCTTTTGCTAAGGTTCAACATCAAATTACACAGACAGAGCTTCTGTTTTTTTAAAAAATATTTTATGTCTATACTATTTTGAAGTACATGAAAAGTAGTAATTTTTTTAATAAAATAAAACTTACTGGCGCCAGTATTACATCAGTGACTTTGTGTATTGTATCCCTGGTAAGGATTTCTCAATCTTAACGCAACTGACGCAGGACATCAGGCTAGATGCAGTGGGAGATGTGAATGCAATTTAGTCCTTCCCTGAGTTCTTTAGGAAAACTCTAACTTTAGCACTGCTACTATTTGATTTATGTTCCTCAGGTGATCTATGCCACATCCTTCATCTTTTAATAGAGGGTATGAGTGAAAACTGGGATCTAAGCCCACTTTCATGTTGGAACATTTTTTTTATCTTTAGCAAATAAGAGCCAGAAACTTGCCAGACTTACAAAGACGAATAATCATCATTTTGGTCTGCAGCTTGGTGAACATGCATGGCGACAAAGGGACCAAATCCTTAATTGGTACAAAATGGCAAAGCTCCAGACCTTAAAGGGACTTCACAGGAGCTCAGTCAATTTATGCTTGATGAGGACAGGCCCCAAGACATTTGCCTATGTGTACATAGGCAATGCGTACGTGTGTGATAATTGTGTGACATGCTGTACTGGAGGGCATTTGATAAAGAAATATCCAAAGCAATTTATCAAATAGCTACGATTGCATCACTTGCCCATTAATCAGTCTCCTAAATTCAGTCTGGCATTTCTGGCTCTTAAACTGCTTCAAACAGCACTGTTTATATTTTAAAGCCAACCTGCCATGGAAGTATTTCCTCCCTCCCCCCACCAAAGAAATGGAATTTCCTCAGAAATTATACCTGCATGAGGTCCAGGACAGGCATGATGAATTCTGAAAATTATGAAATTGTCCTGGTTTAAAGCCATATGTGTGTAATGTCCTAGTGAATGAAACAGGAAGAACTTTAGCAGTTTCCCAGCAGACCAACTCCTTGAAATGCGGAGAGTCCGAGACACTGGGCTTTAAAACAGTGATTTTTTTAATTCATGGAAGTGATCCTAAATTATTTTAGATATGTTCTAAAGTCCTTATTCTAATTTTTCTCTTCCTCATGGCAGTCAAGGTGCTTTGCTTAATGGGCCAAGAGACATAAGTAACAGGCTCCTGAAAATGTTTTTCAAAGTTTTGAAGGATTTTAGAAGACTTTTTATATAATACATGGCAGGAACTGCAAATCCCAAACATGCTAATGAAATTGAGCTGCCACAGACTGTACATATACATTCTTAAACACCTATATCAAAAAATTGTTCAGGTTGGAAAATCAAGCTTTCAAGAATTATGAATGAGAAGTTGCAAGATTTCCAAATTTTAATGTCATTTGTCCAATCCATATTATTTATAAACTACCACATTCCCATACAAACCTTCCTCTCACCCATCCAAGCTGTGCTCCATTCAGTAAGCAGATGGGTATTCTTTATGTGTACCCATTTCTCACGTGGGCCTGCAATTTATTTCATACAATGTACTTAAGCCCCTGCGCTGGATGCACAAGTATTCACTCCTTCTTGACTGCTTTAGGGATGTTCTTACCATGTCTTTAGTAGATAATTTGCAGATTCAGTGCTTTCTATTCCCACCCCACAGCTCAAGGGTGTGAAGTACTGGAAAAGGAACAGCAGATTTGTCAAAAACAAATGGCTGGTGTTCGATTTTTTTGGCATACCTAGAAGCCAAATACACCCTGCACATATGGGGCATCTGCAATCAGCTTTAATTGCTCCTCTGTGCTCTTAGCAGTTCTAAAAACGTGTCTGCATATGTGTTCCTTGGATGGTCAGAAAAATATGCAGCTAATGACCGTGCAAAAAGAGACTGACTCAAACGGTGGTCCCACAGAAGATGTAACGAAACAACCCCGTGGCTGAAGAAGTCATCACCTGCTTTAAACAGGAAACTGGCCTTTTTTTTCAGTGCAACTCCCTACCCAAAGGAGACAAGGACCCAAATAAAAAATTGAGGAGGAAAAAGAATTGTAGCCAATGCCTGTTGGTCTGCTGTGGGCTATAGTCAGCAGAGGAGTCTGTGGCAAAAATGTCTACTTTTTAATTGACTAATTAACTAATTTTTAAGTTTCTGCTGAATTCTCACAAAACAGAGCAAAACAAACAAAATAAAACCAAAACCACAAAAAACCCCCAAACAAACGAACAAACAAAAAACCAAAAAAAACTCACAAGACAACAAACCACCACCAAAACACAAACCAAAAAGCCCTCCTAAAACATGGCTAAATATGTAAGGAGTGTTTGAGTATTTCCCCTGCTCATTGCAAGGAAGAAAAGGAAACAAAGAGCACATTCTGTCATGAGGTCAATATGCCCTCTTCTTTAAAGGCTGTCTGAAACCAAAAATAAATTAATTTAAACATAAGTAGCATACTTTATTTCATCTAAAGACACTCTAAATTTAATTTGAAGCAGATATCCAAAATGGAAAACTTATTTGCCAAATTTAGCATCAGTCATAAGAATGTGCCTTATAATGGGAAACATACAGAAACTGTAGGTGTAGTTAACACATCTGCTTATGAAATGTGGAGTAGGAGATAGATGATGGGTAAAACACCAGATTCCAACTTTGCCCAGAGTGTAATCTGTATCTGTTTAATCAGAGCTTTATATTATGGTTTGCCATTTTTTTCTTGAATTCCTTTCATCTCCCACACGGACATTTTGCTACAGACCTCGTGGAGAGAAAACAACACACGGCAACACTTCCTGGAGGAAATTTTTTATCTGTATAAATGATAACAAAAGAACAAAAAGGAACTAAAAAATAAAAGGAGAAAGGGCTACAAAAGAAAACACTGACATGGAATGTATGGTTCATTTATTCTTTAATGAGTGTGTTGTACACAAATACATTTGGAAAGTGAGAGTGGCACAGGTTGTGCAAGTTGAGAGTATGGAGGTTATCTTGGAGCTTGGAGTCATTGGAGAGGAATGAAAAAAAGGTGACCGAGTTGCTCTGAAGTCAGGGGTGGGGAAGTGAAGACTGACAATTTGGACAGAATACAGGTACCAAACTAGAACAACCCTGCACTTCCCTCTCCTCCACTCCTCTCTCTCATCTCAACTCAACTCTGAGAGAACATTAAGTTTTATTGCATTCATTAATTTGTTTTCAGGAGTCACAAATTATGCTATAATTTTTACCTGCCAAGTCTGTGCAGGGATTTGGAATGCTACAGTCAAATCCAATTTCATGAGAACATAGATCAGCAGCACCTAGGGATTGCCACTACCATGAGCTCTCCTTCATGTACACCACTTCTTTGATCAGAAGGATAGGTGAGAAGGTTTGACATTTCTTCACTGCTTTGTTTTCTTGCTGTCAAGCTGAAGAACTCACCAGGAAATCCTTTGTGCACATTCCCCCACATCCCATCTTCTTCATGGCAGAGAGAGCTTTCTTCCTCTTTAATTTGTGGCACAGACTCTCTTTGACAGATCAGATACTTACTTTTTACTGCTTCCTTTCAAACCCAAGTTCAATAAATGCCCAGGAAAAACTGACACAGTGTGTAAAAAATATCTCCAGTCTTATTCTTTTTGGTCAGAATGCACACAGGCAACTTATACCCCACCTTTTTGAAACTGAGCCTTTCTCCCTGCCACATATTTTTTTTGTTTTCCCTAGTCTAGGATTGAAATACACACAGAACAAATTTTCTGTCACCCTTCAGGGACTTTCTCCAAGGTGAGTACGTCTTTTTTTTTCCCAATTTTCTCCCACTGCTCCCAGCTCCACTCTGGGTGCTACCCAAAATACAATAGTCTTTCTATACACCTGTGCAGGTGCACAAAAAGCCTGAAGTCCTGGAAGTAGAATTCCACTAACCAATGCTCCTTGCTAACTGAACAAACTGTAGAGCCCTGAAAAGTTTACATTTTCAATGTTTGCAGATAAGGTTTTCCCCCCTTCCTTACAAATTGCTGCTTTTTGAAGCTACACTGTTCGAGTGACGGTGTGTCCACATGTGGTTCACATGGAGCTTGTCCAAGTCACATTTAGCATCTGTCTTGGTCTCCCTACTAGATGGAAAGACATTTATGTAACTACAGACATAAGTCAACCATCTCTTCTGCCTTTGTACTCAGCCCTAAGAATCAGATTGTGTATTCAGTATCCCTGTCTACCGCTATTGACCCCCACAATATTTGAGGTCTTGCCTGGCCAGTTCTTCTGGACAATGTAAAAGACAGGCAACAACTGACAGTGCGGGACAGGGTTCAAACTCATGGTTCCCCCCAGGTTATGACATCTTACAACCCATATCTTTTTTCGTTACCATTGTGTCCAGCCAACATGGAAAAAAATCTTAATTCTGTAACGATAGCAACTGCACCTACACTGTGGTTACCATACGCCTTTGGTTGTGCCAGCCAGATCCTGTGTCTGCTACCAAACCACTGTGCACAGTCCACCTATCTGAGCACTGGGGCAATTCTCCAGTGGCCACGCAGATGCAGATGGCTTCTTCCATTTGCAAACCCAACCTCTCCTTACCAGTGAGAAGAAGGGCTGTGAGGCTGTTGCTGTGAAGTGTTCATTGCCACTTCCTTGCTGTCTTGTCTTACGTTCTCTCATCACATCACTTCCCAAATCTTGGAAGGTTACTGAAAGCCAAGACAAGGTTATACCTGGATCTGTCCGCACTGGATGCTATTCAAGGACTTTCTATTCTTTGCTCCTTCACATTTGTCTTAGTTTGAAAAAGAAAACTAAGATATCTGGGGGCTAATAGAACAGAGGACTCCACACGATTAATCACA
>JAWWEU010000091.1:34571487-34586836 GCA_035583155.1 Acropternis orthonyx
CTCTGCTCCAGGCTTCACTCCCAGTCCAGGCAGGTGAGGGAAAGGGAAAAATTCTGAAACCTTAAACCCATAACAACATTATACCTGGCCTTTGTACTCTTTATAAAAAGAAAGATGTCATTTCCCATACCATTACACAGTCTTTTGAATGACTGTTCAAGTACATTAATTTTGGTTTTGGAAATATTTCACATCAGTGATCTCTCAGATCTCCCCAGATGGCAAGCAGAGGCAGTTCCTCTTTATATCTCAGTGAAGATGTAGAAAACATGGTAGAGAGATATAGTGCACAGGTGTAAATGGGCTGATGCTGAGCAAGACTGCCACTTAAACAAGTAGATGGTACCTCATGACCATGAAAAGAACAGTAGATGCTGGTACATCTTGGTAAGGCTGAAAAATGGAGGACTGCCAAAAGAGCACTAAGAGCTGAGGGACAAACAGAGTCATCTGCACACTGACTTAATACTGAGTAAACCAACTGAACTTTTAAAATAGCAGCACAGAACATGAATTATCTCACCAGCTAATACATGCTAAAATATTGTCATGCAAACAGAGATCATTTCAAATGAACCATATATCCCCTTCCACTGTCTTGCAGGCAAGTCTTTAGCATACATTTTTTCCAAACAGTCCTTGGCAGTTCTATATTCCAAGCCTTAGCACTTTTAAAATGGACAGAAAATTGTTTTGGAAGAGGACCAAACATTAACTGTTAAAACTCAAACAAAGAAGTATGAGTAAGGAAACTAATTTTTTTATATCTTTCTGAAATGAGAAATGAAATTCGGATTGGAAAACATTTTTATTAAAAACTGTAGCTGTCTGTACTCTGAAACACCCTGGAGGTCTAAAGATGATATCAGTATATAAATATTCAGGGCTTCCTGAATATTTCTTTTCAGAAAACAGTTTCTTTTTTTTTTCCCCTTACAATTTCTTTGACTTTCAGAAAAGAGTCACTATTTGTAGCTTGATTTTTTCAAGATGTTCTCCGGTACATAAAAATGGCAGGGAATTCAATTTAAAAGTCAACTCATGAAACACCATATAATAGTCAGAAGATAGCATTGCTTTAGGCAATATTTTATTAACTGAACAGTCATTCAAAGCATTTTGGAGCATATTATATCCTATTCAAAGGCATTCACTTCATTCAATGCTACAGCAAAAATATTTTACAAGAGACATGATATTTGAACTATCCATACGCATATGGATAAAATGGTCCATACCCAGGTTTAACAGAGATGAGTCTTCTTGCTTTACAGAGGACTGTCAAAAGGACTGATTTGTAAAAAGGTCAGGGTTTTTTTGTTGTTGTTTTTGGTTTTTTGTTTCTTTAAAGGGAACAAGACTTTCACAAGCTCCCACAGAACAGCTGCAAAAATACCTTCAGTCTGTCATCTGGAATTCCTGAAGGCGACTTGTGGATTTGTGGCTAACAAAACACTGCAAAATAGCACTCACCATGTTGTAAAGTAGCCCTAATAGTTTATTAGCCTCTTACAGGACAAAAAATGAAAGGTGCCTAAAGTATGTTATTATAATTGTATAAAGCACAGCATTAGAAAGAAACAACGTCAGAACAGAACCAAACATAAGGAGATATCTCTGTGACCTCAAAAGTGGATCAAGGATGATTTATGACATTACAAAGCAATCACTGGAGACCTGGGGTCCAATTAAGCATACTCACTGATGAAAATCAGTTAACACTTTCTCATGATTTACAACAAGGCAAGATTAAAATTTGTTCACCAAAAATTTATTCCACTTGACCTTTACAGCACAAGAATTTGTTCCTGAAACAGGACTAGTCCATTCCAAAAAGAAACCATCTGATAAGAGCAGCAGTGGGTAATAGGTTACTTAGGGTTGAGAGCAAGGAGAGGGCAGTGAGATAACTGTTTTCTTGAAGGTTCAGAAAACACAGTATGCTGTGTTATAAAAGGCTTTTTGATATTTCTGTTTTTTCCACCTTTGCAAAACAAAATTTAGTAAAGTACAGGAAATTGCCCTGTTTCTAAATGAATGACCTTGTACACTACCCCTTAAGAAGAATTAAAGGGGAAGGTGCTTCCTCCTAAAATACAGTAGTTCAATAACTTGAATTTTTGAGGGGGAAAATATCATACACTTGTATTTTTGTCAAATACAAAGTGGTTTTAATAATTTTTCTTTTACTAAAGTTAGCTTTATTTAATGTGTTCCAATAAAGAAATTTATATGGCAGATAAAAATAATCCAATGCTGCTCATGGGGAGAAAAAGCAAGTAAGCTTGCAGGGATGTGACTAATAGCTTTACATTCCTGGGGAAATATTTACCCAAATTACAGGACAGTGCTTGCTGATGAAAACGGCTCCCATGTTTCTAACAGCCGTGATACAGCTGCAACCGGGTTTTTACAAGAGTCTTCCCCTTGTCACTGTTTCCAGGGCATGTTCCATGAACAAGGCCCATCTCCATCAGATTTCCTTAGGAAACAGATTTCCTCTTCCCCGCATAAAAATCTTTCTGAACATAGATGAACCATTTAGACAGTCCCCTTCAACCTTAAATATGCCGTTTTGAGCACTTCGGTTTTAGTTCCAGGAGGAGGATACACAAGGCTTTTTTCTGGCTGTTTAAACAGGGGTGATTTTCATCCATAACAATGATGAATGCCTACCCATTTCAAAAGAAGTGTAACTTGTATTCTTCCTGTGCCTTTTTGGATGTGCAGCCTGAGCACATTAATTTTTCTGTTATATGTTGTGCCTATATAATGGAAATTGTCACGTCCAGAGACATCCTGGGATTATACCGAATCTAAAAGGTCAATAGTGGAGAAAAATTATGATGCTTTTCACCTGTGACCAGAACATTTTCTCTATAACATTCATGTTTCCTGCAAAAAAACCCCAGCCCTATTCTTCTGCTCAGTCTTCAAATCAAAACATGTAAAAAACCATTTTATTCCTTGCTAAGTGGTCCAGAACAATAAAAGTTAACAAGATAATGATGATGATGATAGTTCAATATATGTTAACTCCTTATTCAAAAGCAAGGAAGAAGAAAACATGCAGTTTCTCTTCCCTACTAGCTTTACCATTTCTCCTTCATTTTCTTCCCTCCTACCTTCATAATATTTTTTAATTTATTTGTTTTAAGGAACAGATGTCGGGCCACCTCTTGCCCATCTTCAAAGTATTGTACTAGACCTAGCGTGTTTCAAGGCTGATTACAAATGAGGCCTGGTTTGACTGAAGGGAGAGTTTGCACCACTCACTTGCATGCTACTGTCTCAGACTGGATGAACTCTCTCTGCCTAACTCAGAATCCCCTTGAACATCAAAGGTCTAACTCACACTTTAGGGTTAGCAGGGTCACATTCCACCTAAAAGAAGACTAATACTGCCTGAACTGCTCACAACAAGCTTCTTGTTTGACAGTTTTTGTCCCATTTTCTGTTCTCAAATGATGTGCAAGCAAACTTACATTTTTCCACATTCTTTAATAATTCACTAAACACTTCATGTGAATTCGTTCAAACTGCTTACTCTGAACTATCTGCTCTGAGCCTTGAATACTTGTAGTGTGCCATTCAAGCTGCAATTTTCCACCTGATTGTAACTCCTGTTTTCTGAAATGTTCCCAAATCCACAGAAAGATTTCAAGAGGGCCACCTAAATGATCCTGATGCAAAATCTCACAGAAATACATTTAGGTATGAGTCTGTACAATGCTTTGCCTTTGATAAGTAGTTTTGTGAAGGGAAATACAGTTAAGAAAGGTGGCAAAAAGCAACTGGAGAGGCCACAGCACTATCAATAAATATGGTCAAGTGGTCAAGCAGAGGACCTCTTCTCTGCCCTTTTTTCCTAAATATCAGCAGGGACTGAAGAATAAAAGCAATCAAGAAAGGGCTTGAGTGAGAAAATGCAAGGGAAAAAAATGGAAGCATAGGGAAAGTAAGTGTAAAGATGATATCATGAAGAGGCAAGCATTCCTCAGTGGAAAAAGTAATGGTGAAAAAATTTAAAGGACACTAGTACTAGCCACATGAATATATGATCCTTTGATGTCACCTTGAGGAAATTCACTATCTTGCAGTAAGCATCAGATTATCCATATCAGAACACACTGCTAAGCTTTTCAGTGTATGAGAATTCACTTCAGTTGAGGGTAAATAGCATGTTGGAATTCAAAAAGCCTGTCTAACCCAAAGCAAGAAGCAATCTGTTAATGATCCCACTTTTCTGTCACTAAAAAAAAAAAAAATGTAGAATGCAGTTATATACATTAGGTTAAATTCAGGTTAAAAACAACTAAGAAATAGACATATCATTTGAAAACAAGGTATTATAAAAAATTTAAAGCAGGATTAGCTTTGCGATCCCAAAAGATGTACTGTGAGTGTATTGCAAAATCTCATCTCTATGGCATCTCTACAGCATCTTCCTACTGGTATGAAATAAATATAACAAAAACAAGTCATCTGTGATCTTAACTCAGACCACTGCTGGAAGAAATCCCACTTGGACCTTAAAAAAGAGGCAAGCAGAGAATAGGGAGTTTTTCTCTTTTACAGCTGAATTAAAGAAGCAAATGTCAAAAGCATAAGCCAAGGACATGGTACAAACTTGTAAGGCTACCCTGTTTTTTCCTAAGACATGAATATTAATTTAGGGAGTATCCTTTCCACTATTTCTAAGTCTTTATGTAACACCTTGTAGCCCATAAGCACAAGTGGGGTATACAGAACAGGGTAAAGGCTGCGAACAAAAAAAAAGAAACAGGTATTAAATAGGTTTGTGGAGTGAATGTATAAGACCAATCTTAGAACAGAATGAAGCAAAACTAAATGCTATTGACTGGATTTTACAAAAATAATTGGAACAGTGTTATACTACACCCTAAACTTTGTTTGCTTCAACTCAATTTAAGGTCTGAATACATACACCAGATAAAGGCAACTAGACAGTGCTACATAAAAAGCAGTTCCACCTGCAGCATAATGAACTGAACTGGCATAGGTATCATGAATGGCTAATTACCCAGTCATTACTCTAATAATTCATTTTATGAATACCACAGGAACTAACATTTTTAGAAAATTACAAAGGTGGGAAAATGAAATATAGCTACGAACAACAGTATTTGAAAGTGGTAAATTCATATCAGTTAGATGTTTCCAAACAAAGAAATCTGAAAGTGGTAGAAATCCCTTGATTTATCGCTTAGGACATTTAAAAATAGGCCAAAATAAACCACTGGAAAATTTAACAAAATGACTAATTTCACACTACTGCATAATCTTGCAATAGGGATGGAGAATGTTCCAAAATGTCTTCCATCTCGAAGGTTTAATATCTGTAAGCCTCTGGACATGTTTGGGCTATTCAGCCACGAATACTAGGTCTGGCTCCAGAAAGCAGCATGATGCCAGCATACAATTTAGTTCTTAGAGTTTGGGAGATCTCCAGAGCACCACTGTTGCTAACCACTTTCCCAAAAGTAATGACTTTAGTCTCATCTTTACAATCTCCCTAATCTGATCCATCCCTTTTGCAGAACTTTGAAAAGAGCAGTCATCTCAGGCAAGCAGAAAGAAGCTCACCTTCACAAGAATGCACACAGAGAATGAATGCTATTTGTTAGAAAGAATAAAATACTCATTTGCAACACAATTGCAAATGGCCGGTCGCTCAATGTAGTTTTGTACATAAAAAAGAAAAAGAACATAATAATTCACCCAAAAAGAAAATCACAGTTATTATGTGGTGTTGTTACTGAGATGTCCCACCTCAATATTTTAATGCTTATCATTGGCAGAGTGACAAGTTTATGACTGAGTGTATTTCTCTAACATATCTGAAACTCTTAATTTTTGTTAGCTGCAGAAAGAAGATACTTTTTCAAAGCTATCCATGACTGCAAGGATTCCTACTTGAATGTCAAATCAGAAAATCTGATTTTCAAAGGTCAGATGCTCAAATATACTCTAAAAATCAGGCTGTCTGGAAATGTCTCAGACTGTGCCTCTAATAAGGGAGTAACCAAGTCATTCATCACTTTTGCAAATTAAACTTTTAAGACACAAAGACATTTTTCTTTCATCCCAGTATTCAGATACCAGAGTTAAGGGCATAGTAGAGGAATGGAGTGGAAGTCTACTAACTGCTTTGACATCTTTTAATTTTAGGTGAAGTGTAGGAAGAAAGGTGCATGTATCTGCATGAATATAGCTGCTGTTCCTGTAATAAAATCTGCTAATTATCCATGCTATCTCCACCTCAATTAATTCTCCTCTGACATTACAAGCAAATGAATAGATGAGCTTAAAGGAGTTTAAGATGCTGACTATACCTAAAGTTGCATTGATTAACTTAATTACCTTTTAAAAGACTTAGTTAACTCAAAGCAAATCTTCACCCGAGCACATTTTGATTATTTCCTGTGTAACATTAATATATTTAAACAGGTAATCTTGGTCAGGACTGTGAAATACACCTACTTCACATTTAGCACACTATTTAGTTTAAATACATTGTGTTTCAGTAGAATGAAAAAATTAAACTCTTCTATGAAGGTGTCATAAACAAGTCTGACACTCTTATAGCACGTGAACTCAATAAAGACATCACTATTTCTTGATGATATGAAGCCAGCTCTGCCTAAGGACATCTATTGGAACACACTCAGAATCAGTTTACTGATTCAATTTAAGCTGAATTAGATTTTTATTACTTTAACCAAATTGTTTTGAAAGATCATTTTATTTTAACCACAGTTACATTTGAGTGTAAACAAAGCCTTAGGCAAATATCACAGGGTACATTAAGGATAGTTACTAAATTGAACACATTGATTATATGTTTCTGAATGGAGTGTTTCACTACAGTCAGCCTCAAATTCTAGTACAGAAATTGAGTTTGAGAGTAGAAGAAGTAGGAGATCAAATTAGGTAATATCCTTCCAGAGTACATGCCACACTTGTGTCGATGTTATCTGAAATAATAAAAATGAAATCACTACTCTTATTTTTGTCCATGAGACTATACTGAGTGGAACTCTGCTTACACATGAAGCTAATTTGTTTATGCTTCTCATATAGAAAAACTCTGAATTTCCAATTTCTTGCAAACTTGTATTATATGAATTTCAAAGAAGCATAAGCATATCCAGAAAATGAAGCAAAAACTTATTAGTTGCTTCAGTCAATATGTGGTTGTAAACATTTGAAAAATCTGAAAATAGAAAAGCCAACAAACCAAAGCAAAAGACCAAACAAAAAAATCTAGATTCTTTTGCATGTGTCCAACAAAAATCTCCCATAATACTCTGAAGGCTGGAAAACATGGCAGAGTAGTGAAGACTCTTAGTCAGGCACAAGAAAAATGACACTGAATTTGTGGATGATTGATAATGATTAAATTTATTGCTACTACAATATCTCAGTATAGTCAATGCAGTATATAATATCAGCAATAAAGGCTACCATATAAGTAGGTTCAGCTAGAAATGTACACAGCAACGAAGCACCTCTGTAGCTACTTTAGAATTTTATCTCCAGATGTGACTGGATATCAGCACTTTTACTCAGCCATCCAAAAGTGAGTGTTTCATGCGGCTCGATGTACAATGCAGGCATCTCAACCAGGGAGGGGATCCACCCAGAAGCTGACTGCAACCTTGGATGACCAATTTGCCGAGTCTCCAGCAGCATTTTATACTCTTTTGCAGGCCGATGCGTAACAAAGGTAACCTCAAGCATCACAGCTCCTCCATCTCCAGAAGGCATTCATTTTGTGAGACAGTTCCTCCTGCAATTCCCACTTGGTGTTCTAATCTTAGGATGATTCCCACCTGGTGTTCTGTCTAAGACAAATCACATTGCCCATTGGAGACAATCATAAGGGAGAGGGCCTGTGTGAGCAAGGGGGGATGAAGACGAACACCCGACTATCCCATCTCACATAGTGACAGTGTCTGTGGTTTATATTTATCTTTGCAGCAGATAAAGATACAAGTTTTACATAACCTAATTGGCTTAATAGGTGACCAGAAATCTGTTGGCTTTGCAGTTACTTTTGCCTTTGTAAGAACCAAAAAAGAGTTGGCATCCTAGTCTGTTCTTAGATGTGTTTTGACAGCATGTGTGGTCTATTTTGTAGTTTACATTGGAACAGAATTAAGAAAAAAAGAAGTCCAGCAAAGTATTGTGCAATATTTCCATGTTTACTGGATGCACTGGGTAAATCTCTCAATGGTACTTCCTATTTCATACATAAATAACAAACTCCAACTTTACAAGGATGCAACTCAATTTTTAAGTATATTTAAGTATATTATATTATAAATGAAAAAGGTGCATTGAAAATAGAAGACACAGCATTAAAATTCTATTTCAGACAAATTTGTTTATCCTCTTGAGTGGACCTCAAGGAAGGAACTGGGGGAGCAAGGTCCCTCCCATGATAAGAGAACAACCTGAACATACAGGAGTCTTTGGGACCTGATGAGATGCATCCCAGAGTTCTGAGGGAATTGGCTAATGTAGTTGCCAAGACACTGTCCTTGATCATTAATGGTAGTCAGGTGAAAATCCTAGTCACCGGAAAAAAGGAAATATTGTACCCATCTTTTAAAATGGTGGAAAGGAGGACCCTGGAAACTACCGACTGTCTGTCTCACTTCTGTGCCTGGAAAGATCATGGAACAGATCCTACTTGAAGCTAAGCTAAGGCACATGGAGGACAGAGAAATGATTCGTGACAGCCAGCACAGCTTCACCAAGGGCAAGTCCTGCCTGACCAGCTTACTGGCCTTCTATGATGAAGTGACTCCATCAGTGAACAAGGGAAGGGCTACATATGTCATTTGTCCGGACTTCTGTAAAGCCTTTGACACAGACTCCCACAACATCCTTGTCTCTAAATTGGAGTGAGAAGGATTTGACAAATGATCTGTTTGGTGGATAAAGAATTGGCTGGATGGTTGCATCCAGAGGGGAGCAGTCAATGGTTCAATGGGTGAATGGGATCAGTGACAAGGGTGGTCCCTCAGCGGTCGTTACTGAGACCAGTACTGTTTAATATCTTCATCAATGACATAGACAAAGGGATTGAGTGTGCCCTCAGCATATTTGCAGCTGACACCAAACTGAGTGGTTTGATTGACACTCCTGAAAGACAGGATGCCATCCAGAGAGACCTGGACAAGCCTGAGAAGAGGTCCTATGCAAATATCATCAGTTAACAAGGCCAAGTGCAAGGTGCTGCACTTGCGTCAGGGCAACCCCTGGTATCGATAATGGCTGAGGAATGAAGGGATTGAGAGCAGCCCTGCCAAGAAGAACTTATGGATACTGCAGGATGAGAAGCTGGACATGAGCCAGCAATGTGCCCTTGCATCCCACCTGGAGTGCCGTGTTCAACTCTGAGACCCTCAGCACAGGAAAGATACAGATCTGATGGAGCAGGTGAAGAGAAAGGCCGCAAAAATTATGAGAAAGATGGAGCACCTTTCTCATGAAGACAGGCTGAGAGAGTTGGGGTTGTTCAGGCTAGAGAAGAGAAGACTTCAGGGAGACCTTATTGTGGGCTTCCAGTACCTAAAAGGGGCTACAAGAAAGACGGAGACAGACTTCTTAGCAGGGCCTGTAGAAATAGAACACGGGTAATGGTTTTGAAGTAAAAAAGGGTAGATTCAGACTAGATAAAAAGAAGAAATTTGTTAAAATGAGGGTGACAAAACACTGGAAGAAGACTGTGGACCGAGTTGATGGATGCTCTGACCCTGGAAACAGTCAAGGTCAGGTTGGATGAGGCTTTGAGCAACCTGATATGGTTGAAGATGCCCCTGTGCATTGCAGGATGGTTGGAACTCGAGGATGTAACAATACCAAGGTTGTGGGATCAATCCCTGTACGGGCCATTCACTTAAGAGCTGAACTTGATGATCCTTGTTAGTCCCTTCCAACTCAGAATATTCTGTGATTCTGTGGTACTCTATCAGAAACTTGTTTGGGTGGGAAAGAACTTTACAGATCATCTAGTTCAAATCAGCCTGTTATGTGCAGATGTTGGCAAAGCTCAATATGCAATGGGGATCTGGCAGGTACAGGCATGGAAACCAGATGGATGTGTTGTGTTTTGTGTTGCCATGGCAGTGGGGGCACGGGGTTGGGGGGAGAAGGCAGGATGTGGAGTGAAGTATAGGCTCCACAGTCTCATTCTGATACCCAGAAATATTTTGTACAAACAAAGTACATCTCCTACCAAGAAATATTCTGTACAACACACCTACAAAGAAGACTTGACCACAGTCCCACTTCCAGAACTTTGCACAATAGTGGTTATGAGTTACTCCAATTTTGCATCTAATTAGGGAATGAGAATTCGACACAAAATTGCAGGGACAGACTGATGGGTTTGTTCTCCTCACCCTCCCCTGAATGGATACCTTTTAGTAAGCCTTGTGTCCTCAGCTATGCTGAGTATTGGCCTGGGATATTAAGCTCGTGATTGCAATTGTAAGCACTACATACAGCTACTCTGCAGTTAATGCATTGTCACTGGCAATCCTAAAGACCCTCATATGTTGCTGTTCATGAATCCAACTGGCTCTTTTGCTTGTGGTTGAAACTATAGCTCATAAGACTACTCATGCATGCACATTGGACCTATAGTTATATTTTTGCAACAGCAAGGACACCTTTATGCCATCATTAGACATGACCTTCAAAGGTCCCTTCCAACCCAAACCATTCTATGATACTATGTATGCAGTTAACCATTACAGTATATTTGCAGGACCCACAATGTTGTAATGTTCACAAGACTTAACAGTGGCAAAGATAACCTTAAAAGTGTTTATAGCCAACATAACTGATCTTACAGCATGAAGTTCATCAGGCTCATCACCTATGAGCTTCAACTCATCCAAGTGACTGTCTGTCCATACAATTACTCTCTATCCTCCCTATTCATTATTTTTCTTCTCAGTTACAGTAAGAGAGAGAAGAGGTGCTCACCCTGGAAAGTCATACACATTCTAGTGAAGAAAAAAAATACTATTTTGGGGAGAATTCACACCTAGTTTAGGTGGCTAAAAGACATGAATTTCCCAAGCAGTCCTGCTGAGACAATAAAAAAGATTAACTACTCCAGATGTGAAGCAAGAATCTAATTTAGATGCCTTCACTCTCCCTTACTTCTCCATTGAAACAGACACCACTTGAGAAGGTATTATATTCATTCCCCTGCTCTCAGTTTGTGCTGGGAATCTGGTAAGTCAAGAGGTTTTTCTTTTAGAACTTTAGAATGCAGAAGTTATTATTTAAGGGTCTCTGAGGGTACGTAAAATCCAAGAACATGCAGTATGCACATGTCCATATTCAGTCATCTGCACAGGCTACTATGAGTGACACCTTACTGGGTCTTTTCTACAGGATGAATCTTGGTGTATGACTAGGACTTTTGATGTCTCCCATGATTCCCATTCACCATAATGCCAAGGTTTGGAGAACTTTTTACAGAGATGTAAATACTAAGATGCTGCCCGTCACTGGCAGGTGAAATCTACTATTAGTAGAGCATTCAGTCCCTTCTTCAAGAAGAAAAATTGCTCTCTCACTGTGTATCCTTATCAGGCACATATTTAAGATATTACTGGATGCACATACTGAAATTATATCAGTGAATTAATTCACAGGACATTTGCCAGAAATTTTTAATAGCAGTTGCAAATCTCTTAAAATGCAGGAAAAAGCAACATAATCAAATAAAAGAAATGTGCTTAAAAATAATTTGAGAGGAGTTAACCACAAATATAGGCCATGTATTTTCAATTACAGCTGAATGTGAACTGCTAAATTTTAAGGTCAACTGGTGTTGTCTATCTGGTTTTCTTATTTTCTAAACACTCTCAATGTAAAATAGGTCAGAGAAAGAGCTAAAGAAAACATGATTTGGACATCCATTAGGAAAAAGTGTGGAACAAAAAAATAGGGGGAAAAGAAATCAGGATTAAACAAAAAGGTGCCCAGGAGTCTTTCCAATAAATCCAGATCAGATACACACTGGCTTTTCTGGTTGACAAAATGACCCCTAGTGCTGAAAGACTTCTACAAAAATTTGGAGAGTTGGTGTAAAGAACAAAATTATTTGTTAAGACAGGAAAAAATGGCATAGAAAAACCTAGCAAATGTGGGAATTCAGAAAGCTACCAGATATTACTTTACTGTCAAGTTTTTGGATATATTGTCCTACTTCGTGCTTTATAAAACAGAGCAAGAATTGCCTTCCACATTACTCTGGAAACTGAAAAGATGAGTTTGACAATACCACTTCTGTTGTTAGAAAACCACAATCAAAGAAGTGGGGCCAGAGAGTTATTTCCCTAAGTTTTGTTCCACACAAGAAAACATTTCTTTCATCCAACAGAGCACTGTGAGCCCCAGGTCCTCACCCAAAACAGTAGTTACAAGTACAGAATCCAAATACTCATCAAATAAGTCCAAGAACTTAATTTATTGACAAAGGATATATATAATCCTGGATACAGATTATCATATCCTAGATCGCTAATAGTTGTGGGAATTGAAGAGCCCAGCTATTTTCTGTTACAATTTTTGTCAGTTGTATGATACCAAAGATAATTCCAAACTTCAAAGTCAACATTTGCATTATTATTATTATTACTGTGTGAAACTTGTATTTCTTTAACTGAAAGCTGTATGTGAAAATGTCTATGAATAACGCAATGCTTTGTGCCATGCTCTGCCTTTCAGACCAGCAGGCAAGACAAATACTCGTCCCCAGCCAGGGAAGTCCGTCAAGACTAGCAGGACTAGGCACTGATCCTCATTCTGCTCAGGCAGCACCACAGCAGCCTCTTTGCAGCCACACAAGGGTGCAAGGCCAGAAGCGAAGGCTCCTCTACTCCCCCTCCTGGGAGGTCCGAAGTTCAGCTGCTGCCTTTCCTCCCGAAGTCAACCGCTTGCTTTCAGCTCCAGAAATGAAGCGGCCGAGCAGGATGGACTCTGTAGATGAAGGCAGGAGCTGGGAAGGGGCAGAGCTCATCCCCTAGCTGTCCGCAGAAGGCAGCCCCATTGGGAAGATAGCCACTCCTGCTCTCCCGTGCTTGGGAAGCTCAGGAGGCCCCAAATCACAATTCTGTTCCACTACAGTCCCCCTTCTCAGACTCCCTATATCTGGAACATCCCAGCATCCAGGCCCCCGTCTCTCTAGCCGTACAGTGGACTGGATTTCCTAGGAATCAGAGAGTGCAGCAGCAGTTTGTATAGTGCCTGGAATGCCATCTCCAACCTACCCACCTCAAACTAGCTGATTACCACCAGTGACAGTGTTATCATCAGTCAACAAGGCTACAAAAGTAATTCATGAACGATCCCAGTGTAGATACCAATGTGTATTTACTGCACCCTGCCTGAACGGCATCTGGCATTTTAATACCAGTATTCAACAAGAATTAAAAGAAACATCTCTTAAACTAGGTGGATGAAGGCAGGGTTTCTAAACGCAGCTTTCACAGATTTAAAAAAACAACTTTTGCAACAGAACAGGCAAAACTATACTGAAGGAGAAACACAAGCAGTTTGTAAAACTGATGACAACGGAGCAAGTCCTTAGAATGCTTCTCAAACCACCAATCATAATGATTCCCAGGCACAACACACCACCATTACACAGTCCACACACTTTCAGACAGACATCATTCTACACCGCGTGGAATTCCAAGATCCCCGAGTTTCTGGAAAATAGATTTTGTCCTAATTTTTGTGACAGATGGAGTTGATAGTTTCAGGATGAAAAAAAGCGCCAGTTTTGACATGCAGCAGATACCCATGCCCCTTGTGGCTGGAGATGATGTTGCTCTGGAATTAAGGTAGCACTGAAACGAAAGGCAATGGGTAAATGCACCAGTACTTAGTTTTGCTCCTCTCGTTGTGCCTCAAGATTTTTGTGTCTACTTCCTTATAAGCAAAGCAAGGGAAGGGAGGACTTCATCAGGTATTTTGCTTTCAATGAAGACTCTTTAACAGATATTTAAAAACTCACTAGTTGGCAGATAAAGTATTCAAGAACTATACTGAGATCTACTGTACTTCTGTAAACAGGCACCCTTGTAACTCAGTGTCTTAAAACCGTGCACAAAAACCTCAGGCGAGAATCTGAGCTGAATGAGTTTAAACTCGGTGGAGTATGCGGCAAGTGGAAAGTTGCAATACTGAAGGCACAGCAAAGAAGTACTTACATGATCGCAGTACACCACTAGTAGAGTTAGCTTTGCTCTCCCTGAGTGTACTAGCACACTGAAGCAGGAGCTCTGTCTGTATTTCAGTAAGAACAAAGTCGGTCCCATTTTGAGTCTGATCCTCCCTACCTTTCTGGAACCGGCTCTGCCCTGACTTGAATCACTGGGAAGTTTGAGCACACGCGTCACCCGGGCTGGAGACATTTTTTTTTTTTTTTTTTTTTTTTTTTTTTACCCTCAGCATTGTACGGAGCAGGACCAGTGTGATGGTACGGTCCCCGGCCCCGCAGCTCGGAGCGCCCCGCGCCCCCAGCCCTGGGGCGCCGGCCCGCGCCGCTGACGGCAGCGCCTCTCGCCCCGCCGCCGCGCCGCCTTAACGGGAGGAGGGGCTCCTCGGGGGGCTGTCACTCTTCCTAAGCCTTTCCTTTCAAGCTTTGAATGTGAGCTGCCCTCTAGCCCCCCTCTCTCCTTCCCTCCCTCCAGCACATCGTAAAGAGAAGGAGGGGGAAAAGAAAAAGGTTTCAACAACAGGCTGGGCCAATGGCAAGTGGCGAGGCAGGGAAAGGGGGCCGAGCGAAGGGAGAAAAAAGTGGAGAAAGGGAGAAAGAGAGCGATAGAGAGCAGGCTGGGGGGGATGTGTAAAAGAAGAAGCGTTGCTAATTTTTTTTTGTTTGTTTGCTTTTCCATGCATGCATAATGGAGCCTAATCAGAGCACGTTGCTGCTGCTCGGAGGGCACTTTTGTATTTAAAGCCTTGCAAAGAAAAAAAGATCCACAGACGGATCCGCAGAGCAGCTTGCAGGGCTTGTTGACAACAGCAGCAGAATCAGTCGGCCAGAGAGAAAGAGACCGCGAAGGCTGGCTCTTCCTTGCCCGTGCTCTCGTCTTGATAGCGGGGAGAGACGATCCTTCTCCTCGCCATCCCAAAGCGCGACCCGTACCGAGAGGGAGTGAGCAGAACCGGGACTGTGAACGAGACCGGAGCGACTGGCATGTACAGAGATGCTGCGAGCGGAGAGTTAAAAACTCCCGAGGAGGCAGCAGCAGCAGCTGGGCATTTATTTGGGGGGACAAACAAA
>JAWWEU010000091.1:34587680-34598992 GCA_035583155.1 Acropternis orthonyx
CGGCGCTCATCCAGCTCAACCACACCCGGCGCGGCCCGGCGCTCGAGGACTGCGACTGCGCGCAGGACGAGAACTGCCGCGCCACCCAGCGCGCCATCGAGCCCTGCCTGCCCCGTACCAGCGGCGGCCCCGGCGGGCCCGGCGGCGGCGGCCCCGGCGTCATGGGCTGCACCGAGGCGCGGCGGCGCTGCGACTGGGACAGCCGCTGCAGCCTGGCGCTCAGCCGGTACATGGCCTACTGCGGGAAGCTCTTCAACGGGCTGCGCTGCACGCCCGAGTGCCGCGCCGTCATCGAGGACATGCTGGCCGTGCCCAAGGCCGTCCTGCTCAATGACTGCGTCTGCGACGGGCTGGAGAGGCCCATCTGCGAGTCGGTCAAGGAGAACATGGCCCGCCTCTGCTTCGGCGCCGACATGGGCGGCAACGGCGCGGGCAGCAGCGGCGGCTCAGACGGCGGCCTGGAGGAGTACTACGACGAGGACTACGAGGAGGAGCCGAGCCAGAAGGGGAGGGACGAGGCGGAGGACAATGCGGGCTCCGAGCCCGGCTTCCCCGTGCAGGCGGACAGCGCCGGCCGGCCCGCCTCGGCGGCCGGAGCGCTGCTCGCCTCCATCTTGCTGCCGCTGCTGCCGCCGCTCTAGCACCCCTCCCTGCCCGCGTCCCTCCCTGCCCCTCCCCACCCACCGCCGGGCCGGGCCGGGCCAGCCCCCCGCGCCGAGCCGCCGCGGGCCTCCTCTCGAGCCCTCCCGCGGCGACCGGGGATCCGGCCGGCGGGGCCCCTCGGCTCGGAGCCGCTCTCAGTGCTCCGGCCGCGGATCCCCCGAGCCCTCTCCCGGCGCCCCGTGCCCCCTCTCCCCCTCGCTCCCCCCCGCAGCCTTCGCCCGCGCCCTCCCCGGAGCGGCGGCCGGAGCTCAGGGCCGCCCGTGTGTCGGGTGTCGGTCTCTAGTGTGCACTATGCAATTGCTGCCACCCTGCCTTCGTGTTACCGGCGGGCGGAGCGGCCGCAGAGACTGAGAGCGAGGCCGCCAGCCGCCCCCCGGCACAAACCGGGAGCCGTGGCACGCTGGTAGTGAGGGGCTTTTAGGCGTTTTTACATGAAGGTTAGTAAGAGGTGAGCAACCCAAACTTGCTGCCAAAGCGTTGCCGTACTGGTTAGTCAGCAACCTGATTATCATTCGCCGCGTCTCGCTCTTCGTGATGCAGTGGTGCCTGAAAGGGGGTTACACCGCATCTGCCATTAATTAAATTTAGGGAAATAACAGACTGAATAAATAAGGTGGTTTACAGCACTCACTCTTGCACACACATCTTTCCTATAACAAAAGCGTGCCAGCAGCCGTCTCTTTTTCTGTAACCTAGCGACATTAAAAAAATTTTTTTTTCAGAGTTGTTGGCTATACTGAACAATGCAACTTTTGTTTTAAAAGAGCTCTGCACTGCCATCTTTGAAAGACACTTTTAAACTCGAGAACATGTATGTACAAATAGCCTGAAAAGTTTTATTGCCTCGTCATATCAGGGTGCTGACCTCTGGTAAATCTTATATTAAAAAAGTATTTAAAACTGGGATTTGTTACCAGTCGCTCTTCATTGTATATAGAATTCTATAAATTGTATGCTTTGGGGATAATTTATTTAAAAAAATAATAAAAATTTTTAATTCCGCGTCCTGTTTGCCAGATAGCTGCATTTGCTATTCGTTTCTGGAAAGGTACAGATTTCATTTTATGTTTAAAGGGATACCAGCAACACTGATTAAGTGCAGTATTCTCTAGAACATCAAACGTACAGTGTATTTTACAGGTTGAAAGTTAACTTTCTTATTTGGAGAGATTTTATGAACGTGTTAGAATTGTATAAATGCATTTCTGAGCTGCCTTAAACTTTGTATTTTTTATAGGAAGCGTAAAAAAGGCCTGTGTTTTAAATGTGTATGGCTTTTTGTATTTTCTAAACGTGTAAATTAGTAAAGAAAGAGCTTTAAATAATGGATGCGGTGAAATTGTTTTCCAGGGACACTTGAACTCTCAGAACCCAAGCTGGGGTGGGAGGGGGAGGCGGGGATTGAACCACAGAATAACAAACCAAAAAACAGTCAACAAACAAAAATCTCTGTCTGCCTGTAATACTTTACATAGATGTAAATTACTGCTATTCTTACTTTAATGAATAATTACATGCAAGAAGTAAATACAGCTTTGAAAGTACTACTTTAAGTGAGTTGTTGATTTTATAATGCGTTGGCATGGTAACTTGCCAGTACCAGAAGAGAGTAAAGCAATTCAAGGACACTGCTGCTGTATGTATGTAGAATTACTAGTGCACCGTGCTTTCTTCGCCGAGGGACGTTGCTTTCGCTGACGCTTGTAGAAATGCTCCTAGGCGTGCAAACAAGTGGTGAGAAATACATCACACAGAGGTGGCAAGCGTTTCGAACAAGGCTTCTCTTGAGGCAGGCAGGGGCGCAGGCATCAAGGCGGCTACAACAAAACGCGAAGTTTACCATTCAGCCTGCCTTCTCCCACAACGAAGAATGCAAAAGTAAACACACTGAAGGGATCAGCAATTGCTAGATCTTGTAATGCTGTTCTTAGGAGTTGCTTTGCATCGTGCTGAAGCCTGGTTTGCTGCCAGAGCTACTGATCTACACTCAAACACCCTTAGATAAATAATTACACTCTTAAGCTGTGTCGAGTGCTGATACACTTGACCTTGTAAATAGAAATGTTTGCAGTAGGAATAAACTCCAGCATTGGAAAGTCTTTTAAACATTAACACAAAAGAGAGAGCTCAGTCCTCTGGGGATTTGAGTTTGGACTGTCAAGCTAAGCACATAAAAAAAAAAAAAAAAAAAAAAGGAAAAGGAAAAAAAGCAGAGGGAAAAAGTTTATTTATCTTCTATTCATGGTGTTTATTTAAAGCTTTTCATTTTAAAGGCTGTAATTGGAAGGCGAGTCAGAAGTTTAAAAGCTACCACAAATAAACTTTGACCAAGGGGACAACAGATTAGCAAGATAGTGTCTTTTTCATCTTACCAGATCGTGACAGAGCACAAATCCGCATCTGTCCATTGTATAATTAAAAAAAAAAATAGAAATCCCTGCTCCTGGATTAGTTATTTCAATGACAGATTATTTTATTATTTCTTGAGGGTGTGAATTTGATTATGTTGCCCAGCAATAAATGCACGCAAGTCCACTTGCACATTCATAAACCAACCCCAAATAGTTGTGATACCAAACAAGTGTGTGGGTATGGTGTGCGGCTATGATTTGAAGTTTGTTTTTAAAGTCCTCTCAACGGTTGAGTAAGCATATTGTTAAAACAAAGCTGGAAACTGTTTCTTCAGGAGCAGAGAGTAGTTGAGTGAGACGTGTAAATAGAGTCAGTTTTCTATACGAAGTGCTGAGTTCACAATTGGTTAGGGATGATCTCAAATACTTCTTCAGAAGATGACCAGAAACATATTTTCAGTTTGTCAACAGTTCGTACCCTTAAGGACTATTTAACTCGTTGTTGATGAAAAATTAAGTCCCAGCTAAAAGCCTTTATTTTTCTTCAGTTAGGAGTAAAGACATTAGCACTAGAAAAGGGCTGATAATTAACTGCTACAATAAACTCAAGATTTGATTTTACAGGCTCTTGTCAAAAGCATCTGCCTGGAATAAATCAACACTGAGCACCAGTAGGCAGGGCAGACTCACATGTATGTTTCCTTCTCCACAGAAAATGGATTGTTTTAATTTAAATAATTGTACAATAAATACAGCTGAACTAATTCTGTCCTGTGAGCTCCTCTCCATAAAGAGATAACTCTGGGTTTTATTGTGTTATTGAAGTAAGCACGGTTTCCAGGAGAAATGGTTGCCAACAAAGCCTGTGCAGATGTTGATGTCCATCAAATCTGTATGTCTTTTGCTTGATTTTCAGACAAATGGAAAATTTGAGATGTCAAATAATGTAGAAAGGACAGACTCAAGCAAGGAAAAGACTTCATGTTCCCTGACAGAGTGAGATTTGTCACAGGAAAGGAAGTTCTCCTGTTTGTCTGGGTATTTGACAGTGCTCTGTGCTGAGGTCCTGTCCAGCCTATCTTCCAGGGGGAGAAGGAACTTTCCATAATTTCATGTAAAATAATCCAGTAGGTTCTGCTCTCTTTTCATTCCCAGTTACCAGGTTTGAATTCTTGGTGACAGTTTATTTGTCTTTGCAGGCACTTCAGTGACAAATGTTTAAGGGAGTGTGGGACAATGGTGGAGAACAAGGAGGCAGTTCATTGAACTGACAGTGACCATACAGTAAATAGAGGGAGATTCAAGCTTCACTGATCACCCAAGCACACAGCAAAGCTTTTGTATGCAATCACAATGGACATAACATAAGGTCTCTGTTTATTTTTAACACTATACACCAATGTGTACAGACAGGCATACATAACTTTAAAATTGTTATGAAACTAAGCCTTACAATGGCCATAAGCAAGCTCTGGTTTGGCCAAGTCTTTTCATGGTCACGTTGGAAGGCATCATGGATTTTAGTTACAATCTCCTCTCCACTCCTCCTAAGAGCTGTTGGCGTACCAGATCTCTCAATGCAGGCATGCATCTATAGGGCGTATCTCAAATTGGGCTGCAAAGGTGGTTGCAGGCAGCTTTGCAGATGCAGGACAAAACATTCCCTCTCAATGCAATGCAAAACCAGTACTTACTTTTTGTTTGTTTTTTGTTTTGGAGGTTTGTTTTTGATTTGGAAGGTGAGAGGTACTTCAAAATAGCCAAAGTGCACCTATAAAATGTAGTGGGACACAAAATCATCACCAACTGAGTCACGGAAAATGTTTCTTAAGTGACTGAGTTGCATTGCATTTTCAAATGTCCCTCAAAAAATTCAGACCTTCAAGTAATTTTCTTCCTCTCTCCAGTAATAACATCAGACACTGCCTGTGGTAACATACTCCTTGCAAGTCCTCTGGAAAAGTAGGTAGGTAGTTGTGCAACAGAAAGCATTTTCAAATAGGAAGAGCAGTGCTTCTCTATGAGATTCATTTCTGTGATACAGATTTGTAAGCACTAAAGTCGAAAGTTACTGTATTTTACTTGAAGCATTGGCTGTCTTAGACAGTTGAAAAGGCTCACATTGACTGTCTGAATGACATAAGTAATGTGCTATTAGCATAAATACTTTCTAAGACATCCATTTAATCAATTTCTTAAATAACAGAATGATCTACTACAAAATAGTGGACTGTATACACTATATTTTGGCACAAAGATGGTCATTCTCCCACTAGTAACCAGGGGCTCTAAATAAATGATTTCAACAATGTTTTATTAAAGGAGGACAAGAGCCCTAGAGCTGCATTAATCGGGAAGAAGTCGAGTGGCACTTTTGTTATGGAAATGTTAAACACATAATAGTTCAGGCAAACAATGTGGAGCCACTTCATTCTCTCAACCATGCTGACACCTCTTAAAGAGGAACTGCAGGGAAGGATGTGGGAAAGATTTGCTTTCTGAGGAAGCTTTCAGCTAATATTTTGGATATTTACCTCCAAAATTCAACCAGTGCAAATGTAACTGAAGGGCATAAAAATAAAACAATAAAGAGGGATAATTTATGCAGCTACTGCTAGCGATGAGAGCTTGGTGCTTAAAATCAAAGTAGTTATTGACAAACCTCTCTTTTCTTTAACTTTTTTTTTAAATGAATTTATTATGAGCCAAGTGGATAATATAACAGAAGGTGAATGTGCACGAAGAGAGATTTTTGTTAAAACAGTGATATAGCACTGATACTACGCCTTGGACATATGTCAGTGAAGGGAAAGAGGAACACCCTAGAGCAAGGAAACAGACAGACTGAGGTTTAGTAGGATGGGTCTTGAGATGAAGTGTGATATGTAGGCAATCTAGAAATACGTGAGTAAAGTCATACAGAGTGAAGACATGGCATCGTAAAGAGAGATTCACTTTCAGAAGTGGTATTTTGAATGGGTGAGAGTAAGAAAGGGTAAGGAAAGGAGATGACCATTGTGTAGAGAAGGTTTGGAGAATGAATAAATTGCATACTTGCTAATAAGGAGAAAGAAGCTTCAAAAAACATGCAGAAGGTAGCTGAGACACAGACTGAAAATAACAGGGGGGCAACACAGAAACTGGCTTTAGTAATGTTGGCATAGCCAGAAAACAAGAGTAATGTGGAAATAAGATGAATATTCAGCTTTGGGAAAGATTTTTTTCCCCACCTCCAGAAGCTGAAGGTGAAAACTATCATCCTCATGTTCTTGGTGTTCATGAGACTGCATCTCAAACACTGCATACAGTTTTGAGACATTTCCTCTCTCAAGTTAAGGAAGGATATTGATAAACTTAAGGGGCTGGTGGAAGACTGCCAAAATGGCTAGAGTTTCTGACCAAGAAGGAAAAGATGAGGGAACTGAACTTTAGTCCAGCTGAGAAGAGGCTACCAGGAATCTAACGGTAGCCTATAGCCATGGGATGGAGACTTTTGTGAATACTACAGGGCCAGACTCTTCTTGGTAGTGTTAGAAAAAAGGTACGACAAGGTGCAGCAGGCACAAACTGTGGCTGGTAGATTCATACTGAGCATTAGGGAGAAGTCTGCCAGGAGGTGAAGGAAGTAATACAGCACCAAGACAGGATTCCTAGAGGAACTCTGTTATCTCCATTGCTAGAGGTTTTCAAGACTTGACTAGCAAGAATCACATCTGACTTCATCTAGTCTTGGCTGGAATACAGCTTCAAGAAAAAGTTGGGTGTGGATGATCTCTGGAGATCCCATTAAATAGCTTTCTATTATTCCATGATTTTACTAGTTGATCTGATGACATCCGAAAGGCTCCTTGAGTAGATATAGAATGAGATCAAGACTCAGGAATTCATAAGGCATAATTCAATGGAGATGGTGATGGATGGAGCTTGAGGAGAGGATGTGGCTGTTTCACATTCCCACTAGGGCAGAGAGGGTGAAAAAAACATTTGAGAAGGGGTCAGTGGAAATTTAGGAAGCAAGTGGACACAAAACCATAGAATTTAGTTCAGGACCTGGAGAAAGGGGGAGAGAAGAGGTATAACACAAGGGAAATAGTGAAATCTAAGGCAATATAATGAGGAAAAGGGAAATGTCTGATGGTAACAGTTATGAACTGGAAAATAGGCAATTTGATTGGAAAAGGGAGGGATAAGGTTGGGAAAAGAATTTGAAAGAAACTGTGAGTGCAGAAGGAACCTCTCTTTCCTTTGCAAGACAGAAATGCTTGTTTATAATCATGTCCTTGGCACTCATCACCACAGTCTCTTGTTGAATTGAAACAATAGAAATAAAAGACAACTGAATCTTCTCCCTTACGTCTGTCTATATGTAAGTATAGACAATGCAGATACAGTGTATTTTTAACAAAGTAGTATCTGGAAGTACTAACGCAGTACACAGTGTTCTATGTAGTCACAAAACACACACCACTCATGTAAATAAACATAGCTTTCTAGATGTCATCTGTTAATACAAAATCAAGCCACGTCTGTTTATAATATACTAAAATAATGCAGTTACCTACTACTTTTTGGTGTGAGTGTCCTAGTTTTAATTGTTTTAAAAATATAGAAAGCTAGGTGGTTTAAACAGAACAAATACAAACACTAAAATTTCTGGTCATCTCCTGGCAATGACACTAAGCCGTCTAATTCAAACAGTGATAGCAGCTGAGGAAGTGCTCATGTCAGCATGATCTTTGTAGTTTTAACATGATGACACTTAAATTTGGAAATTTCTCTGGCAGGGTACTTGCCTGTCTTCTGAAATCCTCTTGCATTCTGACATATTGCATCCCTACAAAGAGGAAATCAGAAAATAATGGCAGGAGGCTTGCACTGGATGAACAAGGAGCTCCTGGACAAACAAGTAGCTTACAGAGGGTGGAAGCAGGGAATGGTAGCCCAGGAGGAATACAGAGAAATTACCTGAACAGCCAGAGAGATAGTTAGGAAAGTTAAAGCACTGACAGAAATAAATCTGGCCAAAGACATCAAGGGTAACAAAAAATGCTTCTTAGATTCATCAGCAATAAAAGAAAGATTAGGGAAAATGTGGGTCCTCTCAGAAAGGATACAAGACATCAAATTACCTAGGACATGAAGAAGACTGAGGAACTCAACATATTTTTTTGCTTCACTCTTCTCTTGTAAGTGCTCCAGACACACCATACAAGTTGCAAAAGGTGAAGGCAAGAATTAGGAGAGGGAAGAACCACCTGCTGTGGAAGATGATCAGGGTCAAGAACATCTAAGGAACCTGAACATGCACAAGTCCATGTGACCTGATAAGACGTATCTGAGGGTCCCAAGGGAAGTGACTGAGGAAGTGGTTAAGACACTGTCCACTGTATTTGAGAAATCATGTAAGTCCAGGTGAAGTTCCCAGTAACTGGAAAAGGGGAAAATTTCATTTTTTAAAAGGGAAATAAGGAAGATCCAGGAAACTACATACCAGTCAATCCCACCTCAGTGCCTGGCAAGATCATGGATCAGATCCTCCTGGAAACTGTGCTAAGGGACATGGGAAATAATCAGGTGATTGGTGAAAACAAACATGGCTGCACTAAGGGCAAATCATGCCTGACAAATTTGGTGACCTACAGCAGGATTACAACAGTGGTGGATAAAGGAAGGGTAACAGACATCATGTATGCAGATTTGTGCAAAGCATTTGACATTGTCCCACACAACATCCTTGTCTCTAAACTGGAGAGACATGGGTTTGGTGGATAGAACACTCGGTGGATTAGGAATTGGCTGGATGGTCACAGTCAAAGAGCTGCGGTCAATGTGTCAATGTCCAAGTGGAAACCAGTGACGAGTGTTGTCCTTGGGGATAGATGTTCGGACTGGCACTGTTTAACATCTTTGTTAGTGACATAGAGAGTGGGACTGAGTGCAGCCCCAGCAAGTCTGCTGATGACACCAAGCTGTGTGGTGCAGTCAACACACTGGAGGGAAGGGATGCCATCCAGAGGGACCTTGACAGGCTTGAGAGGTGGGGCTGCGTGAATCTCATGAGGTTGAAAAGAGCCAAGTGCGAGGTCCTACTCCTGGGTTGAGGCAATCCCAAGTACAAATAGAGGCTGGCAGGAGAATAGATAAATACTGGAGAGAAAGACTTGCAGGTGGTTGTGGACAAAAAGCTTTATGTGACCTGGCAATGTGCACAAGCAGCACAGAAGGTCAACCACATCCTGCCTCCATCAAAAGAGGCATGACCAGCAGGTTGAGGGAGGGTATTCTGGTCTTCTACTCTGCTGTTGTGAGACCTTGCCTGCAGTACTCCTACCTGGAGTACTGCATCCAGATTTGGGACCCCCAGCACAATAAAGATGCTTACCTCTTGGAATGAGTCCAGAGGAGGGCCACTAAATTGACTGGAGGGCTGGAGCACCTCTCCTATGAAGACAGACTGAGAGAGATGGGGCTGTTCAGCATGGTGAAGAGAAGGCTCTGGGAAGGTCTTTTAGCAGCCTGTCAGTATCTAAAGGGGAATTAGAAGAAAGCTGAAGAGGGACTGTTCACAAAGGCATGAACTGATAGGACAAAGGGAAATGGCTTTAAGCTGAAGAAGGGGTATGCTTATGTTAGATATTAGGAAGAAATTCCTTACTGTGAGGATGGTGGGGCACTGAAACAGGTTGTCCAGAGAGCTCTCTGACCCTGGAGGTGTTCAAGACAATGATTGTTGGGGCTTTGAGTATCCTGGACTAATGTAAGATTCCCTGCCCTGGGCAGGGGTATTGGAACTAGAAGATCTTTAGAGTTCTTTCCAATCCAAATTGTTCTATGTTTCTATGATTCCACAGGAATCACCATCACACTCAGTAGTGATGTTCTTCATGTTGTCTCTTTTCAAGAGTTACATTGTCATTCTAAACTCATTCAAAGATTTTTGATGCCATGTAAAAGTGGCAGAAGCAAAGCAGCAATCCACAGAAACTCTTATGCTATCTTATTTTTCATATTAGTGTATTCAGGTGTATACCATAGGTTTGCAAATTAATCTAGAGGACATGGCAAAGTCAAGTATAGACATATGTGTTGATCTGTGCATCTCAGGAATAGAGGCATGGAAGAAAATGCAGTATAAGAGTGTGGATTTTATAGAAAGAAGTGAAAGAACAAATGTGCCAAATAGGCTGCCCAAAACATCTTACCTTTTTATGATGTAAAGTCTTGTTTGCATAGTTCCAACTCATTGAGTGCTGTTAGAGGTAGTCTGAGATTGCAGTAGCGTGACTGTTGTTAGTATTCAGCCCATGGCTTTATTTCTCTACTTAGAGAGAAAGATGACTCCGTTAGCTAAATGATGGCTGAGAAGACACAAGGTTATGTGGATCAACAGTCAGCTAACACTTGGGTTTGGCCTGGTGTAGCTAAAAGACTTGGCCTAAAATCTCCTGGAGTGAGTAAAGCTGTTAGTCTGCATGTGTTCAGGAACATGTTACTATGCAAAAGGTATTGCTGGAGAGGACAGATTTGTAAAACAAGAATGATATGAAATATGAGAAATGGAAATATTTTCCCTTTTGGACTGCTCAACCTTTGAGTGGTTTACTCTTCGGCAATATTAGGCTAAATCTCAGAATATACTGACTGCATGTACAGTCTAAATATATTCAGAAATAATTCTGACACTTTTCAGATCTCATTTAAAACACTTTGGTCAGAATATTGTCTGGTTTGTTGACAGCAAACTGGTGTGCAGTAAGCAATGAAAAGAGCTATAGCAACGAATCTCTTCCTCTGTATTAAGAACCATCCTTTCCTGTAAACTGTATGTAAAAGCTAGCTGAAGTCTGCCTTTATGGTATTCATGGGAGCAAATTTGATTTTCTCGAGTAGTTTGATAGGGAAAATTTGTTAAACTTATGAGAACGAGCGAAAACATTGTGTGGTGATGCGCTCTCAGCCCAGAACTGAAGCCCAGCATTGTCATAGTACTCAGCTGTGCACATCAAGGGAGATGGTTGTACATTGGTAGCTCTGACTCAGAAGATGTTATGTTCCTGTTTTGCAGTAGGGATAACTGAGGCAGAAACTGTTCCTAATCTAGCCCTGATTCTACTTAGGCCCTACCTTCATCCCAGGGTAGAGAAATACTTTAATCAACACACCAGTTACTCAGTTGTCTTCCAGAATGCTACATTAGCAGGGCACTGCTGTTTGGAAACGTGTTCAAACTTTAATATGTCTGTTGTCCTTTGGGGTGAGTAGATTAAGACAGGGTGCAGAAAGCTGGTTAAGTTACAA
>JAWWEU010000091.1:34621863-34635217 GCA_035583155.1 Acropternis orthonyx
AGTAAAACTGCATTAGGTACAAGTCTTCAGATTATTTAGGCCTGTGTTTGTTAAATATCCATTCATTATAATAACGACTTGCTCCATTGTATGAAATTTCTTTTTTTCCCTGGTTTGCCTTGTCTTATTGCAGCTCTCTGTCCTGCAGTGAGCATCCCACTTTTTGATAAAAAAAAAAGAGCTAAATGATCACAGACCATTGTTTCACATGAAGCTTATCCTTTTCAGAGCACGGGACCATGTAGTCTATAGGGGTATTTGCAGAGAATAAGCCAGTTATGCAGAGGATGGCTTTGCATTCACAGAAGAAGCGGAGAAGTGTCAAAAGGGATGGGTAGGAGGAGAAAGACCTGCCCACAAGCCAGCTGATGGGAAAACAAGAGAATCTTGCACCATCTTTGGTTGTCTTATGCAAAGTTGGATGGTCACAGGACAGGTGTCATTAGCTGCATGTTTCTAATGGTCTGTATGCAGCTCTTCAGACACCTGAGGTGAAAGTAATCTCACCAAATACAGATGTCTAAGATACATTTAATCTAAGTGGTACATGAGCCCTTATAGTCAATAGAAAGCTACAGGCACATCTAGAAGATGGCTCACCTCACTGCCAGGAACATACCTAAGACAAGTGATACCAAAAGCCCTCAAGAAATGTCAGGGTTTCTCCATTGTCTAGGTGGTATCAGGTGAGATGAATCTATGCCACGAGACATGATAGCAGGAATGAGGGGCAGTCAGAGTCTCAGCAAGAGTCAGTAGAAGTAGGGAAACTTTAAGACTGCTGAAAGATCATTTTGGGCCAACAACTTCAGAGTAACAAAAAGTAAGTGAACACCACCATGTTGAAGCTCTTATATGCAAATGCTTCAATTTCCAACGGCTAAAATTAGAATATTGATAATTCTCAGTATTGGGAGGAAGTTTGAAAGATACCTCCATTAGTATCTGAATTTCAGTTGGGGTACAAAGAAGTTTTAACTACTATTCTTTAGCCACTGGATATGTAAGAAGACTCAAGATGACACAGCCAACAGTCCTACAAGAAAATATGTCATATCTAATTTACTGCTCCTTAGTTGTCCCTTGAGATCAAGAAGAACTGGGCATGTTGAAAACAACAGCATGAATGAAAATTACACTTCTCTAAATTGGTAGAACCCAAAGGTGAAAGAGAATTGTTAGATATGTTATATATATCTGTCTAGACTTTCTGCAGGTAACTGGTACATAAACAAGATGTTAAAACAGTAAAAAATTATGATTATCTGATGTATAATAACAATGGCAAACAGTGTGATATAAATATTTTTATGTGATTATGTGCATCAGTCACACAATCTGAATATCTGTATTGTATTCAGATTTGATCATTGCATTTCAAGAAGAGAGCATCTAACACAGAATAGTTCTTTATGTAAAGATATGGCAGGATTTCAAGAAACAAGATGTTAAAATGGAAGTTCTCTTTAGTTCTGCAGTTCTCAGTGTTTCTAGTGGGCACCCTTGGGTGTAGCATTAGAAACAGCTGGGAACAGAGACTAGTCTTATAGCAATACGTGAGGTGCCCTTTATTCTTTCTGATTTTGAACCTACTTTTAAACCTTATCTATGCAGGATGATTATTTCCCCCTTAATTTTCTGAGCATTTAATTTTGCCTCTGACTTTCATGATGCCTTCAATTTTCTTTCCCTTCCTTTTCCCCTCTCCACCATCCCCATCCCCCTCTGATATATGCTGTTTGGTTTGGAAGTTCTCCGAATGACTTTGAGGATTAGGAAAGCAAAAGGGAAAGTGGATGATTTAAAGAAATGTACCAATACACCCTTTCAGAGGCAGAGCAGCTTACAGGACAGAGAAAAACAGTAACTGTGCAAAGGTACCTGAAACTCTAGTCTACTTAGCAGAAGTGATGTGGAGATTTGTCATTGTTCCTTGTAGATGCCCTGAAGTTTTTTGAAAAAACGTTCATACTCGAACAGGTGTGCACCAGTCTAGATCCCTGAACATGAGGTATTCCCAGGCTGAAAGGAATGATTTATTTTGTTAATATTGTATCTGTAAGGCCTTTTGAAAACATGAGGTGCTACTTAAATATTATTATATTCAAATAATAAAATAAATACTTGAAACATCAAATATTTAACCCTCTCCTTTCCAGAGAAACACAAAAATATAAGACTGTTCTAATAAATCCTTAATTTTACAGATTTCCTGCTGAAGTTTCTGACTAACGGTAAGTTATTTGTTCAGAAAGATTTTATGGTGCTCATAAAAAAATTCAATTGCAGTTTTAAAATAACTTGTAGTTTTTCTGTAACATGATGCTGCCATCTCAGTTCCCAGAGGGTATATTAAATTCAAGTAGCAATAACAAATCATTTAAGCAATAAATAAATAACCTGAGACTGAGTTGTTAAGAGTTAATAGTCTCCCATACACTCAATAGAGACTGAGGCTCCACTCTATTAAAGTGACCCCCGGGGCCATGGGCCAAATTGCACCCAGTTGTTTTGTGGAAGGTATTCATCCCTCACACATTCATTTCCTTCTTTATGTTGTCTCCTTTCATCAGTGAAGGCACTCTGCAGTCCCTGAGTCCAGAGAACAATTACGGTACAGTCTCAGAGAAAAGAAAGAAAACTGGGGTCATAAATATGTTAAATGGGTACGTGGGTTTAAGTGGCTTTGTAAACTAAACACGAGGGAAACCTCAGACTAATTAATGAATATGAAGCAGCATGATAGGAATGTTTTAAGGGGAAATTCACATTACACACACACACCCCCACACACCTCAAACTTAAAAAAAATTTTTTTTCTTCACATTCAAAAATTCATTCCAGCAGGATAATCATGACAGAACATATCCTTATGTTTTGCTGAAATGGTATTAAGGTAGGAACTAGCTGCAGAGATAGCTGAGCTGTTAACTCATTCTAATCGTCTTACTGGAAACTGAATTCTTTCCTCCACAAAGATCAGCCATTTATCATAATAGTGAAGCTATGCAAAAAAAGCCAGGAAGATTTAGAACTCAAGCCAAAATCACTGTTTAGCTTTACCTTGTGTGCCAATTCCTGACCTGATTTATACTCCCAACTAAAATTAACATGGATTCATTGATTGTCAGCAGTATCAGAATTTCATCCTGTAATGTTATTACATTATGGGCCCAGAACAGCAGCCTTCATTCAGTCCTAATGGTGGAACAATTTTTGACCTCAAGGTCTTCTGTTCTCATATGGGAAAACCAGCAGGAGGCAGAAGAAGGGCAAAAGGATCTGTGGGCTTTTCCTTACTTATAAAGCTTTTTCCTTAATTTATATTAGTCCAAATTCAGGGGAATTTTGTTCCCGAGATCTACTCTATGCCTCTGCTGCCAGTGCTGTCTCTAGATTCATAACTGATTTCCATGGGAAGTTCTCTGGGTCTTGCTTTTGGGGAAAAAAAATTACATGTTAGAAAACAAAACTATATGTTTAGATGAAATGAAACTCCATGTGGAGAAAGACCAAAATATAGGGGAAGTATTGTTTTCATCAAAAATCCTGGAGAAAACTCATAGTTCTGTGCAGAGGTGTGGGTAGGGTGTTTTGTTTGTTTGTTTGGGGTTTTTGTTTGTTTGTTTGGGGGTTTTTATGCAATGTTATGTTCTCATAGGAAATACAAATCAAGGTAGTGTCACCAGTAGGAGAGTAGAACTTTGCTCTGAAGGTCCATGTATCTTTGCCTTTTCCAGAGCCCCCTCAGGACACCGCTTACTTGTTATGAGGTTGATGCTGTCCATGTGTCTAGTAGCTGTGATAAATCCCAGGTTATCTAGGTGAATTCTAAAGAGGAAGCAAGATCCATCGAGATGGCAGCTGCTTTTGCAGCTGTGGATCAGGCAAGCTGCATGCTCTGTTGGCATAAGAAGTGAGATGACTGGAATTCAGGAGAGATGAGTTGCTGTTTCTGCTGCTGTTTGTAACCCCTTTTTAATTTTCTACAGTGTTTTTGTAAAACATGACATCCCTGCACCCTCAGCAGTTATGGCCAGATGCTTCTCAGGGGACAGAGACCATCCCCTCTGAAGGGAGATGAAGGAGTATAAACTAACTAGAGTCTCCACACTGGGCGGAGGAACATCATGAGTGCCTCTTTTGCTTGAAAATCTGTAGCTTTGCAGATTTTGGGTACTCTTTTCAATCAGTAGCATATCATGGCTGGTTGGCGATATGGGAATGTCTCTGTCTGTGAAAGGTAACTAGAGAGGAATCTGTTCTCCCCTTCAGGCAAAATGGGATAAACCTTGAACTGATAGTGGAAGTAGTTTGAGCTGCTCTGGCTGATTGCCCAAGACAGAGTGGAAATGGCAGTGAAATCCCACCCCCTGATAGGTAGTGTTGAGTTGCTCATAGGACTCTACTCTGACCATGATGGACTTTAAGGACCAGGTCTGCTGCTGTCATAAGCCTTTGTTCTTCCCCTAACTCCACTGTCCATTGCACAAATTGCTGCTTTGCATGGAAAGTTTCAGAATCCATTAAGAATATTTCAGAAGGCTACGAATGAGCAAAACAGAAGCTTACTATATATGTCATTATTGCTGCAATTAATACATGCATATTATAGTATTGATTCTATGATTGCACCTTTGTTTTTGTTATAATCTTCTGCTTTAATTTTTCCATTTTACCAGTTTCAGCCTGTGTTCTGTAGAAAAGGCCCCACTCCTGCACAACTAATGTCAAGGAGAGATTTCAGTTGAGTTCAAAGGAGGGAAGTTTTAAGCCCCTGTTTAGAAGGATGACAAAACTTAGTCACTGATCCTCCTAGGCATGGAGAGGAAAACTTTTCAATAAGCCCTCCCAGGGTTTCAGAATATGGTTTTTTTTAACTTTTCTGTTTAAACATGCTGTTGAAAAGTGGCTATAGCATAGGAAGAGGGGCAATGACAAAATTAGGCTTGCACAGTTAGCCTGTAATACTATCAGTACATTATGGACATAGTTACATCGAAATGTATCTAAAGTGTTTATTCACTAACACTTGAAATATTCCCAAGTCAAAGCTTTCCATGGAAGGCAGTGAAAAGAAGTTTTCAGAAAGGAGCAAGTGAGCTGGTTTAACTCCTTGCCAGGAAAAGACCATTTTCTTTCTGTCCACTTGGCCTTCTTCTCAGCTGACAAACCACCATTGTCTTCAATGCAGTGACACTGATCTATAACAGCTTTTCAGCTAATGGATAGTTCACAGGCTACTTCTGGTTTTTGTCAAGTGTAGTCAAGATTTGTAAGTATTTTCAGCTCCTTTTTTTTTTTTTTTTTTCTTGCAAACTTTTCCCCAACTGTTTTACTTGCTGGCCTATCAGTGAGCTGATCTGCTAGTTTAAATGATCTAAGCAGGAGGATTAAGGGTAATTTGCATCCTATAAATGAAATTAAGGGATGAATAATGTAAAAGAACTAAAACAGGCAGAAGGATTTCAAGATCAAAATCCATTTTCTGTACACTAGCATGTAACAAGTGACATCACTCCAGATGAAGGACAGAAACAAAGGCAGTGCTTTCATTGGGCCATCTTTTTCATAGTTATTATTTATTTATTTTTGCTATTCATTTAACTCAAGGCAGAGCATGGGCTGAGAAAGGAATTTAGGATTTCAGCCATCCTCCCAGCATCAGCAAAACAATAAATAGTGTTCAGTCTTTTATCCTTTGAACACTCTGAAGATCCTTGTAGTCTGCAGAAGTGTTAGGCATGCCAAAGGAGCCCAGAGTGGGGCCTTTAGTGAATAGACTTCATTGTGTCTGGTGACTGCACAGGTAGATAGTGACAAGGCAGACCATGTCCAGTCCTAACAGCAGTCTTTGTATTTGGAAGGTGATTCTTTCAAACCCTCTGTTCTGCTACATCTGATCATCCTGTGCTTTTCCTAGACAGGGTAGATGAGAACAAAACTGCCTCACCTTCATTTCTGGCTTCAGCATGGGGGCAAGCGTGGCACAGACTGAACTGGGCATTCTGTTTCTATACCAGTGTTTCCTGCTCACCTGTTGACTCCCCATTCCAGCTCCTGACATATGGCTATGCGTTGAAACCATGCAAGCACTATGACAACTTAGTATATTTTTAAATTATAAAGAGAGGAATATAATCTAAATTTGTTCTCGCTGAGGTTTCCTATTCAAACAAAATAGAATGCTAAGTGTTATCTTGGTAGGTTTTCCACTTTGGTAGCATTTCAAAGACATGTGAAAAGAAGAAAAAATTTATCAATAATCCACTGTCTCTTTGGCTATTAAAATTGTCAGGAGACTAAATCAAGTTTTTAATGGTCAGCAAAAAAAAATTCAGTAAATATAAGAAACTAGGAGAACATCTCTTTTGGCATCTGTAAAATATCACCTGGTACCACTTAGCCTGGGTAGAGACATATGTGATAAAATTTATAGAGAAAATGTTAGTGTGCAGTTCAACTTGAAACAGAGAGCCTCAAAGCACACTCTTCATATTCTCAAATTGCTTCATGTGTGATATGATCTGTGGTAAGAAGGATAAGCATTGTCATCCAGTCAGTATTTACTTGTAGCTTCATAAATACCAGCTCAAGTATCCAGTTGATTTTTTAAAATTTACATATAGGCAGTTATGATTTTTAGACAAAGTGAATGATAAGGACCACATTAAAAAAAACACAACTGAATTTGCATATTAAATTATGGTGCATGTAAAGAATAATGGACAAGTGAAACAGAAGAAAAAAATCTGCCTTTGAGGTGATTGATTGATCCTGCAGTCATGACACCACCTGAAGGGAGGTTAAAAGGAGTTTTGGCACAGGGAGGCTGGAGGCAAAGAATGTTTATGCCCAGTAGCTTTCTTGTCTTTTTTTTTTTTTCTTTTTTTTTTTTCCTGTGAAAGATCAATCTGTCAAAGTAAAAGAAAAATAGACTTCCTGTCCATTGCATATACAAGTCCTTGAATTATCTTTAGCCGTTGCCTTTTCACTGAACTGTGAGACAACTTAATTTGAAATTACTCTTTTTGGAAATCCTAAACCCTTGACACATTTCATTAGGCACAAAATTATTACAGTTATCAGTTAATTTGTTTGAAGACTTGGTAAACAGTTGTTACAATGAGTTTTAGAGACATCTAGTAGTTAGCAGAAAAGGGAAGCTGTCTCCAATCCTTAGTTTATTTACTTAGCACTTATTAAGCACCACTTCTGTATCTACCAAAAAAAGAAATATTTTAAGCAAACCGTAAAAGTAGGCTTGACCCTTTCACAGGCACATCATAAATCAATTGTTAAAGCAAGGGTGAAAACTCTGAAAGAGGTCAGAGGTGGAAGAGAGGTCATCTCTGAGAAGGGACAGTGTGAAAATCCATGAGGGGTGGAGCTTAGCTGGAGATAAAGGCTGGAAAAAGGAAATTCTAGCAGTGCGAGGCTCTTACACCATTAAAGTTCCAATAAAATCATAGTTATCAGAGGGCCAAAGTTATTCACAGATCACTTCTAAGCCTGTAGCTTCAGTTGCCAGATCAGTGATGCCAGCTCATCTGCTTAGTGTCAAAGGGGCATTTTTTTAAGTGGAGCATTTGGTTTTAGTCATATGCAAAGTCAGAACAATGCTTCTATCCATTTCTCACGAATTGTACTATTTCTTCAACTAGGCTTTGCTTGATCTTGCGGCCATCAGGACAGAGAGGTTTATCTCAATGACATATTTTCTGTGGGCAAACTTTGATAACTTGGAAGCAAGCACTGTATAAAAATGTTTGATGCTATTCCCTGAGCAAGCAAGGAACTCTGTGTATGTTTGACTTCAGTGGTTTTGTCTGCATGTGCTAACTACCAACGCACCACTGTGTCCAGGACTGAGGCCCCAGACAGACTTGAGGGAACTGTATAGTGACACAAAATGGAAATAACACTCTGAATGCATTTACAATAGCATAAATAAAACACTACTAAATAAAGCGCTAATTTGCCACTTTGTCATCTCTGGATTTCATCTCATCTTCAGTCAAAAGGCATTAAATGGTGCAACCATAAGATATGTTCAGTCTTTAACCAGATTCATAGTTGTTTTGAGGTTTTTTATGCAGATTTTAGCTCAAACTCAGAATTTAAATGAAGAACTCTATTTAAGCATTTGTGTCACTCAATAGACTAAAGTTTAAATTCCCAACAATTAAAGTTATTCAGATTTAAATGGGAAGATTTCCTGATTGTTTTGTAACTGCACAATTTATAAGTCATAATGACATTCCTTCACTTTGTCCAGAAAAAAACAAAGGCTGATTTATTTCCTAATAACAAAGGCAAATGGTGAGGCTGTATGAAACTGCTTCCTTATTTTCAATGGGTCAGTGCCAGGCTGTTAGGTATCTTTGAACCCCTCCTCCCATCTATAGCCTTCCCCTGAAGCATAGGGCTCCAAAACATCACCAACCTGTGGAGCACACCACCTATTGAGTTATACTGGACACCCAGATAAGGTGCAGGTGATACCGGTGCAGTCTGCTGCAAGAGACCTGCTTGATATTCATTGTATCAGCACTGATTGCACTGGGCTTACTGAAACACAGCAGAGTGCATTCATCTGTCTAATGTATATACCTTCATTGATGCTGCATTGTGATGTAAACAATATCCTGTTCCTTCCTTATAGCAGCCTAATTGACAGCCGGGCATTTTGAGTGCTCCAAAGGGCTATTGTTGCGGTGAATGCCGTAACAATAGGATTTCATATAGGTTGGGGCTTAAGGAAAGTACAATGTCCTTTTTCTGATATAAAACCAGGAATTGTGTACCAGTTGAGAGCAGGATAATGGGTTCATCATGGAATTAAGGCTTTGGCTTTGTTGGGAATCAGCCACTTTATTTTTATAGATACACTTGTTTAAAAACTTCCCTTTGACTTAAATACATATATTGTCTCTGTAGTTGTATTTTTCAGAAACCATGTCTCACTACCCTGAATGATAGACTCACATAATGAAAAGCTTTAAACCATTGCTGTGTGTTAGCAGTTAGTGCTGAATCCTCTGGTGACTTCCACAGGCACCAGAAGGAAAGCAAACAAAATCACACCATTCATCTGAAGAACAATTTTGTGATAATATTGGTAACAGCTCAGCCTGGAAGTGAGATTTTTAGGCACAGTGGTTATTTTAAAATGCCCCTTAATTTTAAGTGCTTCCCATTGTTTGCCTCCCTCTGGAGACAGAATCCCTTCCCTTTCCATCTAGCAAATTGAGATACTGCCAGTCACAGGCTCTGTTTGAAGATCTGGCCCTTAACCTCTGGGGTTGTGAGAAAATATTGAAAAAGAAAGCTGAAAAATTCCTGATGTTTGGAAGGACTTCACCTAAATAATCACTGGTTAGAACCCTCTGGTAATGAGGGCATTGTGGTGCCTTCTGGTTATTGAACTTCAAGATGTTTCTCTGATGGCCGTGCATTTCATGGTGACAGGAACGAAGAATACGTGGATGGGAAAATGTCTTCAAGATTTGGAATGACAACAAATCAAAGTGGACAAAGGGCTGTAACTTGATCTACTTCAAAAAAGGTGCTCCCAGATCTCAACTAGTACTGAGCAGATATTCAACTCACCTGGTTCCTCTAGCCAAATTCTTGAAAGAGCATTTTGAAAGCCTCCCTTCTGCCTGGAAATGTTTGACTTCCATAATTGAGAGGGGTTTTTTTGAATGGCTGGGATTTTGCCCCTATGGAAGCCACACTGAAAGAGTGCTGAACATCCAAATTTTCAACGGAAATCAGTGGGTTTGACTCTATCTCAAGTAAGATTACCTTTTCACTTCTGATCAGTTAAAATTATTTAGGCTGAGATTCTGAAAACTGCTGAAGTTGCTTATGCATGCTTTTCCTGCTGAAGAAAAATGGGTCTTGTGTTTTCAGACAGGAATTCAATGACACACATAGACCCAGTCTCTAACATGTAGTGAGACAACAGCATAATCCCATACACATGGACTCTGGCAGTAGTGAAAAGCCTACCACTCTTGTTCTACCAGGTTCCAACAGATGTAGAAAATATGTGGAGTGTGTACCTTCAAGTGCATGGAAGTAAATCAAGCCCAGATACTGAGATCTCTCTCTCCTATGTATGTGTTCAGGTATGCATTGGAATGATCTTTTCCAAAATGCAGTGTATTTTAAATTAGGTTTTTCCCGCACATACATTCATGTGGTCAAAATTAATCTTTACACTGATTTCAATTCATTGAACATGTTTTAAGAGGAGGGGAAGAATGAAGTTTGCAATATTTTCCTGCTTGTGAGTTCACATGTGCAAACAACTCCTTCCTCTTATGCCCTCTTTCCTGGGATTCCTGAAACACACTCAAACAGCTTTGCAGAAATGTTTAGCCATCTCAGTGGCAGTTGGGCTGTTGTGATGACAGCAGCTGCTAGGTGAAGGAGGAAGAAACTTTTTTGGCACCGTTACCAAGTGCATTAGAGCAAGCTATTTGCAGATGTTGAAACCTGATTTGCGTGGAAGAGCAATTTCCTATTTTTATTATTACCAGGGATGGGCAGGTTCACATTGCCTAGATGGGCTCAGACCCAATACACTTGAAAATTCACTAAATATTCATATATTGCTTATTTTGAGTACCTTTGGGAAAGGAGCAACAGCAGCCATTTTTGTCAGAAAAAAAAGACAAAGTCTCTAGTGGAAAGATATAATCCAGGGTGGAGGACCCAACGCAATAACACAGAACCAGAAAATAATAAATAAACCCAGGCTATAGTATATCAATCTCCTAAATCTTACCTTCTGAAAGTGCAGTAGGGATTTAAAGATAGGAATTGCCATCCTACAGCCCACCTGTTATTAAAAAAAGCAATTAAAAAAAAAATAGTTATCCATTTCAGCACAAAGAGGTTTTCCAGTAGAGAAAGGATTTCAACTCCACCCATTAAAAAAAAAAAAAGCACATGGAAAAAAGCACAGGAGGGAAGGGGAGGGGGAAGGGACAGGGGAAGGCGAAAGAGAGGAGAGGGGAGGGGAGGGGAGAGGAGGTGTCAGAAGTTTAAATAGGTCATGCAATCACACTTTACTATAGACTTTTACAACTTTTGCAGTTTGCACGGAAAGAATCAAAACTACTGCCATCATATCAGTGCCTGTGAGTCTTACTGGGCATCTATATACATGTGCCATTGTGTCCCTGCGGTTCTCCTTGGGGAGGGTTGCATGAGATGAGGCCCTTACAATGTCTAGCTCTTTGCCTTATGACTTGAAAACTGTGTAATGGTTTTAAAAGCATCTAAAAATTGCAAAATGAGAGGAGAGAGTACTTCTGAAGAAGTCCATAATCTGTGACAGCCTCTGATTTTTGAACATGGTAATATTTTACCTACATGAAAAGTTTCTCTCCAGAGGTTAGCAAAGTCTGTAACAGGAGAGCATTGAAGGAGATTTGCTCTCTGGGAATGGAAAAATATTAGTGCTCATGAGTCTGAACTGCAAATGATAGCTGGGCCACATGTGTCGGTGGCATCAGTACCATCAGGCTTCATTTGCAGCTGCTTATGCCCAAACATAAGAGCGTGCATATAGTGGAAGTCAAGTTTTCAAGCAAAAGGCATAATTTAAAGGGGTGAAAGTCAGTTTTAGAGGAAAATGGTCTGAAGAAGAAGCTCTCTTAGCAGGAAAAGGTTGAAAATGTAGCATGACATTTATAAAACAGCCTCTGAGAGAGCAGAAACTCTCCCTCAGACATACCGCAGGTTTCCACATTTCTCTCGAGCAAAGTGCAACATGAGGAGCACACGTTTTACAGTTCTAAGCATATTTAATACAATGTTTTTACAACAGCTGTTGCTTTCACAGAACTTTAACCCAACTGTGTAAATGCATCACAGGGAAAATTCTCTGTTGTCTTGGAGACAGCCTTTGCTCGCTAGCCCTTTTCCACCGAGCTGGTGTCAGCTTTCAGCTCCGCTGCATTCCAGGCAGGCAGGCACATCCCGGCCTCTCTCCTCTGCCTTCATTATTGACCTCGCTGAAGGACAGAGGGCTCAGGAATCCGGGACAATTATCGGATCTTGTACCTCGGTTTCCATCAGCACATCTGATGAGAAAATGATAAAAAATAAGTCCAAAAGAGGCAAGGGAGGGGAGGGTGGGATTGTGTAAAAGATTTTTTGACATCCAATTTATTTTTTTTTTACCAGTTATTTTTTGTGTTTTGCTTATCAAGGCTGGTACAGAGCGAGGTGTCCTTTTCCTGTTAAATTTAAACCAATTTATTGTCTTAGTTGAGAAGTGTTACGTTACAGCTGACACTTGGAAGACCATTGGAGGTATCGTGTGACAAATGCCTCCCATTAAAGGACTCAGGAAACTTCTCTTGTCTTTGAGAAAGGTGATACTAGCTAGTGACTTAGCCCCTCCAGCTCTCTAGCATGTGCAGTCACTGCTATAGGTAGTACACAGCAAACACTGCCCTCATCACATATGTTTGTGGACACAGCCCAAAAATGTGTTCTATAGCTCTGTCTTCAAAGTTGGACATATGAAAAAGAAATAATTGGAAACTTTTCTTAAACCCCAGAATATTTGTTTTCATCTCATTTTTAGACATATGAATGTGCTTGAAGTGGCAGTGCTCCATGCATGAATAAAAATAATAAAAAAATGATGCTATGAACTTCAAATATAGCCACCAAGCATCAAAGAGATTTTTCAAAATTGTGTAGCTGGATCTAATCCTGCAAAGCACTGAATGCCCATAAATGCAGTCAGTATTGGAAAGACTCAGTAAAGATCTTGAAGAACTAAGGCTCAAAATCTAACAATCTCTCTGAAAATAGCAAGGTGTAGCCTATCTTTGACTACCTTACAGTCAACACTGTTTTCCTTCATATGTAAATTCTGCTTTTGTTAGCAGGTAATGTAGAGCTAATGCAAGTCTAAAAAGTAGTAATTGTTTGCCCCTGGACACCCTCACTAATGCTCAAATCCAGAACACATTCCTATCCAGGACAACATTTAATTGCAATCTTTAATGGAAACATGCATTTCAGGTCTCTTGGTTTTAAAGACAATTCCAAGGCATGTGCTTAACATTAGGAGTGTCCATTTCTGAACCAGAGCCCAGAAGCTTAGCTGAATATTTTTCCAAAAGGTTTAAAAAAATAAATATTCCCTGTGTCAGAACACTTGCGTGGGCAAAGATCTGAGAGAACCATTTGTAACTTTAACAATGCTTGACTGGAGTAAAAGAAATAATGTCCAACATACTCTCCTCTTTGAAACAGAACAGTCCTCAACAGAAGTAAAAGTTTTGGCTGCTAAACAAAATTATGGTGGACCTGCAAATAA
>JAWWEU010000091.1:34654872-34687389 GCA_035583155.1 Acropternis orthonyx
TCTTTCCATGGCTGCTGTCCCTTTGTTGTCTCCTTTGGTTGGTTTCAAGGAAAATCTCAGTGCTGTTTTCACAGTCTCAGGGCAGTCCTGCAATGACCAACCTCCATGTGCTTCTCCAGTGCCCCATCCTAGGCAAGAGCTATGCACTTTCCCCCTGTGCTCACAGTGACCCAGAAGGATGAATGTCTGGAAGGGAAGAAAGGCGACAGCTTGGAAAACCCTGTGAGTTTAATTCTTCTGTGCTCTTTCTCCACGCTGTTTTCCTTTACAGTCTGTTGGATAAGCTAGAAAAAAGTTGCAGTGCATTGGGGAGCTCATTTGTACAGAGCAAAACTGTCAGATTCTACCTGCATATGTGTGGTTTTATGTAAAAACTCCCATTTTTTTCTGATTGTCTGAGGAAAACCTGCATGTTCTCTAGTAACTTGCTTCCTTCCATCTTGAGTAAAGCAGTGACAAATTTTGCTATTTGTTTCTGATTTCCAAGAGGCTCTCCTGCAACAGTCAGTATATGACATGAGCCATTTTAACCCAAGCAGCATGCTGCTCTTTCCCCCAAAAAACTAAGACACCTACGAAGTATTTTCTTCATAGAGAGGGAAGGTCACTGTGATGTAAGAAGAAAACACAAAAGGAGTACTTCTTCCTGATAACCCATCCTCAGTCCCTGAGGAGTTCTCCTTGCTTCTTTCCTCAGGGATCCCCAGCTTGGCTACAGACAAAGAGAAATACATGGGGAAAGCTGTATGTTTGGCTGAGTATAACACACCTGCACTCTCTCAGGAAAACATTTTAACTGTGCTGCCTTCTGATCCAAAAATTATTTGGCAGAAGGCTTACTAACCATTTTTTGTTTTGTGTTTTGTATCTAGCTTTATAAATGATACAGGGAGTAGTGAAGCTGAGACTCCAGCCTAATGCAGAGGATCAATAAATACACACACATCTCTTTTCTGACATCTGCTTGAACAATGGTCACTTTTCCCCCCAGAAATTCACAAAGATGTTACAGAATCTCAAGAGTGGTCTTGGTGCCCAGGCACAATATTGCGTGTTTTCTGATCACCAGGTCAAAACCTGAAAGTTATATATAGATTTACAGGAACTGTATGTAGCTAAGAATCTTTCTAAGATGTATAATTTTTCTTTACAAGAACTATGTGCAATTAACACTTTCAAGATCCATCATTTTTCATCGTCCTTATACTCTTCTGAAAATCACAGTATACTGGAAAAATTAAAAATGGATGCCATCTTAGCTGTAACATTGCATTCTACAACAATGCATAGGAGCAAATTCAGCTTTCCTAAGTGTATTTCATATGGACAGAAACAGAACAACAAGTACTTTAGAGATGTACCATTGCATATGGAATGAAAATAACAGAAATCAAGTTTTCGCTCTGAAATTCTGTTCGCTTTGCATGCCTGAGTGAATTTATCAGCAAGAGACAGAATGCAGGGGAAAAGAGATGGGTATAAATCAGAAACAAACTCTGTAGCAAGGTCTTCTTTCACATAAGTAGTATATCACAAATAAACTGAACTTTTGAAAAGATATTATTAGCCCCATTCTAATTATTAGAGAGAGGTGCAGTTTTCAAAACAGCTGAACTGCAAAGAATAATTCCATTAACAAATATTTTCTTAATAAAACCTCAATTATTCAAAGACTGCTCAAAAGCATACATTCCCTAACAAATCCTACCAAATAGTTCTAACATTTAAATTAAGGATTTTATAACTATAAGTAGCTTCCACAGGTGAAACAGATATTTAATTTATCCATTTATTCCACCACATTTGAGTTCAACAAGGTACTTTATAAAATGGACACAGGTGCACAGAGATCGGCTCTTCTTGTAATACTTACTTTATATGTAGCAGTTACCTCATAAAACATTTATCTTCCGAAATGAAAGGATGTGGGACTCATTTGTGAAATTAAGAGCCTTGCTGGAGGTTTTTTTGGTATAATATTGGCTCCTTCTGTGGTGGGATAGTATGTTGGCAAAAGGTGTTGATCAATGAGCAAGGGTGAGCCCAAAGTTGAGCTGTTGCTTGGGTTGTGCTGGATGAAACAGATTCCAGCTATGGCTCAGTTGTGGTCCCTTTCTTCCTTCAAAGAGCTATACAGCAGCAAGGTTTATCACAAGCTTGGAAAAAACCCCTAGATTTTATTGGCATATGAAACCTAGGAAGCAACAGGTCCCTGATTCAGTTCCCTGCATATGTGTGTGCAGCCCTGCTCTCTAGGGACAATAGGCTGCAAGGTTTTAAATAGTATAAATAATTCAAGGCATGTTTTTTATTTGTAATTATTGGTCTGTCTCTTAACTGAGAAGGCCCATTCTTCAGACAAAACCCTGAAGAATAATAGATGAAAGTGGAAATGCCATTCAATGACTTCTAAAATAACTGATAAATGCTTTTCTATTCCTGTGTCTCTGACAGGTATGGTATTAAACATTCCCTAGTTGACACTGGCTACAGGAATTTCAGAAATGTAATAAACCCATAGTTTTGCAGTGAAATCACCCATGCTGTGAGCTGAGTTTTGAAAAATAATGGATTTCCCTGCTGTCTGGAAAAGCCCAAAAAGGATTGCTTTGAGGATTTTCAAATGCATTAAATATTTTTTTCTTACTACTCTTTCTGCTCCAATGTGTTTTTCTAAAAATCATTCTGTTTAAAATTCATTCAGCATGATACAAAATGCTTTAGCTTCTGTATGCTTGAGATTATACATTTAACCTACAAGTACACATTTCTAAGTGAGCTTCAGAATACATTGCTGTTCTTTAGCTGATATGAATTTAGCCTGCTAAATTACAAAAATTAATTTTTTACTGTCCTTTATTTTTTTTTTTTTTGCAGATAAATATCTCCATGACAAATACATATAGGAAAATAATATATTACTGATTTCTTTTATTGCTTACCCTATTGTGAACATCTAGTTATCACCAGATTTCTTACGTGACTGCACAGAGAATCTCAAGTGTACATACCTACATGTATCTTAGGAAAAGCAGTGTCACACACTTTGATAAGTTCCTATTTATAAATTTAAGATGCTCGGATACAAGAAGAATTAGTATTTTAAAGACAGTTCGTGGATTGCTTAAGGAATTGTTGTGTGCAAACATTGCCCAGTAAAGGCAGTAAAAAAAAATATGTGCTTTCCAACTAAATGTACCCAATAAATCCTAAATGACGCAAAACACATCTGACTTCAGGTTTTGCAATGCACTCCATAAATGAATTTTGATTAGTCACGGGTTTGCAAATCTACAAAGCAAAGTTGTGTGCAGTGTCTCTGAATGTGGAACCTACTTGTGGTATTCTGCCAGAGACCCTGCAAAACTTGTATTTCACCACCTTTATGAACACTTTTGTGGTTGTATCTGAACTGGACTTTGATTTTTGTCTTGCTCAAATAAAGCACAAATCAAAATTCAAAGCTAAAAATTCTGTATAGGTAGAAGCAGGAGAAAATGATCATTTGAACAAATAATGGCTCCACAGTCAATTTTGCGTAGGACTACTCTTTTGCTTTTATTTGACTTTCAATATATAAGCAATTTGTATATTGAAACTCAAACACAAACAGTGGAATCAGGATTTAAAGCATGAGGCTTTAAAAACTGTATCATGCATCCAAAAGCTGCTCAGAGCTGTATCACTGTAAATAGCATTTTCATTTCATTTGTCATAAGGAAACAATCTCAATCCATTACTTTGGTATTGGTCTGAGACTGTCAGAAGTGACTTTGGTCCATATCTCAAAGTAAGGAGGTGATCTCAGTAGAGAGGGATAGAAAATATTGTGTGGCAAGAGGGCAGTCATGAGAAAAGAGAAGAAGGAAGATGCTTGGAAGATGCTTGGAAGAAGGTCTCGTCGTTAGAAAGTGAATGTCTGGTCATTCCCTTCCTGATGCTTGGTATATAGAATAAACATTGTGCCCATCAGAGCCAGAACTTCAATGTGACTTTCCTTTTGCTAGAAGAAAGAGAAAAAATTTGCCTATCGTGATTCATGTGCTTGAGTGCAACTGCAATAAATAAGAACAGGAACTTTCCGGCATACAGTCTCCCAAAAGAGTCAGAAAGCTTCAGGAAGTATGGGAAACAGGACCAAAACCACCCTTGTTTTCATCCTTTACCTTATCTACTCTGATTTATCTCTCTGGATGATCTCGAAGAATTTATATGTATAACCCATTTTGTGATGTTTCAAACATCTCCCAGATGTCAGTCCTCAGTATAAGAGCAGGGAAGTCTGTTTATAGGGAAATGTGATAGCTGCAATTTATGGTCTGACAAAGTCACTTTAATAACTGATTAGTGAGTTAGTGGGTTTCTGGTACTCTGCTTCTACTAATCACTTTTCTGCCATCAATTGAGATGTCTCATTTTACGACTTCAAGGATGCTCAGTACAATGCCAGAAGGCACGTGGACTAACAATCAATAGCCCTGGATTTGAATTTAAACAGAACAAGTACAAATACAACTACTGTATATCCCAGCTAGAAATTTACCTTTCAAAATATGAAAATCTCCACTAGACTATGCTGGTTTTTTTAGTGTTTGGGCACATTTAAAAGTTCTTGATTTTTATAAAATTCAGTTCCTCACACAGTTGGAAAATATTTGTCGGAGAAGTTTAGTCAAACCAAACAGACATTTTCAGAGTCTCTCACTGTACCAGTCAATAAAATAGCAAGGAGCAGCAGATTTTGAGCTCCTGTCTTTGGCTTTTCCAAAGCTGCAGAAAAAATCAAATGAGAAGACCCAGTCATAACATGTCTGGGGAGGCTGCAATTATTTTGCACAGCCTTGTTACATACCCAAGGCTACAAACTGGTCTCCACCTGAAATACTCTTGTGCCACAAGTTTGAAGTGGCAAAGAAGGGAGTTTGAGTGGGAAAACAAGGAGAGGGCTCAGACCTGAAACAGCAGACAAGATAGGGTGAAAGACACAACGGGAGAGCAGAAAGAAGGGACGGGACTCTTCCTGTGGAATTGCACTGTGCTGCACAGATATGCAAGGGAGTGTAAGTATGACAGCTACATGATGACTGGTTTGTCAAGATCAACATAAGAGATTGGAGACTCATCTGTGGCTCTGCAGAGCACACACAGAGAAGGGCTAGCTGAGACCTCAGCCTTGTGACCAAGATACAGTCACTGTGGGCACTCTAGTGCCATTTCAGATTCATAGCCCCTGGTGTGACAAGCTTGTTGATCCTGTGCTGTGCCAGCACGGGTGGGCCAGGAAGCCTGGATATCCCTGATGCAGGTAGGCTGGGTCTCAGGACAAGGGACTCAGAGCCCACAAGTCTGAGCAAAACTGCTCACCCCAGAAATGAAGGAACCCTTCTTGAGAAGTTCCTTAGACAACCTGGCTTTCTGCCTGGGGAAACTGCATGGGCCTCATCACAAAAGCTGTTTTGCTGTGCAGTAATTGGGTCCAGGCTCATGCAAGGTGGCTGAGTGTTCTGGAAAGAAATCCAGTCTCATCTCCCTGAGAGAGTAGGCAAACAGACACTCCATGAGTTAAACTGAAAACAGTCTGAGTCCCAGGACTTCCAAAAAATATGAGTAGATGGTCAACTATTTTTCTACACAAAACCTGTCTAATGTAGTTTGCAATGAAGCATACGAGTAGATGAGATTACATATGTGTGTTGTGTCAGGGCCGTTTGTTCTCTATTGCCCCAAAGTAACTGCTAAGCAGGAGTGTCCTAGAAGGTACTTGCCTACCTGCTGGCATTCATCACATGTTCCCAGATGCAAAATACAGATGGTTGCAGCACAGCTTGAACTATATGGTGATGAGTGCCTGGTGATGACATGCAGGGACAAGGCAGACATCTTCATGGTTGAGAAATGGCAAGTCTTCCCATGACAATGAAAATCTTAGAAGGTCTCTGAGGCATGTATTTGGAGACCAGAAAACCTTTATGTAGTGCATATCACATCACAGTGCAATGCTGTGATCTACCAACCAAAAGAACAAAGGATGTGCCCCTAAAGCTTGCAAGAGACATCACTCTACCCTGATTAAACTGGAGAAAAGACTTAAATAACATGGTTATATAGAGACATAATGAACTCTATTGTAATGTAGTCCTCAGAATGGAAGTAGACTTGAGGTTCTGGTCATTCATTTTTGACAACCAGAAATTGAATTTCTGATCCCTGCTTTCTTCCTCTGGCTCACACACATGTGGGTTGCCTGCAACCACTCTGCATTTGTAGGAAGGTTTGACTGGATCTCCAGAGAAGTGCCTAGAGGCTGAATGCTGGTCCTGGCAGAATATTTTGTGATGAAAATCCAGAACTGGAAATGAAGAGATCCCATGCTGCCAGCAGCATGTTGGCCTGTGAACTTAAGCAGTCTGCTCAAGATTTCAAATAAGCGTTTCAAAGCTGGAATAACTTCACTTCTCCTAAGTCCCTTAGGAGTGGCTTGAGAAGAAATTAGACTGCAGAGATGCAGAATAGATTGAAAGAACATGCAGACTCCTCTGCTCCACTGTCACAAACCCAAAGATAGGCCTACTTTTGTTAAGGTACCATGGAAGAAAGAAGCAATTAGCATTTCACAGGCTGAACCATGTCTGCTGCCTCAACACTTTCATTTTCCTGGGATGACAGCTTTTCTGGGGCTGCGCTATTTGTCCTGTCCAGACAGGCTGAGGAGGAGCCTTGTACAGCCATCTTATCCCATGAAACAATGGAGAGCAATTTGAGGTTTTAGCTTTCTGTGATGTGTTTGTCACCTGTAGACAGGGGAATCTCATATCTTGTCTGGGCAAACTACCTATAACTCTTGACTTTTCTGATTTAACTCCTTCAAGCCATCCATTTTCTGGAGAGCAGAAAATGTGCTTCCAAAATTGCGGGATCTAGCATCAATGCATTTCTCATGAATTCTCCACATTTCCCTACTTCACAGTAATTTTTCATCCATTTCAGATCCTTTACATAAAGTAATCATCTCTTCAAAGGCTTAACATTGGTATTGAAAAGAAGGTGATGAAATATATCCTGAGGAGAATAAATAATAGAAGACTGTCTAGATGCCTGTTTGCAAGTCTCTGTTACTTCATTTGCCCTGATTCCCCAGATTCACGGTTATCTTTTCCCCAGTTTTATTGTGGATAAAAACATTTCCTGTGAGAAATATTTCCTCTAATTCAGCAGCCAATATCTTGCTAGATAAGAACTACTCAGCTACATAAAGTGATCCATATTCTTGGCCTTCAATAAATAAAAACTAAAAACATATATATGATGGTTTTTTTAAAGAATCCTGTCAGAATTTGCTAACTAAATGGACAAAACTCAATTTGAATCATGGGACAGAGAAGAGGTTAATTAAAACTATTAGAAAAGAGTTATTAGTTTCCATACCTATTTCTGATTGCTTGGTGGTATGATTTCTTGCAGTTGAAAGACATAAACATGGTAGGTTGCATTCAGCAAAGTAGTAATTTGTTTTTCCTTTTTCAGCAAAATTCTCAAGCAGTTAAATAATTTTAAACTAAGTCCTACAGAGGTTAATGACTGCTATATAGAAAGTTAATCATATGCTAGCTTGTTTTGGGGTATGGTCCTGGTGGTGCTCAAGGATAAGAGCAGATTTCATATGCTAGCAGCTTCCTTGATCACCATGGTGGTGGTGGTGGTGGTGGTGAGAGTATAAAAGCATTTGCAACTGTGCATAGCAGTCTCAAAGGAATTGTTTGTGGTGTGTTGCAAACAGAAAGGTAACTGAAAACTTAGAAAAAACAGAACTAAAGGCTGACCTTGCTTAACATCCTGTCTCCAGCAGTGTCCAATGCCAGATGTTAAGGAAAGAGGCACATTTCTCTTGAATACTTTCCTAATATTCAGTGACAAGCAGTTCAGTAATTTCCTGGGCCTTCATAAGCAACAGACACCATTAAAGTTTTCTCTTCTGAATTTCTGCAATACTTTCTTGAAACACTGCATACTTAACATGCACATTGCCCTGATGCCCCCACTATGGAGCACCCCAGCTTAAATGCACACTCAGTGCAGAGGTGTTTTGTTTTCTGCACTCCTCTGATTTGATGTCCCCTGGTTCCTGCAACAGAGGAAATGGTGAATGCTCTTTCCCTATTAATTTTTCCCATTGCACTGATTGCCTCATTAGGAACTGCTAACAGCAGCCTCAATAGTCTTTCCCAGAGAGCTCTAGTCTATGTAATTGTTCTTTGAACAAAAGCATTTGATCACTCTTGTTTTTCTCTTTGCCTTTTCCCTTTCTTCTATATCCTTGAGAGACTACACCGTACTCAAGGTGTGAGAGAATAAAGCATTTTCTACTGTGCTATATTTTCTTTCTCGAATAATTCCAAACACTCAAAATGCCATTCTGACCCATACAGAACAGTAGCGGATTTTTTCTTTCTGTGAAAACCAGGATCTTATTAACATACAGAAATAGCCACAATAGGTCTTCTCATAGTGTAAGTAAAGCTGAAACTTCTTTCTCTGACCTGCAGCAGTTTGCAGTTATTTACACTGAATTTCATTTGCCATTTCTTGCGTTATGTCTTAGTTCTGTGAGGCTTCTATATAGTTGGTTTTTAATCAGGCTTTATCTTTACCTCCTAAATAACTTAGATATAATCAGGAGAGTCTAATATCTTTCACTGCCTTTTCTGAATCTGAAATCCTTGTGACTAACTTGATGACCAGCTATCACTCTGAAAAGTGATTATTGGTTCCAGCCATCTAATTTTATCCTTAGTTTTAATCTATGCAAGGTTTATCCTTCATATCCTAAGGCTGATGAGCTTCACGAAAAACCTCTGCTGAGGGACAGTGCTGCAGTCTGATGCCAAGACAAGAGCTGTGCATCCTCCTTGACTCACTGCCAGGAAACGTTAGCAATACCTGAAAATCCTCTTGTCAGTAACTCAGGTTTGGTCCCAGTTATTAGGACCCCATTAACAGTCTCATGGACATAGCAGTTTTGTACCTCTTTGTTCAGTGCAATGATAGGAAAGATGCCTGTGCTCTCGTATCTGATGAAAAACACTCCCTTCAGTCTCAGATACAGTAGGACATGCAGCAAATGCAGCAGGTGTAGCCAGGCACACTCCTCATCCTGCAACGTTTCCCACTCTGAGATTTTCTTAACTTATAGACTTCTTAGCCCTCCCTTTATCTGCCAGCCAAATTCTTGAGATATCTTTATCATCCGCACTCTCCTGCCACCTTTAACCTCTTGCAATTGTAAATGTTTATTAATGTGACAGACAAGGTAGCTTGTCACAGTGGCTGGACAGTTGTTCCCTCTCTGTGGGTTGTGTGAGTGCTCAAAGAATTTTTTACCTACAGGGAAATTGCTTGAGGTAAATTTAACATATTTGGACAACTGTTAACTGGAATAACCGTGTCAGCCCTCTGTCAGTTCACGGAATAATGGTTAGGGCAGAAAAAGTAAGGGCACACTTTGCTATAAAGAACTCAGGAACTTTATTTTCAGCAAAAATTGTTTAAAATCAGGGTTAAGGAGACATATTGCCTAATTCTTGAGGATATTTACATGTATTGGAATTTTTTTTAACTGAAAAGGTTTAAGCCAAAACAGGGCACAGAGTGCTTGACCTGAAAGTTATGCCCTCAGGTGACTGTTTGCTTTCTTTCTTGTTGTGTAACATAAGAAACTATCATTTCTATAGATAAGTACCTTATGCCATTTGAAAATCAAAAGTAAGCATTTTACACACTTTTAGTCTGGCTTTTCTGAGGATATTGACAATTACAGGGAAGTTTGAAATACAATGAGGGCAAAGGGCATGGGAGATGGGAATTAGGCCAGTCATTTCTCTGACACCCAGCTCAAGTTTGAAATAAAATCACAATGTCTTACCAGAGGTCAGAAAGTGAAGGTGGGAGAAGCTCATCTGAAATGACTTAGACTTATGTTTGGCAATCATGGCCATGCTAACACTATCTGGATCATTATAGTACCTAACCAAAAAATAAAAATTTCTGAAAGTCTCATTGGTAACAGCAATGTGTCTCCATTGTTATATTTTCTCTCCTTTTTATTTTGTCTACATATTTATTAGCCTGTTGCAAAGTATTTGAAGTCCTATTTTGACAGACAAGCACATTGCCAGTGAAGTCATTCCATTCACTCCCACAGCAGAAAATAAGAGTAAAACAAATATTTTCTTTGTAGAGAAGCATCATTCACTTGCAGAAGTAAGAGAAAATGTCATGCTGCTTTCTTCCAAAAGAGCTTCTGCTTGTGTGATTGCTGGAGAGACCCTCCACTCCTTAAGTCATTGTCCTCTCTTTTAGTGTTTATATTTGCTACAAGTTGCCCATCAATAGAGAAAGAGAGAAAAGAAGATATAATTCTGCACTTAACTCTTCAGGTTACCCATTACAAAAGTCTCCCCTTTGCATTTTGGCTGACTATTTAGGAAATCTCCCTCTGAAAGTAAAAAGCATCTTGGGACCAGCATATCCTTAAAGAGATTTTGACACATGGCTGCAAAATGGTCTGCATTTGGTTATTTTTTTAATACATGACCAGTCCCAGTAGGTCCCAGCTCAAAAGTAGCATTTCCCTTCCACATCATCCCATTTAGCTGTAACGAAGCAACTGTTCAGACTAAGACACGATGACATGACACCTGTGAAAATATAAGGTCATAAATACTATGATGTCATCATAAATCTACCTTAATTAAATAACATTTTAAAAATTGCAGTATCTTTATTTCACACTATATCAAGCACAAGGCAATCCTGAAAGTGCAGGTAAAGCAGTAAGAAACTCAGCACCATGCACTGGAGAAAGCCTGTAGGGCTGAGTTTTGTCATTGCTATATCACTGCATGGTCTCTGAAGTCCAGATTTAAGTGCAGTACGCTTTGGATGTGATCCCAAATGCACAGCCTACAACATAATCTTGAATATGTGCTACATTCTCCCTCTGACTCAGAGGTTTCATCAACCTGCAAATGGCTGCAGGCAGCTCTTGGGCCAAGACAGTCATGACTCCAGAGCTGTGCCATTTTCTTTCAGCTTTTGAACAAGGGGCTCCAAACCCAAAATCCAAGCTTTGTTTAGTTTATGGGCTTTTTCTTGTCCTGTGGAAATCACCTGCAGACCTGGAAATCACACTTAAGTTATCTCCTCCTTCTCTGCCTCTCAGACCAAAGCTCTAAGCATTGCAGCAGAAACTAGGGGTGTTCAGGGCCAGAATTTCAAAGGGCAAGAGCTGTGTTTCTGCACACAATATTTGAATGCACACTTGTTGCATAGTTAATCCCCCTCACGTGCAGGAGAAAAAGGGTGGATTTGCATTTGTTATACAGCTGTGTCATGCCCCAGAGCTCGTTGGCTGAGGCTACCATCTACCACTTTTTGTGGGCCTGTGGGTTTACATTTGTCCCTTTTGCTGACAGCATGGGGGAATATGTGGATCCAAGAGGGATAAAATAGTTTTTAACTTTGACAGCCTGCCCTCAGGCCTCTTCTAGCCATCTGGAATCCTCGTATTCTGACATTGCCCCTGTACCACAGCTTCTGCCAAGGCTGGGGGTGCTTTCAGCTGTGCCTGAGTTTGGTGAGGCTTCAATCCTCTGTGCCCACAAGTAGCCTGGAAGGTGGCTCAGTCTTTCCTCCCTTCCACTTCAAAGACGGCAGGTCAAAGGAGCATGTCAGAAGAAAACCTGCCCTGTTCACAAGGATGGAGTTCACGTGATTTTCTGCAGGTATGGTTTGAATACATGCTGTCCTGCTCCAAGGCACTTTTCAGCATGAGATTAATGCAGGTGCTTTCATCACAGAAATGAACTACTCTTTGCTGAATAGATGAGCTCACAAAAGAAATAAAATAAGAGGAGGGAAGGGGAAAACAGTATGCTCAAATAATGGGCATTGTCTTTTCTTGGGACAATTCAACTGACTTTGTGCCCTTTGTGTCTTGATATTGTATAGTTTTAATGCAAATCTTTCTGCTTCATTCCCCAGAGAGATATTCACACACTGTTTCATAAGTCCCCTGCTCTTTTCTCATCAGACAGGTTGTGTCAGCCACAAAGTTTCTCTTTCATTCTGCTGCCAGGGAGCTCTGAAAAGAAGATTAGCAAATCCTACGAACCCATTATCACTTACCTGCATTAGCCCACAGGGAGGGGTGTTACAGTGGGTGATATCTGATGGTGGTAGATATTTATCTCCATGGCAGCATGAATTTTACAAATATATCAACTGTAGCACAATCACCCTTTTTCTTTTTCTGGGAGAAGCAAGAGTACTGTACTTTGAGGGTAACTGATAGAATTTCGGACTTGTGGTCTTTAAAGGGTTAAAAAGGCGAGAGGCAGTGTGAGAAAGCTTTTTTTCACAACATTTCTAACAAGCTGAACAAAATCCAGGCCTTGTTTAATGAGCATGTATTTTATACAAATAAGCTCAAACGAGCTTACCCATCTCTAATTAAACTAGAAAAGAAGCATTTGTCCTAATTGGACTGCATAACTGAAGAATTAATTGTGTGGCTGCTTAGAATTGCAATCTTATGGCCCAATTCACAGAAAATACCTTCATGGTAGGACATACACAAGTTTTCTCCTGTCTTTTTACCAACACATAAGCCCATGTGTGATTTTGATGTTTTGGTTTTGTTTTTTAAAGAAAGACTGGTCACGCAGACATACGTGGGCCTTAGTGGAGGGTAGGTACAGTATTTCAATATTCTAATTAGGCCACGAAAGAATAGTTCTCTATCACTGTAATTAGGTACTCAGTTAATTCCAACGGGGGAAATGCCATGCTAAGTTATTTACAAATATCAAAAGGGTGACTATTCCTTTGACTTGGCTTACAGAAACAAAAAACGTGGCATGGGAATTCATATTTCTTTCAAGTAAGGCCTGGCTCTGTGCATGGTATTGCAAGAAGCTCAGGAGCTGTTGGAGAAACATCTGCTGTGTTCAGAGTGTGCTCGTCAAAACAGAAGAGCAATATTGCTAAACATCTTCTCCCTGTGAATCTTGCAAGTCTCTCCTGCTCTGTTTACCAACTGGAGCAAGTTTCAACGACTGACCATGCTGTACAACCAACTTTGCTGTGAGAGAGCAATGACATGCACCTAGCCCTGAGCACTGTCAGCAGGACTGTCAGCACAGCTCCCACTCCCAGATCTCTGGCAATGATACACAAGACAGAGTTCTGCACGGCTGTCAGCCACAAGCTGGGACATGCAACACATTGGCAGTCATAGGGATCTCACTTTGGCTCATAAACTAAATGCTTTCTACAGGACTCCCACCTGAAGCCCTGCTTCTCTCTGGCCAGTCTCCTGTCACTTCATTTTATTCCTTCTAAAGCAGTATTCTCAAAGTAGTGTAAGTGGTTTAGGTGTGTGACTGTCTTTGAAACTTTGCTGTAAACAAGATGTTGAATTACCTCAAAAGGCCATGAAATTCCCTATTGAGAAACCGTAGTTGTGAGAACACCACCCTGAATGTTTCATACACTCTAGTACTAGCAACAATATAGGCCTACTGTCAATTTTGTCTTGGCAGGGAATGAGTATAATGTAGGTCATGACTTGAAGATTCAGCTACATACAGATGTGAACAATGGAGGAAAAAACCAAGAAGCATTGAGTGATACATTTTTCAAGCTCTTCCTGATTGTTTTGTCTGCAAGGAGAGCTCTGTTGTTCGGTAGCATAGGCTGCAAAGATGTGTTACATTAACTGCTCAATTTTCAATTCTATTTGATCTTTCAACATATAGGAAGTTTATTTGTTAGTCGCATTTCAACTTCCTGTATCAGGTTTTCATTTAAAAGTTCCAAAAGCGCCTGTCTTTTCCTTATTTAGAACTTTTTATTGCCTGAGTCATGCCTGTTTTCATTTACTTTCCAAGATGTACATGAAGTGGACAAAAAACCAGAGGATCTTCCTAAATTAGAATTGCAGACCTGAATATGATACAAGACAAAATTAAAGACCTTCAAACAAATGTGTCTGTATCACACAGTCACTAATGCAAATCTTGGTGGACAAAATTTAGCCAGGAAATGCACAGAATCTGGTAGAATTTTAACTTGTGGCTCCAGAGCAAACCCTCACACTCAATCTAAAGTTGTACCAGATATGTTAAGGGAATATGTGCAGTTTTCCTCATGTCCTAAATTAAAGCAAAATAATGTGAACTACAGGAACCAGAAAAAGAGCTTTAAATGTACCTTTTATGGACAAAGTTCTGCTCCAAGCACAATTGGGTGCCACTTCTAAGCCACTGAGACCCAAACTTTCTGCACTTATGGGTCCACGGTGAGAAAAGATCTGGGTCCACAGCAGCCATCTGTCTTGTGGTCAGGTTTCCCTAGCTGGGACCTGAGTTGTAACACATACCACCAAGAACATCTGCCAGGATGCCAGGGCCAGTGTCCTGTATGCTCCTCACTTAAAGAGAGCCTTTAGAGTGAACCTCTAATTTATGTATAAAACAACAGTCATTCTTTACGTTCCCGAGGTTCAACCAGCTCAGCTAAGGTTAATATGAGTCACTATTAATCTACACTTCTGTTGGCATTTTAGAGGGACAAAGAAAACAGACTTTGACCCTTCTTGCTTCTCTATGGTTCAATTCTAATGATTCATGCCCAGGATTTTAAATAGGCATATGGAGAGAATGATTGCACCTCCTTGTGCCAGTAAAGCAGTACAAAACATCACACCTACTTTCTAGGATTTTTTACTTAAATAAAATTCCGAAGCAGTTGAGCAAAATTGTACTCCTAGGATGTGTGGATGGTACTGTCAAAGGCCTGTGGAAGACTATAGCATTTATTTTTTTAGTCTGTACAACTGTCACTGATACATGGCTACAATAATGGAAAAAGAAGTCCCCATGCAAAGTAACAGCTGAAACACAAGCTTTTCTATCCTGTCTAAAAGATCGCAGTGATTGCAGTCCAGTCAGTGACTTAAATGAAGAGTGCAATTCTCTGTTTGGTGTTCTGTGGGAAGCAGGCTGCACTGCCAGAAGCTTTGACACATAATTTGGTGCAGTTGACCAGTCTGCTGCAGTGAGAAGTGACTGGACCAGTTCGGACACCAGGTTGACTCACAGCAATAGAGAAAACAATTGCTCTTTTGAGAAAAGTTTGGTGTTTGCCTTGCAGCCTGTTTGTACTGTCAGAGTCCTGTTAGTACAGGAAATAATACTTTACCAAGTTTAAGGGAATGTATGTTAAGAACTCCTGGTTTTATCCATGGCAGAGATTCCTTGCAATACTAGGCACTAGGTAAAGGGGTCCTTCTTAGCCACAGTCTTCATGAATACGGCATCATCAGGCAACTACCAGTGTTTTTTAATTTAGTCTCTTCTAATTGTGTAGCATTACTCACTGTTTTCCCAATGCAGTCTGTATATCTTGGCTTGGAGTCTACCTTTCTCACCACAAGAATGAAGAGTTAAAATCTACCACCACTCACAGTGGTGTAAATGCTGAGAAAGTACTCGAGGCCAGTGTAGTCATACTGGATTTATATAGATGTAAGTGACAGCAGAATTATTAAGTGTCTGTTTAATACCAGCAAAATTCTACATTGTTTTATAATTCAGTCTCTAGTTCTCAATCCTTTGCACTGGACAAGTTAAAACAGTATTTGACTCATTCTTAAACAACAGGGTCTAATTTATTACAATCCAATTACAAAAGCATCACAAGAGAAAGGAATCGATTAGACTGGGAGGGCATAAAGAACCACTGGTAAGATGCACAAAGCCAAAAAGGAAAAGGAAAAAAATGTCCCAGGGACAAATACAGGAAGATCTTGCCTCTTCATGAAACTAATCTTTCTTTTTCAGTTGACAAATGTTCATAAATTTTGGAGTGCTGAAGGAACACTTGCCTCTCTCCAGGTCTTGGGATAGAGGCAGTGTATGCTCACTGTCTAAGGTTGCCTGAAGGTGGAGCAGGCCTAGACTGTTTTTGGAGTGGTATATTGACACTGATTTATGTCTGGTATGACAGACATGACAGGGAAGACAGACTTCTTGTCAAAAGGAAGCTCCTATGGAACAGCATGTTCTGTGTAACCCTCTCCTGCAAGAGAGCTTGGGGATACAGCGTGTGCAATCAAAATGGAGCCGCAGGCAACACATGTAATCAGTGAAGGCATGTTGAGTATGGGCCAATCTCAGGAAAGCTCTAGGTGATATCTTCTCTGCATATAAATGAGGTCTGCCAGTGATAACTTGTGTCTTGAACCAATTTCCTGTTCAGGATTGTATGCTCATAAACTGTTCAGAAATCATAAATTGTTCCTGGAATAGCACCTTCCTTCTCATGAAGAACTGCTTAAAATTATGGCTGTGAGGACACAAAAATTTCTTCACATGGTTTTGTGCTTCTCTGTCACAATGAGAATGTGAGTTCACCATGCAAGACTTTCTGGACCCAGTGTAAATCCTCCTAACTGTGCTAAATGCAATACGGCTGTTCATTTCACACACCGGTGAAGTACTGACTGTGTCCCTCAAGAAAAATAGGGCTTCTCAGTTTGCTGCTGCAGCTCATTAGCCTGGAAATGAGGAATCATCTCACTGTGTGTCACCTCACCCAGGCCCACCTTAAAAAGCTGATGGAAGAAGAGATTCTGGAGGTGATGCAGAAAGCCGCTACTCTAACACACGCTGTAAATGATTTTTCACATCCTTTGCATCTCCTTTTCTCTTACTCATGTGAATTTGCATGGTATTCCAAACACCAAAACTTTCTGCAACTCTAAGTAAAAGAGACAAAGTCTCCAGTTGTTCAGGTTAATGGCGTGAGACCATTGCTCAGTTAGCTGTGATGGAATTTTCAAGAGAGATCTTGCAACAGCATGTCAACATGGCAGGCTCTTTCCTGTGGAGTCTAATTTGAAATTCTTTGGCTTGCTGATGTCCTAGCGACAGAAAACCTTCATAACAAAGCTCATGCTTGGTTAATATTTCATACTGTAGTATTGGAAAGATGTATAACACAAAGCAGAAAAGATCCAAATTCAAAGGAATTGTGGTGCAATCAGATTACTCAAGAAAAGAAAGAAAACATCAGCAGAACTTATGGTCATCTTCTTTTTGAGACAGAGTTCAAGGTTACTTTCAACTTTCAAGTAGTATCTTTCATTAACCTAACAGTGAAACACCTCTACGTTCTTTAAAATATCTTTTTGGGAGTAACCAAAAAATGAAAGTTTTTTTTTAAGATGGTTTCTTGTGAGTGTGATATTCAGATAATCAGATGCTTTGAGTGAATCTGCAAAAGTACACATTAGGAAAATATGTGAATGAGCAAAGGAGGTAGACTTTATTACTGCCCTGAGGTGAGGAGCCTTTCATACCGTTTCTTGGAAGTTCACCTTCAGAGTAAAAAGTCAGAAGATAACCCACTGTGGTAATTATTTTCTTTTGCTGCTAAAATCAAAACTAGAAGAAAGGTCTAATTTTATTTAGATTAAACTTCATGATGCAACCAAAAGCACCCGAAGATTAAATAGATCCTTCATTCTGCCAGGGTTACCTTCGAACTTGTCTTTCTATTATGTGTTACACCAGAAGAAAATCAACATCTGAATCCCCTCCTTAAGGGCCTACTTGTCATCTCCCACACTCCAGCTGTGTTAGTTGAAATGCATAGGTGGGATAGCAGTAAAAGATTCTTCAACAAAGTCTGCTATATGACGCAAAATGAGTATTATGTTCATGCCCTAAATCTGAATTCTTTGGCATCTCTAACCTTAACATAATTTATTTGTTCCTGGTTGGTATAAGGTAATGTAAACTACTTTGGAAACTCTAGCAGCAAACACACCACTTCCTAGACCAGTTCTGCTTCTCTCAAAAAACTCTAAAAATTATGCAACAACAAGATCATTGGGTAAAGAAAGAAAACCAACATATGGATGTGAGAAACCAAAGGTGATAAGTCAAAGTTTGGTACAAACAGTATAAGTTTTGGTTTTCTGTACCACAAGACTGCCACAGAGAAAAGACTTCTTTAGTGTGCCCCATACATTGTCAATGTGGCATTGTCCCAAAATCCTTTTCAGAAAGGGCCACAAGTCATAGAATCTCTTGCAGTGAACCAAAATATATGAAAGGCAAATGTTCTTCAACACAGACATTCATACTTCTCCTTAGTAATAATTACATCATTAGAAATAATTAAAGATTGATAAAGCATTATTTGATTGGCAGAGAAAGAATCTCTGTTAGGAGATCTAATAAGATACAAGTATTGGCTGCTCTCATTCAAAGAACCATTTTTCCAAATGTTTCTGCACTTACCTTGCTCTGAAATTTAGTTCTGTGTATGTAGGATCACTTGTAGAAATTCTCTAAGTTGTGTTCAAACTAAGAAGACAATTCTGTAATTAGTTGCAGGATTAAATAAGCACCTTTAGATAGTTTGATCTATAAGACCTTAACTAAAATAAATTAATTTCTCACTTTCCTATCTGAAGTTTAGAAGACATTTTTTGTGTTTCCATCAAAGATCAAGCATGATAATAAAAACATAATTGAGATATTGATTTTACTTCTCCTCATTTTGACAAGGTAGGGCAATTGTGTTTTCTCTTTCCTACTATGCCTTCTTTACTCCCCACCACATCACCCTGCAGCCACCTTTTTCTTCTCCTGTTCTGCCTTATGTTCCTCATGGTCTTTGGAAAAGAGTCCTTCACTGGCTAAGTTTCTGGGGAAATTACTCAGGCGTGACTCCTGCCTTTGGTTGGCTGTTTGCCCTTTTACATTTTGTGAAGCTCATGGAAAGAAGTAGTGACACCAACAAAAGAAATGCCAGCACATCTCCACATTTTTTTCCTTAGGCCTTCCTGTGCTTTTTCCAGAACCTGACTCATTAATGATCCATTTGATAGGCAGCCCTAAAGACAGAATCCCATGGAACTGCCACATATCTGATTGGCTGTCTTGCTCACTTGTATAAGATCTTTAATAGTAACTCTTTCCGTTCCAAGTAGTCACTGCTTACCCTTAAAAACGTGACTATATAAGCCAGATACAGATCACTGTATTTTACCAAATAAATGCAAAAAAATTAATGGAGCTACTGGTCTGCTGAAGACTTCTTGATGAGAACAAGAATTGCACTTCTTTCAGCCCAACTTCCCATGAAGGTGCTTGTTATGGCAATGTACTACTCACTACTACCTAGTCCACTTCTCCATCTCAGACAGTGGTCAGTTACCATTGCTCAAGAAAGTAAGGATGAGGCAAGTACCTGCAGTTCAGGGGTGCTGCAGTTTAGTTCTGAATATGGTGTTTGTACTTAAACAAAGACATAAAATTAGGACCCAGTGCAGACAACATACACTGTACCTACCACGTGACAGTTATTATTGTGGTGCCTGCTGGCAATGTCTTTGTACTTGCACAGAATGGAGCTGATTCACTGGGACTTCAACTGCAAAAGGCAAGATTATTTTGTGCAACTACCACATCAGGTTATCCATGTTGCCTCTGGGGAGACAAAAACCCACAGTGAAAACAGAACAATAGTGCCCATATTTCAATGCCAGTTTAGATGTTGACAGTGTAATTGTTCTTGAAAGATGGAAAGTAAATCCTTAAATATAACAATGTCAAACAAAGCACAAACCCTTTGCTGCTTAGTGAATGCATAGGCCCAAATACACTTTTCAACCAGATTTTTTCAAATTTACTGTCCTCAGTAAGCCTATGCAAGTATGACTGAAAAGAAAACTGTCTCTCAAATGTTGGTCTGTAATAAAGCTCTAGTTAATGTTCACCTATGTTGAAAATGTATATCATGGTTGATTCTTTTCTGGCTGTAGAAATATTTTACCTGTTGATTCTTTTACAGGTCAGGCATCCATGTGATTCTTTTTGATAGCCCTGGGTAGTACCTGCAAACCAGAAGTTCAAGATGAAGCTTTACAGGAAAATACCGACATTAGTATCCCTCATCATTGCTCAGAAATCAGTGTTAATATCAGTACTATCTCCATCTACAAAATCATTCAAGATGATAGATCAAGGAATACACCAGATGATGACAAATAATAGAAAGTTTGAAGGAGCACTGCAGCACTTTTTTTTTTTCCCTGTCTGATCTCTGAAATGCTTTGGAGCATATCTGAAATTATTAAAATGGATAGTGCACATCTTGTTTCCTAAAAAGATTTTCACATTTATTGGAGTTGTTATTTTACCTTGAGAGATTACTACCTGTGTCACAGGTCTGATGGAGTCCTGTCAGTTACTTATACAGGCTAAATCAGTATTGCTGTTGGTGGTAGTCATCTGCTTCACTAGTTTTTCCACAACTGAACTTGCTTAAAAAGGCAATAGAGTGAATGAACATGTCGTAGTTCATCTAGTGGTGTTTCATTATATATCCTGTCAGAGACAAAAAGGGAAGAATGGGAGGAATTGCTGATGCTACATACTTTCAGGCAACAAATAAATGCATCAATTAACTAGTTGTGCCTGGGGTAATTTCTTTAGAAGGTTTAGTTGCCAAGGTTTATAGCAATCACAAAATGGAGAGAACAAAACCAAGACAAATGATCATGTTGTAACTCACAGAAAGCAGAGCTCAGCAGTCAAACACATATATTTATAACGGGTTGGGAGCACTTTCCCACATTGAAACATGTTTGTTAAACAAGATATGCATTTTGAACAAGGTCAATACTAATTTATCATTAAATTTTGCTTCTGACATGGAGACTTTCTGGGCTGACTATTACCACCCAGTATGAGCAGTCAGTAATACTAAGTCTCTTGTCCTGATTTGCAATGGGACTGGATGGTTGCTGTGGATTTTCTCCAGTGGGAATGTCTCTGTGCCATTTGCAGATGTATGTGCCATTTGCTCTGATGTATGCAGAATATTGAGGCACATACAGACATCCTTAGAGAGCTGTTATCATTTAGGCGCATCTTAACATTATCAAGGACAGTGAAAGAGGATGCCTCTTGGCTGGTGTAGCCCTCACTCTGTCTGACATCCAAAGCAAAGCTGAGGATCAACACTGTTTCAGTCCCAGACAGATATGCATATTGAAAATTTGTTTTGAAAAACATAATGAAACACTCATGACAGAATCATAAAGAATAAATATTCATAGTGTTTTAATCATGAAGTGTGATAAAAATGTCTCCTCTTAACTGCTGATAAACATCACATCAAGAGATGTTTGTGGCTTCAAGGATAGAAGTTATGAGATTTTCCTCTTTATTCATAGTTTTCCTCATCTAGGCACAATGCCACCTCATAACTGCACCTAAGAAAGAAGATAACGGAATTTTGTCAATGCCTTAAACTCACAGACCTGTAGGTCAAAGCCAAAAGGACCAAATACAGGCTAGCCCAGTCTGACCTCCTATGAAACAGTTGCCAGAGAAAGGGAGTCATGACCTATAGCCTACAGTTTCCTTCCCTTCTTCTCAGAACAGCCAATAAAGTGACTACACTGCTGTAAGGGCATCAACTGTGAAAATGATGTGGAAGAGCTGTTACAATTCAAATTCTACTAAAGAGCAAATATACATCTATGTTTAATAAGGAAATAATCCCCTCCCACCTTACAAGGAAATGGGAATACAGTTATTGCCCTATTGACAATGAGGTTAATAAAAAATATCTTGTTGCATAGCTGTTTAAATCCTAATGACATTGTCAAATAAGGAGCTCTGCCTTCCAGGTATCTGGCACCTCTGTACTTTGGGAGTTAAAGTACAGAGGTGCCATCTCAGTTTCTGATTCCCTAGACTGACAAGAGTGAACAGACCAGAACATTCACCTGGTGCCTCACAGAAGAAAGTAGGACTTAACAAGCATTTACTGGCTGAAGATTGTGACTTTGCAACAAATTAATCAATGTTTCTACAGCTTAGCTTCTCTCACAAACTGCAGATCTTCCACATTTATTTCTCATTTGCTTAACTTCGGCCATCCTTAACTGCAGTTGTATAGTCATCTTTTTCCTTCACGGTTTCTTTCCAAGCTAGCAAAAAAAGCCTCATTCTTCACTTTTGACCATGACTGTTTCTACTTGAGTTGCTGCTGCCCCTAATGTTTCTGCTGTTCATAACTGCAACTTCTATTTAGCAGTAATGATAAGCCACAGGTTTTATACTTTGATAGGTCTCATTTTGGTTAGGTTGTAATATTTAGGATTTGAGTAAGTCTCCAGCTAGCCCCTCAGATTGCAATTAATTTGAGTGATCAGAAAGATTGTGTAGAGTTCTGGGGCTGTTTCAGACCCAGAAGACTCTGTAGAAAGAAGGACGTTGGGGATTTATCAATGAACCTAGAGTAGTTCAGACTTCCTTGGTTAATAAAATCTAAAACAAAATATTGGTTATCATCATTATAATTATATAGCTACACAAGTTAATTCAATCTGATTAGAAACAGCCCCATGAAGAAACCACATGTTTTACCTCTTTTTAAATGGTTACAGTGCAACAACTTCTCACAGCTCCTACCTGGGGAGGAGAAAAAAAAAAAATAGCTAAAACCAAAGAAAAACACTGATTCAGACTTTCAACTTGCTTCCCCATGTGATGTGGGGAAAAGTGGAAGAGAGAAAAAAGGGTCTTGCTTCTCCCCTTTTCCTCATTTATTAGACTTTAATATTTCTAGCTACATGGAGGACTAAATAAAAACCAGGCACATATTATCTGTGGTTTTTAACATTAGATCAGCTGAAAATCGTCCTCCTTTACTAGGAAGTGCCTGTATTTGCCAACAATTCTTTGGGTCTGACTCATTTCCTTATTACTTCTCTCCCCTCCTCTGTTTTCCCTTAAGGGATTGACTTTCCCCCACCTCAAACAAAAATAATTTCTTTGGCATATGAAGGTCAAGGACAGATTTTCTAGTGTCTGCTTGCTTGCATGTCTCTCTCTCTCTCTCTCTCTCCCCCTCTCTCTCCTTCTATCTGTCTACTTCTCTAGGGCATCTATTCTTGTAGGCTCCTGGACCACATAAAACAGGCACTGCTCCACATTAATGCACTTCTCTCTTTTTTTTTTTTAATGGAAGACAAACCCAGACGTGCCACTTAAGATTTCCACATTTAGGGATGTGACCCAGAAGTCTATCTGTGGTCTCAAATCTGACTCAGTAGTCATAAAGTAGCTTAAAGCAATGCATGTAACAGCAGGGAGAAATTATTTTAAGACCTCTCTCTGCTCCAAGTTGAGCAACCAAAGCAAGAGTGGCTTCAATGGGCTAGTCTCTCTTAGCTCCAACAATACATCATGTCCAAGAGAAAGCCAACTTGTCCATTGCTTTATTTTGATGATGCTCAAATCTTGGAGGATGCTCTTTGTGCATTAAGTGGGTACTGAAAGGATTAAACACTGCCCTTTTACTGCCTTTTTATTTTTACACAGGAGGCAATTATATAGCATATGACATAAAGGAGGTAAAGCACAGAAGAAAAACAGCTGCAACATACATAGGGAAGGCAAGCATGCCTTCAGCCTTGCGTTTTTGTGATTTAACCAACAAGGGAGCAAAGGGTGGGATACAAATGGCAACCTTACTGCTAGCTAAAGAAATAGATGCCAAGGCAATTAGTCAATCCAGAAAAAAAGAAAAACCAAGAGTAATGCTTTTTAAGCAAGCAAGAAACCTTTAACAGCTTCAAATCCCATTACTCAGTCTTTTTGTTTCCACTCTGAGAGGGCATTCTCTCTCTCCATTTATGTTTTTATTTACTAAATAGTCTACTGCTGAATTACTGAATAATCTGCAATTTTCAGACTTTTTTCTGGCACTCTGTGTTGTCTCAGAGATAAGTACTGTAGATGAATGTGTTGATCAGACTAGGATTGAAAACAACAGAGTTGTAGAGCAAAAGAGTGACCAGAGAAGAACTCTGGAATTGCTACATCCTATAGAAGACCACTAGAGCACATTATATCTTTTATAACCAGAGCTAAAATAGAAGACAAAGCTCAAATGTGAGTAGTGATTTGGGATATTCACCCTTAGATATACTAATAGAGCCTGTTCTTCAGGGAACACTAGACCTTCTTCCTGAAGGGCAGATGGCCTCTCAGTATCTCAAACTGGGAATGAAAAATGGAAACATTAACCATCTTTAATTGGTTTTCTGAACTGAACTCCTGGAGTGCAGGGTGGCAGCCTAAAGAGGCATCTTTTTCTAAACTCTGGCCTTGCAAATGCTCCTGTCCAGGACAGTGAGGGAATCAGTTAAAATGATATGTAAACTTTACAGAATTTGTAGAAAGAGATACCAAAATTACAGACAGTAAGTCTTCTCACAACAGTGTTGAATCTAAGAGTAATACTTATTCATTTGGGAAATATAAACATGACTACTATCAAAACATACCTGCTGCCAGTACTAAACTGTGCAGGGTTTTATTTATTGCTCCTAGAGGGTTATTCACACCATCAAATTTGGACATCTCACTTAGGTATGATTCAGAGGATCAACACTACATTCCTTAAAGAGTCAACAGAGACAGATGTTGGCACTTTCCAGACACATGGTAATTCTGTGTAATTAGGTCAGACGTCTAATGCTGTATAATGTATATGGTTTGTGTACTTCCTCCAAGGATCTTGCTGGTGGTTGCTAATTCTGTGACAGCTCCCCTGAAAGAGATTTCCTTAGGGTGACAAATTTTTCCATTTCTCCTTTCCCTGCCACCACAGTCTCAGCCCATCAAAATCCATCCTTTCATTTTTGCTTCTTACTGCTGTGACCATTCTGTACTTTGCTTCCTTCCCATGAAAATCATGAACTTCTGTACAAGAATGAGGGTTGTGGAAAGGGTGGTGAGGATGGCAAAGGGACAGGCACAAGCACTATGGATGCAGACAACCATGCATAGTTGTGATGAATGTTGTGAATGTTAACTGCAGCTGCTCATGATACATCCTTCAGTAGCCCTGATCAGCAGCCTTGGCTGTCCCTGTTCCCTGTTTTGCTATACCCGTCAGCTTCTGAGATGCTTTTTAAGTGTTGATAAACTCTGCAGGAAAAGTAGAGGAAGAATATGTATAGACATAACCTGCTGTGTTCAATATATTGGTGGAATCAAATGTCTCCATGTGGCACGAAAGCACACTGCAGACACAACCCTTCCAAGCATTTCAAGAGTTTTGATAACTAGTAGCACAAACTACTTAGGAAACATTAACTCCTCCACAGAAGTTTAGACAAGAGTGGCAAACAGGAGTTTCAATGTTGAAAAAAGCAGCATCTCCACAGACCAACTGTGACTATTATTCTTTATACCGACTGAATAAATAAGGTGGATAAGCAGACCATGAAATACCATAACTAAAATTACAGATGTTTGGCTAGCCCAGAATGCTATAGGTCTGATGCTCATAGCTGAAGCTGAGAGTACATGAAAGTGCACAGATGTTTAGTTGTAAAGCAGTAATTATAAAAGCATAAGCTGTCTGGCTGTAGGAGGAACTCCAGTTCTAAGAGGGCTGGGGAAAGTTAACCCTACATTTTGTAGACTGCTATACCTTTAAATTGTTAATATAAGTTTAGCAAAAGATATTGCCCCAATTATGATCAATTTTAAATGCTGTACTTGCATTCACTATGTTTTAAAATAATAGTCCAGGTAAATTAGTCCCATTTGGACAATATCTGCTCTTTCTCAGTTCCTTGGACTCTGTTGTACCAGAAATTAATGTGAATGGAAGATTTTGAATTAGCCTTAGTCTCCAGAAAAATTATTTTTACCACACTTTAAATAAGATACATGATATAATACTTTGCAAGTGTAATTTTAGATTGTAAAGGTTTAGAGAGTTTTCTTTTCTTCTGACTGTTGCACCATGTGGTCTGGATATAAAGCTGGCTTTGGTTAACAATAGTGTTAGATGGGAAATCAAAACTCCACATGACTCAATGATGCTTGAAAATGGTTTAATCATACTCCACCATAAAATTTTACAATTCAATTATGTATATTTTCTTAAGCTGATCTCATTTTCCATTAGAGCAGTGGCAAAGAAGCAGCACTGGAAGGAGTGTATGGGCACAGAGGGCCCAATGGCCCCACTCAGGACAGGGCAGAGCAGGGCAGAGATTGCCATGAGGGACAGCACTGCCCTAGGAGGACAGGGAGGTGATGGGGTCCCACCGCTCTTTAGTACTGACACACTCTCAGTACATCATACTGGGACAGCTGGAGTGCAGTGGTGGTGGAGGGAACTACATGATCCTGGAAAGACAAAGAAGTTGCAGGGAAATAGTTTGCAGAGGCCCACAGGAGGCAGGTGAAGTGTCTGCTCCTGTCAAATAGTTGTCTCACAACCAATTTCTTGGTGTTTAAACATGATTAAACATCTTCACTGCCTGCACAGCTCAGTTTTACTGCTTCCCAGCATGTCAGGAACAATCACAGTTTGGCTTTTCCTCTAGAAGCCAGTGTTTTAGTACGGGTTGGATGCATTCATTAAACAAAAGCCTGGTGACTCATGCTATGAGTATCTGCTGTAATATGAATATATGTTATGAATATGAAGAAATTGATACATGAGTTCCTTTCTTCTTGGTTTTTCTCCTTCATGACTCAGCAAATACAGCACCAAGTATGGCAATTGTGGTAACAGCTCTGGGTCCTGTCTTCTTATCTTGAACTGAGGAAAACTCAGTGAAAGTTCAGACAAGCACAGACCAGATGCCGTGATCTGAATGCTGTGAAATCTTGCAACCTAATCTAAAACAAAGACTTCAGAGTAAATGAAATACAAGAAGGAAGGAACTTTCCTCATCTTCAAGATCAGTCTTGAAGCCTTTTGCACTCTCTTACTGTGCACAGCTGCTTGTTGAATCATCATCTTGGCAAAAGTTAAACATGAAACCAGGACATTTAGAGCAGAAGACAATTGTGCTTTTACATCCACAGAGTTCATTTTTACAGAGGACTTGGACACACACACCACTTTGTGCAGAGAACAGAGTGCCAGAGTGCCAGAAAAGGAAATAAAAATTGCCAAGAAGTGATGGGAGAGTACTTTTGCTCATAGAGCTGGTAATTCTAGATGATAGTCATTTTGGCTCTCCCTTCAAAGTCTCCAGCAACAGAAAACTGAAATCAAAACAGGAAAGACAAAGGAAGATGAAAGAGAGAAGTATTAATGATAGATTGAAAAATGATACACATGAAACAATTTCATCCATGACTGAAGACAAAATGATTGCCAAGTAATATTTTAGTCAATCAGTATGTCTCCCTGCCTTTTACATTTACACAAATGCCAGTGATTCAAGTAACTCAGTTCTGCTTAGATGCAGTATATTTTCATATATACTTCAGCGGAGAAAGAGGCAATAACTGCAAGACATGTATTTCCTGAAGATTCAAATGCTTTGCATGAGTCTTAATTTCCACTAAGAAAACAAAGATACAAAAAAAGAATCAGAACTTTGTTTACAGAGGGAAACTTTGGATCGCACGCATAAAGGTTTCAAAGCCTTGAGTATGTGTATTGGGATGTTTTAGAAATTAAATCAGACTTGCTAGCTGTAGAAAACTGATGGAAAGAACTCAAAGGAGCAAAATGGTGAACAACTGTTGGGAGGGAGCAGAGGACAGAAAGCAAATGCCTACTAGAATCATGAAACCATAGGATGGTTTGAGTTGGAAGGGATCTTAGAGATCATCTAGCTCCGACCACCCTGCTTTGGTTGGGGATGCCACTTATTAGATCAGGTTGCTCAGGACCTCATCCAGCCTGGCCTTCAACACTTCCAGAGCTGGGGCATCCACAGCTTCTCTGGGTTTCACTGTTCTTTGTCTTCCTAATATCTAATCTAAACCTGCCCTCTTTCTGTTTAAAACCATTTCTCCTTGTCTTGTCACTATGTGCCCATAAAAAAAGTTCCTCTTCCTCCTGTTTTCTAAGTCCCCTTAATGTACTGGAAAGCTGCTAAAAGGTCTCTCCAGAGCCTTCTCTTCTCCAGGCTGAACAAGCTCTCTCAGCCTGTTTTCTGAGATAAGAGCTTCTTCTTTTCATTCTGTGATCATTCATCATAGTTCATAATAGTTTGTGAAATTAAATAATTATTGATGTTTTGACTGAAACAATAATACCTGGAGCAAGGCAACAATCAGGAGCACTAAATAAAATGTCTTGTTCTTGCCTTTTTTCTTTTTTCTTATGTTTCATGTAATAGCTTTTATAGTTCTGTCAGCAGCCTAGTGACCTGGAAAATGCTGGAAAATCTTGCTCTTCAGCAAGTGCAATGGCAGGTGTGACAAGAAGACTGGACTTCCTGTTGTTTCATTTCATCCACTGCAGAGGGGAAGCAGCTGCAGGCTTCAAGCTTGGTTGGTCTGAATTCTGGGGCCATGTACATCCTGGCTCACAGGATGAGGGTCTTGGCATCTGCCTTGAGATGGGAGCCTACTGCAGCCTCAGAAACCCTGCATTACCCTCCAGGACACCAAATCAGGACCTTCTGCAGGTCATCTGAGCCTTTTGTGAGCTTTGCAAAGATGTCTCCAGGGCTGAAGGGTGTCTCAGGTGGAACCAGGTGCCTATATCTCACCTGTGCTCTCCTTACTATCTGGTGGTAGCTATCCCACTCAGGTGAAGAAAGAAAATAACTAGGCTTTACTTTTGGAGACTAGATCTGTTTCATGCATGCTTTTTTATTTAAGAAATACTGGAAATAATTTTTGACAGCATATATAACAAACATTTTGAAAAAAGAGTAGTAAAATACTGAAGGAGGTATGCTGGTCTTAACCTGTGGCAATACAGATGATTAAACATTGAAAATTCAGCTTGTGAGATGATTTTTGAAGTGTGTTCATCATTTCATTAAAATCACTTCAGATCCAGTCCAGGTCTGAACCTTGCATTGACTGTCTTCAAAGACAGTTTTAAAATAAGTCAAAAGCTACTTTATCTCATCAAGAAATTAATAATTTTTGGTAAATTCTAAGAAAATTCATTTTTATTTAAAAAGCATGTCTCTTATCTCTGAGCCTGGTCCATTGAATTTCCCATGGACAATAGCAGGGATTGTTTTCTTTCCTTTCAGTACAAAGCTTGACACACCCATAGGTATGGTAGATCCATAATTTATTTCCTTAAGACTAGTGATTGTAGAGTGGCAGTTGGACTCTTACACACACTTTGAGGCAAAAAAAGAGCATTTTTTTCATTCTTGATAATGCAGAAATGAAGTTAACACAACTCTGCCAGTAGCAAACACTCAGGCCTCTGTGTACTAATAGTGGGGAGCTAGGTAACACACACTTCAACTTGTCAGGTTGTTTCACATGCTAAAAGTAGGAATTTGAAAAATGGAAAAATATATTAATGGAAGTCAACTCTTTCACAATATGTACAAAAGGCCTCTTTAAATACAGACCTGAAACATTTTTCTTTAATCTTTTTAGGTTTTTTGCCTGCTTTTCTCTTTCCTTCCCTTCCTTTTCTTTCTTCTGAAAATTGCCGAATTATCACCTATTGTCATCTCTATGTGTGTTCATACTTGTTTGAATGTGAGTCAAACATTAGTCTGTAATTTAATTGGAGACTGTAAGGTTTACATTGGGCTGAGTGCTAAGCAGCTGCATGTTGTGCCTGTAGCCTTGAACCAGAAAAAAAAAAAAAAAAAAAGGCAGCTTTTCAACTGATTGTAAAGCTATTTTTTTGTGAAATACAGAAAGTTAGTTCTCTTCACTACCTGAGTCCCATGCTGTAGGCGTGAAGACTTTGTCCACCTTGGTTTCTCTATGAATTGATTAGGAAAAGTTCTAAATTTTCAACCACTGAGGAGCTAATGTACACTGCTTACACAAAGTCAGGAAACCAATGTGTTAAAGAAACTTCCACAATTATAGTTGTTCACAGACTCCAAAACATGCATTTGAAGCACTAAAAATATAATATTGATCACCATGCAAGTGTATTATCTTTCTTATCTTTTAATACAATCAAACAGTCATAATAATGATTTAATTCATCTCAAAAATCCCAATTTTCTGTTTGCATTCTTTATTGTCACACTTGATAAAATATAGATATATTATCCTATGTTTTACTGCAAACATGGTTTACTGGATCAGCAACTGAATATACCTGTTTATGTCTCTGTGGCCAATACACAGATATTCAGATAAAAAATCTTACTACATTTTAGGATCTCAGTTCCCCATTAATTGAGTCTGCACAACGCAAAATCCTGCCAGATTTTTCCTTTGGGTTGTGTTTAGAATCTTAACTGTAAAGAACAATAAAGTTCATCTTCCAAAAGTGGGTGGGAGGGCTGTCCCTCTGTGGAGAAATGGAAGGACTCCCACTCAAAATTCAGTGTCTTTCAACTGACTGCCATAAAGGTATAGATACCTGAAAGAAGACCCCACTCCCACCAGGGCTGCTGTCCCCATGGCCCTTTCCATTCTTGGCAGGAGCACCCTCTAAAGAAAGCCAAGAGTGCTTCCACTGAAGGCTTCATAAGTCTTTCCAAAACAGTGCTGATTAGTTTATCAGTATCTGGAAAGACTTATTACATACTATTGTATTACACACTATTGCAGTACACCTGTGGCTGCCCCAAAACCACCATCAGCAGAGGTCACTGCCCAGATACATGCCCAGACAGATGAAGCAGCTTTGAAATTGATAGCAACCACTGGAAATGAACTACCAAGAACACAAAAAACCAGCTACAACAGTAATACTTACCCTGCATGTAAGTGGTTCATGTTCCAAAGACTGGTGAAACCATGAAACACAAATAAACTGTGGAAGTGCATGCTTACCCAAAATGTCCTTGTTTTCAAGTGGCAGGCACTCAACAGCAGATTTAAATAAATAAGTTTATACCTTCCATGTATTAGAACAGCTATTTTATTACTTGGCAAAGTACTGAAGCAATTGTGTTTGCTTATTTTGCTTTTACAATTATTTCCTAATTACAAACTATTACTGATGTATTTTAAGAACAATTTACTTTGTCGATGAATGCTAAAGGCAAGTAAAATACTTTGCTTAGAGAAAGTTGGAAATTGCTTTATTTCTTCTGCCTTGGGAATTACAGATGGTTCAGTGTTCTTTTTGCTTAATTTACAAGCACTGGCCTTTAACATATGAATTATTTTAGCCCAGGGATTAAAAAAAAAAAAAAAAGAGTCAGCTCTTGCCTCTTGCCAAATGTCAGTGCATCCTTGGTTTTGGGGAACAGCCTTGTTTTACAGGGAAAAAAACCCTAAGAATATGCTGGTACCAGTTAGGAACATATTAATACAACACTAATTATAAACTGGAATGTGTCAGAATGAAATGAGTTATGATCTGGCGAGGACCTGCAAATTACAGTCAGATACTTAATAAAGTTTAGACATGCAGCTGTGAATACTTCTGGATCATTGCCACTTTTTATTAGAGTGGCGCCCGGCAATGCTGCTGTAGTTAAGGGTCTGTCAGCATTTCCATTGTAAAATCCCACTTTTTTAGGGCTTTGTAACTTGTCCATTTTAAATCACATCAAGCTGAAACTTGTCATTAAAATTTTCAGAAATTGTTTCTTTTAATATACAAACTTTATTTAAGAGTTTTGATTTGTCTTAGTTTTAGATTCAGAGAGGTAAAGAAAGTTTAGTGAGGGCATGTCATATCTTACTAGAAACTTATTTTTGCCATACTTTTAAAAAGCCCTGAAAAAAATAACAAAACAACAAAGCAGGGCCTGAGTTCTAAAAACAAATGTTTTTACCCCCTTAGGGCTATTTCTAGGGTTTCCCACTGAAGCATAAGCAGTGAGTACAAAAATGGCATTACACTGTAGTGTCTCAATCTACTGCCTTGAATCTGAGCTGCAATTTTATATGATGGTTTGAATAAAACACCATCCAATTACCAACACTGTGCATTGTAGTTTCTTGTGGTTTTTTTTTTTCCTTTGTTTACATTTTAGATTTTACAGTAGACTTTTAATTTAATTTCCTACTTATTTTCTGTCAAGGCCTCAGGTATTTTAGTCTCATGTTTATATAGCCACAGAGCAATGCAAACTTACAGCACTGAGGAACTGATGCTCAGCTGGTTAAACATTTTAAAATTCTTCCGTATCACTCTGACCTCCCTATTTCTACCTTCTTTCATGAAAACAAAGTAAGGACAATTACTTGGACAGGTTAGTTTTTTACATTCTTAGTCCCTGGTGCAATGTAGTGCATGTAACTGTGAGAGACATGCTGTTCTACCCAGGCTTCCTGTGAGCTGAGATTGCATCTTGTTTTTGCACTGTGTGTGCTGTGCAGGTGATCAGAATAGGAATAAGCCAATGAACTTTCATAGGGAAACTTTTGTTTCATTTTCTTCCACTTTTCTCCTAACATATATGAAAGGAAAAAAAAAAAAAAAAAACAAAACAAAAGAGAGAGAAACTTATTAAGACTGAAATTTAACACCGGTTTGTGG
>JAWWEU010000091.1:34687473-34698339 GCA_035583155.1 Acropternis orthonyx
CATCACGCCCAGTCCAGGCAGGTGAGGGAAAGGGAAAATTCTAAAACCTTAAACCCATAACACTGTCCAAGATACCATAAGTGACAGGCCACCTGCATGTATTGTCAAACCATCACCTGGTCTCCCCTTTCCAAGTCATGAAGGCAAACTGAAACAAATGAAATATATGGAAAGTAGTGATGCCTACAGCTTTTGGTATTGGAAGTACGTGTCAGTCCCCATCCAGTCCAACAGTTGCAGCTCCAGCCCAGCCAGGGCACACCAGATCAGGGTATTCTGGGCAACCTAGAGTCAGAATAAGAAGCAAGTTCAGCTACTTGAACTGACATTCCCTATCTATTGACCCTTATGTCTTGCCTCTGTCTCTTTAGAGATGGCCTCTCATCTCTTTAACTGCAGCCCTGGTTTACAGTCCTGAATTTGGCACATCCCTTGGTTCCTCTGTATGTTATATTTGGTACCTGTACTATGCCCTCAGCCTTCAGCTATGGCTGAGCATGACTGTCCATATCCGATCTGAAAATCAGATAGACTGATCACTAGGGATTGATTTTGAGTTTTAAAAAGGCAAATTAAAGGTCATGTCAGTGGTCTTAGCAAAAGAGTTAGCTAATGTGTTCAGCTTTAGTTTGTGCTGGGCTAACATGAATTCAGGATTGGTTACCACAGCTCATTTGATGCACAAGAACTGGCTATTACACTTGTTACCTAATAGTGCATTTGTGATCTGCCTTTGAATATCAGGTCTCAGGTAAGCCCTCCTTCTCCTCCTACCCTCAATGACAACCCTCTCCTTCTCCCCCTCCCACCCACTCACCCTTCTCACCGCCACCCTCACCCCCAATCTCCAAATCCCCTGAGAGGTAAGCATGGTCATTAATTTCTTCAATGATACATCAGAAACAGATCAAGTGTCTGTAAAACTCTCACTTTCTAACAAACAAAAGTAAACCTGAAGCACTGCAGCACATGCAGTGTGAAGTGTTACAAGCAGCATTAAGAGGGATCTGTGCTGAAGTTAAAGTTTTAGGGAACCCTCATTCCCAATCAATCCAAAGTTTCACCATCAGAATTTAAGTCAGAGAACTCAGAACACCTGGGTGTCTCAAGGAGCAGTAAATTAGCATCCTTTGAGTGGAGAATAACTTCTGCACTTTCCGATGTTGAGTTTCATTAGCCAGTGACTCTTGCTCATTTCATTTAAGAGTTACATTCTCATCCTTTAAATTACCCCTTTATTAAGATCTTAATTCCCACCTTTCCTAGTCCAAAATGGAGCATCTTATTGGCATTTTTGCTCAAGGTATGAAATCAAGGTGTGGATTTTCAATGTGTTGAGCACTGTGTTGTTATTCAAAGCAGTCCAGAAGTACGCATGAGGCAGCTCTTGAAGATGGGATACGCTGTGTAGAATGGCCTAATAATGAAACCGTGAGGGTGGCAGCTCTAACCTTCAGATCCAGCCCATGCCTCAGGAAGTGCTCCAACAGCCAAGGCATATTGACACAAACAATAATACCGTGGTTGCCCCTGCTTACTTGATCCACCACTAGGGAGAGAACTCCAAAATCACAGCAACAGGCACCCCAGTTTTCAGAGCATTAAAGCCTGGGGAAAGCCTCTCTTTGGCCTGTATACTGTGTGTTCACTCTTCACCTTCAGTCACAGGGGCATTTTCTTGCCCTGTTCAGAAGGAGCTGATTAAAAATTTTTTTGACCTGGTAGAAAATAAGAACTTAGGCTGGCTTAAGCTGCAACAACAGTGTCTGCATTTTTTCTGTATTCACAGTTCAAAAACTAGCTTAAAGTATTAACATCCAAACACTTCTAGCTCCTGAATAGCCACTGATAGAAGAATGCTAGAGCAAATCATTAGAATGATAGCGTTCTTAAAACTGTAATGGTGAGTGATGAGGTGAGCAGGAACAGTTGTAGTGGAAAAGTGTTGTGTTGTTGTGCTGGCAGCTGACTCTTAGGATCCTTCTCTTGGCCCGCATCTCCTTGCACTCCCTGCTCAGCACCAGTGCAATAGACAGGCCCAGGGCTGGCACAGCCGTGGGTGGAAACCTGGCATGTCTGAGGGCCCACAGGAGCAGGCAGCCTCCCAAGGGTCTCTGGCCAGCTCCCAGGGGCATACCCACTGGTGAGATGTGAAGGATAACCTTTCATCTCTCTCTGGTCACTCATTGTCAAAAGACTCTGTGAGAAATTTTATGGTTTCCCTGTCTAGAGTTGCTGCACAAACTGACCTCTCACTAATGCCATGACAATTCTGCAGTTCCCAAAAGGAATCATTCCTTTGTGGAAATGTGGTGAAATTGAATGCAGAGATTGCCTACTACAGAGGAAACCAGACATGGGACAGACTGTGTTGGAGGACTTAACAACAGTTGCATTCCAGATCAATGCATGCAGCAGCAACCTGCAAAGACAAGCCTAGTGCCCACATAAAAATTTCCATCAAGAAACAATTTCATCAGGATCAATCTATGTGTACACAGCAAGTCAGTAGATGGAGAGTAAAAGCCTCTAGAAAAGATAATAGCACAGAAAAGACCAGAGACAGACTAAAATCTACCCACTTTACTATGAATGATAAAAGAGAAAAAAATTCTGATGTCTTGAGGAGGCCTAGAGCACAGAGTGACACAGAGATAGTTATTAGGAAGTATTAGGTGCAAGGATCTCTTCAGACAGGCACAGTATTCCACACGGAAAACACAGTCAAAGGCAAGAAAGAAGCCACCTCTGTGAACACCAACTGCTGCTATCGGTATCATGGGTAGCATCTAACTACCATGAATAGCTAATTAATTGTTTAAAATTAGTATGGCCAGCTTCATCTGCTGTATGTATACATACAAATACATACATAGAACCATAGGGAAAGGTACAAATAACAAGGCTTAACACTGATTAACTCTCATACAATGAACAATTGAAAAAACAAATTCCATATACAATATGATTGTATCAATGTATATGTCAAAATCTAGGAAATTAATGATGTTGGAAGGCCCAGTGTAAAAAAGTTGGCAAAGCTGAAAATCCTGATACCTTGAATGCACAAATATGAGCTGAGAGAAAGCCAACAGGTCACTGAGATAAGTTCTGGTAACATTTTCTAGCAATCTGCCCTACAGTGATGCTTTCTGGGGAAAAGAAAAATGCAGAAGTCAGGAGAATTGGTCACTTACAGACCATCAGTTATTCCACTATTTTAGCCTTTCATGGTCTGATGAAGCTTTAATAAGAGATAGTTCTGTCTCTGTTGTGCAAAAACCTCCCAGGGAAGCAAGAAAACAACCTCAGAGATACTCAATTCATATTTACATCAGGGCCCACTTAAACAGCCTGATTAATGCAAAGACAATTAAACAGAAATGTTTGTCACTAGAGCCCTGTAACAATTCACCCATACTCATGCTGAGTGTCTGTAATTGCAGAACAAATAGGTAGGAGATACCAAGGAGTCAGCCTGGGTTCTCCCATTTAAGGACACCGCATTCTGCACTTCGAGATCACTTGTGATTCCCACTTGCAGCTCTCTACACCACTCTGGTGGTTTAGAGGGACTTTGCTCTTCAAAGCTGCCTCCCATGCTGCTGGCATGTCTAAATGCCTCACTGCACCATTATCCCTTGGCTGCCAGAGCATTCCCGAGCAAGCCAGCGCTGCTAGCTTCTCCAAATATCTGAACATCTTCATCTGGAACTTGAAGGGCTCAGTGTCTCTGAAGAGGACCACAGTGTTGCAAGACTGAGCTCATTTGTGTGCTGTTTCTAACTGTCATGTAGGCCTGCAGAAAGACAAACAACAGTGTCACATTCTTGGATGGATCCCACTTAAGGGAAGAATTCAGACTTGTAAGAATAACCACAGCTCGGACATGTGGCTGATTGAAATACAGCCATTTTCCATTAGGGGAAGTTGGAACTACAAAAGATGGACATGTTTGGTTTTAATTTCATAGATATTTTATTAGGGATTTAATTTGACTACAGTGCATACTTAGGCAGGCTGCAGAAGAATTTTGTTGTTGACTTTTTTAATGTTCACAAATTAAATGAGTGGCTGATTTCTGCCCCAGTTCATTAGTTAGCAGAGTGGTACATCCATCAGTGTGCTGACCCTCTGTTTCTAACTTCTCTGACCTATCCTGAGGGTGGGATCTGGTGACAGCTAAATAACAACAACAAGAAAAATAATCCATAATCTGGAGTTTAGAGAAAACTCAAACCTTTAAGAGCTGATGTTCAGGATACTGTTGCACACCACTAATGTTTCACTTTTCCAGCAGCAGCTACCATGCTTCCCAGGAAGCACAAAGAAGTCTAGCTGGATCCAGAGACTCTGGTAGAAGCATTTGAAAGGTGCAATGAGAACAGCTCCATAACACAACCAGCTTCACCTGCCTTGGCCCAAGTTTCTTGAAAGTGCAGCTGAAATATTTAGGGACTTTCATCAGCTACACAAAACATTGGGGGTTTTGGCTTTCTTTTTACAGTGGCTTGTAAGTAATAATATAAGGGTTAACAAGTTCAGTGATATATCTAATAAAAGGACATTGTCATCCATGCAAAACTCATGGCAGATATATGAAGAAACAGAAGGCAGCTATGTGCTTCTCTTGTTGCCTAGTAGTCCTTGTATGCCTTAACTGCTTAACACCTCACCTTCTACTGTATTGCTCTGTTGGCTGTGGTAGTCCTACTGAAACAAACCTTGTTTAACAAGAAATAATAAGGTGATAATGAAAAGTGAAAAGGCCCCTCGATGTATCAGCTGCAACATATACCCCTGACTGCCCGTTTTAGGATATTCATGGAGGGAGGCATTGCTCTATAAAACTTGAGAACGTGAACATCATTGCCATTTGCAACTGCCCGGACAAGGAAATTGATGCTTTTTTCCATTGTCTGAACACATGGATATAGTTTTGCCTGCATTTACTGAGTAGGTGGGGCTGTTCTCTTCACAGAGATTGCATGGAACTGCAATAAAAAGTGCTGGAAATATAATCTGGTTCTGGACAACAGCTAGCAAAAAGTCATCTTGCTTATCTACTACACAGTTGTTTCTGGAAACCGAGCCAAATACACAAGAAATGACAAAACTATCTCTTTGCTGTCCGTCTTGAGAGATTCTAGACCACAGAACAACCTGGTAAGTAATAATATGAGGCCTAACACTGTCATCCAAAAAGTAAAATTCAACTCCAAAATGCAGGTGAACACTAGAATGGTATACAGGATACCTCTAAACTACATACTGTCTTCAGTCATCTGAAAGAGGTGCACAGAAAAGATTCAGCAAGGACTGAGTAAAATCTAAAATGAGAAATAGGAAAAACTGTGTAAGGGTTTTGGTTTTAACCAGATCTAGAAGTTTCTTCTGAATGTGTCAAGTGCAGCTTGATCCCAAAGACAATATATGACGTCAGACACCAAGAATAATACAGAACATTTCTTGTATGCTTAAATATCTCAGCTTCTATATCTGCAATACTGATAGGCTTCACCAGGAGTTTGTGGGTGCTCAGCAGGTGCTCATTTTTCAGGTTTTTGCCTTGTGTGTTTAATTATAAAGGCAGTGGAATAGTTTTATATATAGAAGCAGCAGGTCACTCATATTAGAGTAACTTAGCCCTAAAGATGTTTTAGTATAACTGACAGCTAGGATACAATAGCTCTACCTCAAGCAGCTGATGTGAAAGGGCTTTATTATTGAACAGCATCCTTACATCAACTGGTGTAAAAAGAAGAGAATTAGCTAGTCACAAAATGGTGTAAACATTGAAATAAATGTGGTGAAAATAATAAGGAAATCTGGGAAGTCTGCCAGTATAATGTTGGTCGAATTGGCTAGTAAGAACAGAGTTAATCCTTGGGGCACTCTTCAGTGACCAGAATTAGTTTGGATCTATGAAGCCCTGAAATATTCACTGTTTCTGCTAAAGCTGTCTTATGGAACAATTACCTAGAGTCCCTGTAATCCACTAACATATTCACTTGCTATATGCTTTTATTACACTCCCCTGCAGATGTTGCTGTTTCCAATTAGAGATGTAACTTCTACCACTGGCTGTTAATAACTATTTTGCCTTGAGACATATCTTATTTGCTAACTGAAAAAGGCAGGTTAATGGTGTCTGCACTATAGTATATTATTAGAAGTGAGTTTGTGAAGTAAACTCCCAGTGACTCTAATCTCAGGAATGCTGACTCCTCCTGAGGTCAGTAATTGGGTATTTTGGAATTTGCCATAGCAGCAGGCCTAAGCCTGTCTTCAGCTTTCTTTGAAATTCGGACCCTGAGGTCAACAAAATAATTGGTTCATTTGAACAGAAAACCAGAAAGTGAAGGGTCCACCTTTCCCCTAGTATCTAATTTCCAATTCACCAAACACATTTTGAGATCTTCCTCTCTTCTTTAGGTATCACAACAAACCTAACCACTGTTCAGTTTCATTTCCACTTTGCTCTCTCTGTTTGAAGTCGTAAGTTTTTTGTTTATCATGAATCCTAGACAGCAAGTGGAGCAAAGCGTGATTACTCTCAATATGTATGCTAGAAACAATTTTTACTTTCAGTGTTTCACTATTACAATAAGACAAGATCTATCTGAGTTTTTTCTTTCCAGTTTAAACTTAGAAGTTCTTTCTCATGTTCTCAAAGTGTAGCTTTGACTGCTTCAAGGGCTTGCTTTTGAACCACCCTATGGCTTTGGTCTCAGGATCTTTATTATGAAAGAATTTGGTTATAATTATTGATCAGTAGCCATCTTATTTCTCCAGTGTTTGAAATGAAAGTTCTCTATCCATATTCATTGCCCTGTGGGATTTGACATTTGTTTACCAAGTAAATCTTGGGAAGTTTAGGGTTTGTGATGTCAACAAAATAGTAGAACAAAACCAGGAGAATAAGTGAAGACAGTATATGATAGAATGAGAGAATGGTTTGGGTAGGAAGGGACCTGAAAAATCATCTGGCTCCAATGCCCTGCCATAGGCAGGAAACTTTCCACTAGACCAGCTGGCTCATAGATCCATCCAGCCTGGCCCTGAACACCTCCAGGGATGGGGTATCCAAAACTTTCTCTAACAACCTGTTCCAGTGCCTTTCCACTCTCAGAGCAAATAACCTCTTCACAATACCTAATCTAAACCTACTCTCTCTCAGTTTGAATCCATTCCCTCTTGTCCGGTCACTACTTGCTCTTGTAAAAAGTCTCTCTCCATCTTTCTTGTAGGCTCCCTTCAGGGACTGGAAGGCTACAGTTAAGTCACACTCAAAGCCTTCTCTTTCCAGACTGAACAGTCCCAGTTCTTTCAGCCTTTCATCATGAGAGAGGTGCTCCATCCCTCTGATTATCTTGGTGACCCTCCTCTGGACTTTCTCCAACATGTCCACGTCTTGTGCCAAGGACCCCAGAGCTGGATCCAGGACTCCAGGTAAGGTCTCACCAGAGCAGAGTAGAGGGGCAGAATCACCACCCTTCCCCTGTTAACCATGCTGCTTTTAATGTAGCCCAGAATATAACTGACTTTCTGGGCTGCAAGTGCACATTGCTGGCTCATGCCTAGCACCCCAAGTCCTTGGCAGGGCTGCTCGCAATCTGTTCGTCTCCCAGCCTGTATTGATACTGGGGCTTGCACTGATCCATGTGCAGCACCTAGTGCTTGGTCTTGTTAAACCTCATAAGATTCCCATTGACCCACTTCTTGAGCTTGTCCAGGTCCCTCCAGATGCCATCCCATTTTTCCAGTAGGTATCCTTCCCTATAATATAAATAATATAAATATAGTTGTGTTTGCTTTGAACAACACAACCTAAGTGAGCCATAATAATCTTGTATCTCAAATGAAACAAAACAACATAAAAAAAAAAAGTGAAAGTGCAGAATAAACATTGCAGAGTGATAAGCACACAGCAGTTTGGCTAATATTTCTGCAAAGCTTAGAATATGTGATCTTCCCATCAGTAATTCAGTGCACATGGCTGCTTTGCAGTTTCAAACATGTAACAATTGAATCAAAAGCATCAGATTTAGTTTTCTCTAAAGGTCTTCTAAGGAAGAAAAGTGATACATGTTATAAGTAGATGTCAGATCAGGTTCCCACTGACATCCAGACTTTGCTTCAAAGGGTTGGAAAGTGTTAGGAAGCAGTTTTGCATCCTTGATCCTGAATGTCAGCCTGGTACTGCCTTGACGTCGGTAAAATCAGAACACTAGTTTGTTTACGCAGCTTGTTTGGACTAATGTTAATAAAGCAATGATAATAATAATAATACTTTATGCTTGTAAGAATAAATTTTGAAATTCTGGCAGGATTTTTGCTCAGATCTCTTTGAAGAAAAAAGTCTTCATTTTTGTTTTCTGTGCCTTAGTTATTTTCGCTGTTTCTCCCCCAAATCTTTTTTTCTTTTTTTGCCTTAAAATGATTTTCATAACTAGTGTAAGCTTTGTACACTATAAATGCTTCTCTGCTGAAAGGAACGAAAAATGGTTTTGCAAGCAGGAATGCCATGAGCAGGAACAGACACTGAAATTTCTCCCATATTTTTCTGATTTGCTAATTTTTTTTGTTTGTTCGTTTTTTGTTTTGTTTTCCCTCTGTTGCTTATGACTTCAGCATTCATTTTCCAAGAAGTTCGGAAAGTTTTTATTCCTGCCAGATTCTGTTATGGTCAACAATGGAGTCAGAATCAGAGTTGAGGATTGTCTGCCATCTTCACCACCCAGATTTTGTATACTTTGTGATAATGATAATGTCTATTTTGAAATGTTGGACACCTCAAATTGTACAAAATATGAGAGTAATGTTATGGAGCCTTAAGTCATTTTAAGAAGGATATTGAAACATGGTATATCCCTTAAAAAAAAAAATTTAAGTTCCTTCAAGTATAACTACTAATAAAGTAGGGTATTACAATGTACCCATACTACCAATTGCTATATCTGTCACTATGATTCCTGGCTCAGTATACTCTACTGCATTTTTTTTCTTTGAAGACTATTAATTCAATCAAAAAGAAGGAGTCAGATTGTGAACCTATGAAGAAGAAAGCAACCCCACAGCAGGTGGGGTTTTCACAGGAATGCCTGTAAAATCCCCACTACTGAAAGCAACAACAGAATACTCAAATTGTCCAGTGCTGGAGATTTGTTACTGCAGTCAGTTTTCTGTCAATACCACAGGGAACTGGTTACATAACAGAAACAAAAATTCAGAGGATATTTGTTAGGCGCCAAACTTCCAAGTTACTGTTTCTGCCACTGTAATGCTGTAGGTTCTGACTTTGCAACTGAATTGTGTCTGGCACAATTTCGGGACGTTGGGGACAAAAGTGCTGTTATAATATACTGCTCCCCTGCCAGTACAGCACCCAGGCTGGCTCATGCCACACAAATTAACTGGAAGCTGATTGATTTTGTGCTGGTTGGCAAGGGATTGCTTTGACAGCCAGGAATTGCTAAGGAATAATAGAGCCTGAAAACACCCACCTCTCTCAGACAAGTTCCCACTGTGGGTGATTGAGTAGAGGCTGATATGGTGACATTACCCTGGAGGGACCAAATTCTAGGGTCAGAGCTATTGCTCTTCTGCTGCTTTTTTTTGTCTTGGGAGCTTCATGAATCAGACAAAGGGGAGGCAGGATCTGCCTCCTGGGAGGAAGAATAATGGAAAATGGCCTGAAGAAAAGATGACTTTGACACCTGAAGCCTGCCAAAGCTCTCCATGCAAAAAGCGAAAAGCAAACAGAAATATATCCAGACCTGCTGGATGATATTGGTTACCATCATTCCTGACTCCTGCAGCGTTAACAACACTTCTTTTCTGTCTGGAAATCTTTGCCTTGGCTCCTTCTTGGAAATAAATCTCTTGTTCTTAACTCCCCTATTTCTGTGTTAGTTTGACTAAGACTTCTGTGAGAAAGTTTGAGATTTTCTTTTATTTCATTGGCAATATTTCACCTTTTCCCCTGCCCCCTTCTTATTTCTTTGAAAAGATCTCATTTGCCAAATAGTTGTCTCTTGTTTCTGAAAGCAACATCCACATACTCAAGATTTCTTTGTTTGACTCTATTTTTTCCCCCTTTTTCTCATCATCTTCTTTTGTGCTTCCTTTCTTTCTAATCTAAATTTCTGTGAATGTTTTACAACTCTGTTCTGAAAAACTGTTTTGTGAAGTATGATTTTATTTTTTCTTCTTACCACTCCATGCCTGCAGGCACACCAGAGGCCCTGAAAGCTGGATTATCATGTAACAGGGCAATAACAGAGCTTCTACACAATTATGTGTATAGGCAATCAAGGCATATATGCATACAGATGCCCAGCAAAAGGTGAATGCGCATATTCCTTACATCCAGAGCCTGAGACTTTGGACCATTCCAGTGAGAGGGTGGCAAGTTGCTGGGCCCTGATGCTGCTGTTTTGAAAGCAGCTGGTACAAGCTGAACTACCATACTTAGGAGGAACAGTTCTTCTGTGTTTGGTAGAGCTCAGTCTTCAAGTTGTCCTACATATTCTGGACAGGCAGAAGGACTTCAGTTTTTGTTGTAGGGTGTGCAGGTATATGCTTGCTGACAGTCCATATGCTTAGGACTGAAGTACTTAAGTACTAAGTAGGAGCCCATTTTTTTCCCTCACAACCAGTTAGCACTCTGCCCAAGAGAACGACTCTGTAACACATAGCCATGGATGTAAGTGCCTGTGTGTCATGGGTTTCTGTGAAGAAAAAACTGAGTTTTGGTAGGAGGGGGGCCTACAGGGTGGTGGCTTCTGTTAGAAGCTGCTAGAAGCTTCCCCTGTCCTATTGGAGCCAATTATGGCTGGCTCCAGGAGGGACTTCCTGCAGGTG
>JAWWEU010000091.1:34698535-34719175 GCA_035583155.1 Acropternis orthonyx
TCCTGGTTCCACGGTTGAAAAAGAGAGAGAGAGGTGATCTCTCTGAGGTGCAGGGTTGGTAGATGAAAGAAAAATTCTAAGCCTTTAAATCCATAACAGAGCTCCACACCAGGCATGACAAGGAGAAACCCTGTCCACCTCAGAGATTGTAATCTGGATAAACATTTACAAAAAGCCAACCACATCCTTCCTTCTAACCTGTAGGTACCACTGGCAAACTTGGGGCTGGTCAGTTTTGACTAGATCCTTGAACCCTCTCTTTGCAGGCTCATAGACCTCTGCATAGTGCCACAAAGATAAAGACATATTCTGTGCATGTGGAGTTTGTAGAAATCTGCATGTTCAATGAGAAGATACCTTCAATTATGTTACGGTCAGTTACTGGAGCCCAACTTAATTTTGAAATACTGAAGTTATGACAGGTCTAAGAAGAGCCACAAGTCTATCAGCAATGAAAACCAGTTCCATACGTCTGTATCCCTCTCATTATGTGCCTGGCTTCTCACAGGCAGCACTACCTTGGGATGTCACAGGAACAGGGAAGGAGGAACAGAAATCTGCTTTTATTTAAACTTGATTAAAAGAAAGAATAAATTTAGGTGACCTATTCTGAAACTCATTCCAAGAGTTTGACTACACAGCTCATGTAGAAGGCAGCTGCCAATTTTTCTTACTTGCTCTCACTCCTTGCCCCAGTCAAATCTTTTCATAATCTTTACCCACAGTGCAAGGATGCCACCTTGAACTTCTCTCAAGGCTGGTCCTTCGGATATTGAAAACAGCTGCCTGCCTCTGCCTTAGGAGCAGAGCAAAGCCTTCCCAGCAAACAGGAAAAGCAAGCAACAACATTTTTATAGAGCTAATAGTTGGAGTCAGAGTCTACATTTCTAGTGTAGCATGTTTCCCTCTGCTCCCATTTTTACTCCAGTGAGATTCTTCCTCCAGTGCAATGGAAATGCACACACCAAAACTTAAGAGGTACTCTGTGCAGTGTATTATGACACATTTTGTAAGAGCAAATATAAGAAGCAGTGTCTCCTTTTCGTCCTAGCATCTATTGCCCTGTGTTTTCCCCAGGTAAGTCAAAATGTCAGCACAATGTCAGCAAAATTGTGTAACAGAGATACAGTTATGCAGAAAGGGGGCAAAAGGGAGGAAAGCAGTCTGACAGCCGAAAATTTTATGCAGTCTGACAGCCTGTGCCAAGGTGCCTTGGAAAGGCACCAGAAAACAAACAGGCTTCAGCATATTGCAGAACTGGGCCACAACATACCATGTAATTGTACATAAATCATAAAATGTATAAGCACATTTTGACCCTTTCTGGGACAGTTTAGATTAACTAAGCTCACTCTAGTCAGCACTGTTTTGTAAAATCAGGTTGCTAAACCTTTAACAGATTTTCATCAGCTTCTTTAAATACAATACAATAAGAAAAATTGCCTTGCATTGGTGCTAAAACATTGTCATAGACAGAAAAAAAATCATATATAAACAAAGCTTTCTGTATTTCATCATTAGTAGAACAGTCATGGCTTTGGAGGCATACATGTAAGATGAAAAAAAGGGTGCAATTTACTTCAAGTCAGACATCAACCCCCAGCTAGTCACTCATCATGGAACTATGAACCTCAGTTCTCTCTACAGCTGGGAAGCACAAACATTAACACAAGAGAAAGTTTGGGGTGACCCTAATTAACCTTTAAACTTCGTATGACTTCACATGGATGAAATTGACTATATATGTGTAATTGTAAAAGAAAAAATAATTGGCCAAAAATCAGTCAAAATGAAATATTTCAGTTCATTGGATTCCTTGGCTTATAGAAAGAAGAAAGTGTCCCTGGAGACATGGAGCTGCTTTTATTCTCTGTTGTTCGTGACTTGGAAGTGCCTTCTGAAATACTGGGTGCAGCTAAATCTGCAGAGTTTTCATGGGTCTAATGCATAAGTCCACATAATTTCTTGAGTTCATGAGAGATTCATAATGCTGTACATTAGCATTTTTTCAAGTCCTGTAAACAGAAAGAAGAAATATATGTTTTCATAAGTGCACTCCTCATCCTTTTTGTTTGTTTGTTTGTGGGGGGTTTTTTGTTTTAGTAGAAAAACAATGGAATCTGTGTCAGCTACATTCAGGTAGTGATCACTAAAATAGATTTCTGTTGCCAAAAAATGAAAAAAAGACTGAACATCTCCATGTTGGAAAAGACTGCCGCAGCTGTAGGTCCTCAGAAAAAAATCAGGATGGGTTCCGAGGATGGGAATGATGCATGCAATGGTGGGAACAGTGTCCAAAAATATATATACAAGAAGGAAAAAGAAAAAGAAAAATACAGGAAGACAGAAAGAGTGTTCAGTTGGAACACTACTATCAATGGGGACTCTGCCAGTTTAACACATAACAAAGTTATAGGTACAAGGCTCTCTGCCTCTTCAATTTTATTTGGAAAAGAAAAGATGCCTGTTGCCAGAATCGTCAGAGATTGTTATTCTTCTTTAAAGCCATGAGACCTTGGAAAAACCTGCCCAGCTCATTTTTTAAAAACAAAAATAAGTGAGTCCTGCAAGTATTTAAAGGGAGGATAAGGTTACTTATTGATGCTTAAAAATTTTTTGGTGCCACGTCAAAGCAGCAGTGGGTATATTTTAAAGTGACAGGTCTAAAAAATACTGTTCTTGCTCCCACCTGCCTCTGAACTCCCTCCACTCCAAAAGAAGCATTCTCTGTAGTCACCAATTAGTGAGCTGGAGTATTTAAAATTCAAACAAGGACCTTCTTCTCACTCTCATACTCATTAGCTCACTCCAGCCCTCCTTAGTCAAGGGATTTTCTAAAGAATCCATTTAGGAGTGCTAATAATAGTAATTAGAGGTCGAGAAACCATCTTGAAACTTGACCCAAATTTTCACCCAAAACTTGAAATGAACACAAACACTTTCTCAGTTTTGAAGGAACTGGGAACTCCTTCAAAGAAGAAGTTCGTGACTTGGAAACTTCCTTTTTAAAATGTTGTTTCAGTCCTGCATACCAAGTCCTTGAAAAATTATCTAAGCAGAAAGGCTGCTTTTTAGGAACCTTCTGGAAGCATTTGTTGTGCTGTTCTTTTGCGCCTGCTCAAAATGCATGCAGTATTACTGAGCCTATTGTAAACTGTGGACTTCTTTTCTCCCTCATTCACATTTATTCTATGCCAATGGGGTGATATTAAATTACCTCCTGCACCTCCCAGGAGTTCAAGTATTCTTTGCACTACCTTTTTCATGTCACGGATTCCAGACTGCCGCAGTCTCCCGTAGATAGCTACAGCAGCCCAGTAGCTGCTTTGATATACAGATTTTTTTTGTACAGCTCAGATTGTTCCAGTCTGGAGCTCAAAACATCTACAGTGTTAGTGGCCCAACTGTCTTTCTTTCATGACAGGACATTCAGCTGTACACTGCCAGTGCTCAGCTAGGGTGGCTACTGCAGCCTCCATGCACAGAAGAGATGCATAAAGCCATACCAGGAACAAAATTCTGGTTCACTGGCTCCAGTGGAAGTTATTCCTGGATCCCCAGGCAAATAAAAATGCATTAAGGTCCAGTGCTTCTAGTGATGATTTATGTCATCTGCATCCATCCATCTTACGTATCTTTCTCAAAGTAAACAGGGCATCAGCAGAAAGACACAAGAAACAAGACTGTGGGCAACACATAGAAAATTTTAAGCCTTCTGTTACTGGATTTATGTGTTAATAATTTAGATTTAGAACTACACATCGAACTTCTACAAATATTATTACCTTTTTTTAGCTATAATGCAAGCACTAGGCTTTACTATGACCTTGCACTGCCTGAATAGTTTGTCTTACAAATCTTATTTTATGGCTGTTCCTTTAAGCATCTAGAAATGTATTATATATTATTGTGTATAATATGAATTATCTATTTTCAATTCTGGCAGATTACTCTGTAATAAAAGGATTCTGTATCATGCAAAGGACTTTAAAAGTCACTGGCAAGTTTTCCCTTGTAATTCGGATAAAATAAGAACAGTTGTTTAGATTCATAACCTCTTGAAAAACTATATGTGGTTCATTATCAGAAGCAGACCTGGCCCAAAACTGGAATTTCTTACTGCAGGGATGTTTTAATATTTGGGTTTGTCCTGAACTGAAATAAAATGTCAAAATTGCAAAACAATGTATGAAATGAAAAGTAGATAAAAGATTGATTCAGAAATATCAAAACATTTCATTTTGAAAATGTCAAAAAAAATATTCTGGAAATGTCTAAATACTTCAGTTAAGAATTTTGCATCCAGATGGAACATTTCAGCATTCTTAAACATAAATATTTCATATCTAGCTGGATTTACCTAGGGATCTTTATCAAACCTGAATTATCAAATATGATCACTTTGCATGCTGGAAAGTAGGTTGTTGCTTCTAAATGGTGCATGAACTGTGTGCTGTTTTAAAATTATCATATTTTTATTCAGATTACATGAACATACTTTTCTTTCACTATCTAGTCAGAAAATGTTCCTATTACGTAGATTCTCAGATCAGAAGAGCTGGGATTCCACTGTGTCAGTGATTAAAACTGATGAAAGTTTACAGCAAGAATAGAACAAACTTTACTGAGAACCATCCACGTTTCATACAGATTTGCAAAACATTACTAAAAATCTAATTCTTCAAAGCAGAAAATAGATGTAGAAGTATATGTATAAAGTATAAGCTGCCCCTGCCTTTCCACTTCTCAGTTCCTCTGCTGCTCTAAAACCTTATTTGTGATGGTGTCAGGTTACATTAAATTGTATTTATATTACATTTCTGTAGTATTGGACCACACTTGCATACGTATTCTTTGAAGACAACATCTTTTTCACGGAGTCCATAACGGGATATTGTCTTGAAGATCTCTTTTGGACAATGGTTATTTGATTAAAAGTGACTTTTCATGCCTATAAAAATTGTTTAACTAAGGCAATTTTTAGTTAGTGAGCAAATTTTAATGTTTCAAATATCCCTTGTATAGTTGATATAAACACTGCCTTCCTTAACACCAGATATTAGAGCTTTAAGAATTAACACTGAAGTTGCTGACACATTGATATTATTCCTTTAGTTTTTAGAGGAAAAAAATAGACGTTTAATTGGTTGATTGATCTCTCTATGTGATACCATTGCAAAAATAATAGTACTCCTAACTGCATAATGGATGTCATGAATATTAAAGGTGAGAAAGCCAGGGATAAGTTTCACTTAGTGTATGTTTTACATATAGTTCCAAACTCAAATGAATACTAACCTGCCTCAGCATATTACTTTCACTAAAACCAATAGCAATGTTGGATTTTATGAGGCCACACCAGCAAAAGTCATGAAAATATTCTGTCTAAACAAAAAAAAAAAAAAAAAAAAAAAAAAAAAAAAAAAATAATAGTACATTCATACTTTACCAACCATCTGAAAGAGCTGTTCTACAGAGGCACACAGGAAACTTAGCTATTACATTTTTTACACAATACTCAAGAAAAATCTCAACATTAGAAAGACACCCATGGCCTCCCACAGTTGATTTTCTTCCCATTCCAATTGCTGCAAGTCATAAGCTGCTTAGCTGAACTAAACATCAGTATAAAGTCAGGGTTAGGTGAATCTGTGTGTAACACATTCTTCGCAATACATAAAGTTCACAGTCTTATAACTAGTTTGTAAGATTTACTAGACTGTACAGGATAGGCTGTGGATAAAGTAAGCTTTGAGCAAGACCGTGTGTACATGACACACTGTACTCAGTAGCATCTTTGCTGATCAGCTGTCCCTGACTGAACCATATGGCCATAATTTTGTTGGCCAACAGAAGAAGGTGTGATACTTTTTTTTCTCATGGTTTGAGTGTTACATACTGCTCTGGATAGATCAGTACTCTGTTTTTTACATAAACCAGAAAGGGTTATGTAAAAGCTTTTGTAGCCACATGTGATCCATCCCATATACCAAATCAGGTTCATAATTAGAAAGTATCAAAATCTTGAGTTCTTGTTCTTTGTTCAGGATTTTTTTTTTTTTTTAAATTTGGTGCCACTATAGCATGTAGTTTAAAGCTGTATGACAGGAACAAGGATCAAAGGGTACTTGCAAGTGCCCCCTTCCTTCTGCCAAGTGCCCTGGAGCTTACTGTATGCGCAAAGACCTCTGCTTTCAGTCATGTAGCTACCACAGTGAGCTAACTCACTAACTCAGTACAGACAACAAAAGTCAAAGTATCTCTTGGTATTACACATTGAGCTCTTTGGCACAGTGGCTATATTTGCATGGTTCATGGTCTTTATGAGGGTTGTGGAAGCAGCAAATGGCAGTTGTGGTTGCCAATGGTGTGACCTGTGATTCTTGAACCCTGGGTCCAGCACACACAGCTATCCCACGGACTCCTCTGAGAGCAAGGGCAGATAAAGGCTGACTGCAATACAGTATTAGAAATCCTGCTATATATCCAGGCTCTGTGGGTCTGATGAACAATGAGCAAATAGGGGTGTTTATTCCAACAGCTGAGGCATAGACAATTTGGATGATATGGGAATGAATTAGCAGAGTAACTCTCAGCCTTATGTTTTCACTCCTTTTGAAGTACATACTCTCCCACTCTCCTTGCTATGCCTGTCCCAGACATAATTATGTTCTCTAAAGATTCATGATGGCCCGCGTGCAGAAGTGACAGCAGAGAGGAAATGCTAACTGCACAAACTTGAAGCCATGGCAGTTTTGAACATTTTGAATATATTAAGACTAGCAGCGTCCTCATTAAACTCTGATTAGCAAGTGGACTTGATCCAGGGTAATTCATGGCTGAATGGGATTTTTCTTCTTGTTTTTTTTTTTTTCACTGCCAGTTTATCAGAGGTAGGCAATTAAGAGCTCACACACCTCCAGGTCTTGTAGTTTTTTTGAAGCAGGGATCTCATACTAGCCCTGCAATAAAGCCTTATTGTCCTTGGGACAATATTCTTCACTAATCTCACTTCTGGCAATTTACTTTTTCTTGCTGAGCAGATTTAGAAACAAAAAACCTTGAAAGGGCATGGGAGGAGGAATAATCTAGGGCTATCTAATCCCATCCCAAAGTGGGAGTTTTCCATTCAGCTTCTCTTTTAATGAGCACTGGAGAAATAAAGTTTTACTGCAACACTACTTTGATTCAAGAGACCTATGAGGACCCAATTATCCATCCAGTGGGAGTGGGGGTGGCAGTCTGATTTTCAAAGCAAAGCAATGTAGCAACACAGGCCCTTGTAATTACATCTTCCCTACAAATTTATAAACCCAGAGGTGAGGTTGATTGTTTAAATGCAATTATTACCTTTCTTTCACTTTCAACTTGTTAATAAAGCTTTCCCAAATGCACTGCTTGGAGTTATTCTTTCCAAGCCCTAGGATTCCAAAGGCTTAACTGGAAACCAATCATCTGCTTCACTGAAAGGAATACAGTCAGGTCCAGTCAAAGATTAGCTGAAGAGCCAAAATGTTTGACAGAAAGACTGAGAGGGCCACATCCTATTTTCCACCTGAGAAAGCGAGAGGGGAGAGTGAAACAGAAAGAAGGAAGTTAAGGAGACTGAGAGTTAATCAGAGAACAGAAAGGAAGAAACATTAATTGAACATTGCCTGGCTCATGGAAAGCATCCTGTTTGTATCATTTGTCTTAATTTGCTGCTGTCAGTATTATACCCTCAGCACAAAGGTGTGTCTTCTTTGGAAGTGCACGCACATTTGTCTATAATCTAGCCATGTTTAAAAAAAGGAAGTGAGGCAGGTGCATTCAGTGACACATTTTGTGGTCCTGGTCTCTCAAAATCCCACGTTCAGTAGGTCACAAGGAACTCCCTCTGACTCTTCCCACTTCTAGACCCTGCAAGTGGATGACAACAGTGAATCAAACATGTCTATGACACGTAAGTGGAGGCGTGGAATGCATTGCAGTAATTGACTTTCATCGTACTGCATATTTCTGCAGCTTGAGAAAACCAAGACAGCAACTTCATCTTCTTGCCTTTCAAAGGCATGCCAAAGGTTTTATGGATGCAGATATACATGGGGCTTTAAGGTTTAAATTTATAGCAATAACATAAACTTATACCAATAAGGTATACCAATAACATACCAAGCTTTACATATGATATACATACAGCCTACATGTGATGTAAGTACATTATAGTACGTTTTACTTGTTAAACTTATATGATATGAAATATTATATACAGAAGTAATAAGATGTAGCCCATTGCAAACAATTCAAGCACATTAGCCTGACATATGCAGAGCTGAGTTAGAAAAATCATTTATTTGTTGAAAATACAATTTCGGAGCATGGCAACCACTCATGACTTAGTCCTTGTGTTGTTTCGTGGGATTTGCTCATGTAAACTTTTTCAGTTGCTGTTGATTTGAATGGAGTTATGGTATTACTGTCTATTTTGATGCCTCTCTCAATGATCTTGCAGGATACATTACATTGCTCCCAGAACAGATCCACTGGATAGCCACTGGACTAGCAGAAAGACATGATAAGGAGCAGAGAAAAAGCAATTGCCCTTCTTTCTGGACAGAGGAAGGATTTTGCAAAAGGAAAGCCAGAAAGCACCAGCCAAATGGAAGTCCGTCTCACACAGTCATACAAGGCTAAGGGAATGGCTTTGCAGTGGAAATGGCAAGGCAATCTGAACAAGACAAATTGTGGTTCAGAGTTAGTGGCATGAGCTGTACTGAAGACTACAGTTTGATCCCATGACAAATACTGGTTTAGTGCAGCAAGGGAACTGAAAAGGAAAAGGCAGAGAAGTTTCCATTGCATATATCTAATTAAGCAAAAACTAATGTTTTCAGAATGCCCTGTGTGTTTGTACATACACATTCACGTGTGTCTGAGTGTAATTTCTCCCACAAAATGTTTCAGTTTTAGCTAAATGGCAAAGGTTTTTGGTGAATTTATTCATACTATCATGTGGGTTGGAGCATGGGGGACTGCCCCACCCATGTCAGATGAAACAGAGAGGGACTATCCCCAGCATCTCAGGACCTGTTGGAAAGGGGGGTTCCTGAAGTGAAGCATTGCAGCAAACTCAGGAGACAAGGGATAAAACCCTCAGTACTTCTGAAACTCGCTCTCCTGTCCCTGTGTATAAATATATATAATATTATATATATATAATGGCCAGACTTCACAAACGAAGATCTGGGGAAGGGCTCTCCCCACGTGGGTGTGCCCTTCCAGCCTGCGCAGTGTCTTTTTTAGGTGAGGCACAGCGTGCGCAGAACTGGCCCCACCGTTTAATTCCTAAGGTCCATTTGCCACGGCCGAGAGAGCTCAGACAGTGACAGTGAAATCCTTGAGGCTGTCTACAGCACCCAGTACACACTAACTGGGGCTGACCCTGCTGAGCATCTGAGATCTGACAGGATCAGATGGCAGGGAGGCATTTTACTGCCCAGGGGACGGTCATGGTCCCACTGAGGACTTGAACTCAGGCCTTTGGGATTTACAGTCCAGAGTGCTAACCATTATGCCACGGTCCCTGTGTATAGTTGCTAAGGGAAAGGACCACCACATCACCTGTGCTGGGCACTTCAAGGAGTTGCCCTGGCCCCACATAACACCAACTGCTTTTGGAGCGACTTCTGCAACACTCTTGCTGCCAGCTGCCTGAAGGTGCAAGTGCCACTGCCACAGCCACACCGGTAGCTCAGGAATTTCCCTTTTTGGAGCCCCACAGCTGCCACCAGTCAGATCTAGACCACTGGCCACAGCTGAGTCATCCCGGTACAACCAACTGCTGCTGAAAGGTTGGGGACTTTTCGTGTGGAAGCTGCACAAAGTGCTGCTGCTGGGTGACCATCCAGTCCCAGGACCACATTGAGTCATCCTGGTCCCACCATTGTCACTTTATGTGGTTTGCTACATCAGAACTACTACTCTGACAGTATAGCACTTCTGTTCAAACAGGATATCTTCAAAGGTTTTGCTTTAACCTAGGGTGGAGGGGGTAACTAAGTGATATTTTCTGCTCTTGTTGGGGATTTTTGTTTTGTTTTTTTTGTCTGTTTGCTTGTTTGTTTCCATTTTTAGCAAATTGTTATTTTTCCATCTTCTTTCAGGCTCCTCATAATTCCTACTTTGTCAATATTTGTGGGGAGGGAAATAAAAGAAAAGAAAGGTTTATCTCATTAGAGATCTCCTCTCCTGAATGTACTGCCATTAAACCAAGACACCAAGTATCTCTTAAGGGTTAAATGTTATGTAAAATATGTCAGGGCATTTTGGAAAAGGTGTGTTTTCACTGTGTCAGAGTTTGAGGATTCAGCATTAGTGTTAGGAAGACAGTAAGCTGGACTGTATTTCCAGGAAATTTTGCTTCTGTCCTCAGGTATATTTGTAGAGACCCCAGCCAGAAGCTACTCTTTAACTCCTTTCAGACTTCAGGGGCTTAAAGGATTTGGCACCTAGCAGATCTGGAAACCAAGCCCAAACGAGGGGTTATATGAAAAAGGGTAACACTTTGTGCTAGTTTAAAGGTAAACCAGTGGGAGAAATGAACCTGACTCAAGGGAGATTACTAGTCAGAATTACAATTTAATAAAAAGATTAAAGTAAATGCAATGATGCAGAGAAAAATTGGTTTTAAACCACAAAAGAACAGATGTGTAGCCCAGCACCTTGGGGCACAAACAGAACAGTGTTCATTAGCCCCTGTGCTGAGCACCATGTCGTCCCCCTCAGTACAAAGTAAAAGGAAAGGGAAACCTGTTGGTGAGGATGATGGTCACAGTCTTGTCGAGAGTGGCAGTCACACTCCTGCTGAGGTTCTGGCCCTCCTCTGGATCCAATGAGTGGTACCCAAAGTCCCAAAACCCGATTGTATATGCTTAGGGTCAGATGAGAATGCCCAGTACCTCCCCCGGGGTGAGGAGTTTCACAATAGGTGATTTAACTCTGTGAGTCATGGCATATTTTGGAATGTTTGATGGTCTAGGTCATTGCAACTGCCTATTGTGCCAGTCCCTAATGGCCCGTTAGCAGACATGACCCCTCAGGCTGGGTATGAATGTGCTAATGCCTTCCTGGAGGGGAGTTATCACAGCTGAGTCATTGTTGTGAAGACAGAAACAATCCCCTGCCTCGCATGGTTCTTTAACACCCAGTTTGTAGCCTGAGGTGTCAGGTGTGCCCTGGGCAGCTGCTGCAAACGATCCACTATTAACAGTTCATGAGAAATTACACAGAGGGTGTAGAATATACAGTTTTGGTTATACCCACACAGTGATAAACTGGTCCTGACCATTGTAACCAGGACACACTTCTACTCTCTTTGCAGCAGAGCAGTTTATGCTGAATGATTTTGACCCTTCAGGGGGAAAAAAATAAACAAACAAAAAACCCTCCAATGAACCAACCGCAACAACAACAAAGAACCCACAGAAAACAATTTGGAAGTGATTATTTAAAATGTCCAAAATATTTCAGTTTGGAATTTCACATGGAGACACATATGAATGCTCCACTCAGAGCGTCACAGAAGGCAAGTCACTCACTCTGCGCCTACAGTAGGTGACTCAGATCCCTTCTCTCTGATTTGCAAGCAATGCTTAATTTTCCAGAATAAGCCACAGTGTATCCTCATACTGTACTGGATTCCTTCAATAACTGTATGACAGAAGTCCATCTATGTGGGTAGGGTCTCTATCCACCAGCACATGGTGTCATTCTTTGTTTCTCTTGTCTAATGGAATAACAACAACATAGCAACACTCTGAGGTTACAATCAGTTTCCTGCCCTTTACACCTTTAGGTGAACACTGGAATAACAGCAGTTTGCTTTTTCTTAACAGCTATAAACAGCAGAATAGGGAGTACAGGCATCTTTTCCTGAAACTCAGTTTGGGTTCTGGATGCGTAAGAGCCTCAATGTGAATAAAATCCAAAAGGCTCACTGGCACTATCAAGTGATGGAAAATTTCTGCTGGGTTACTACTGAAAGTTCACAACAGTAGGCCAATTCAGTGTGTGTGCCTGGTTAAAAACAAACTGTTCCAACATTCTGAGCTGTCCTGTGGGCACCCATCTCAGGAAGACCTGACTTTTCTGAGGTTTTCCCCATGTATCATGGTTTAACCCCAGTCAACAACTACCACATAGCTGTTCACTCACTCCGCCACCAGCAAGATTGGGTAAGGGGAGAATCGGAAGGGTATAAGCCAGAGAACTTGTGAGTTGAGACAAAGGCAGTTTCATAGGGAAAGCAAAAGCTGTGCACACAAACACAGCAAAACGAGGAATTTATTCACCTCATCCCATGGGCAGGCAGGTGTTCAGCCATCTCCAGGAGAGCAGGACCCTATCACATCTAAGTGTGACTTGGGAAAACAAATGCCATTGCTCCAAATACCTTCCATTCCTCCTTTTTGTCTCTATATGCTGAGCATGATTTCATATGATCTGGAATATCTCGGTGTTCAGTTTGGGTCACCTGTCCTGGCTGTGTCTCCTCCCAACATCCCATGCACCCTCAGCCCCCTCACCAGTGTGGCAATATGAAAAAGAGAAAAGGCCTTGGCTCTATGTAAGCCTTGCTTAGTAATAACAAAAACATCTCCGTATTATCAATCCTGTGTTTAGTATAAATCCAAAACAAAGTCCCATACTAGTACCTGTGAAGAAAATTAACTCTATCCCAGCCAAAACCAGCACAATATGATAGGAAACTATGTAACACCATTATGAGCTATTGTAACCTGGAAAAGGCTTAGCTTTCTGAAACACTGAGAAAGAAGCAGGAAACTATGCATTTGTCGTACTCTTTTTGTGTGACTTGCAGAAGAGACCACTCACATGTTTTTGGTTTGCAGTCCACTGACCATCCAAGTTTCCTTTGTGAACCCAAAATAAGTTTTACAGTCCCTCTGCCATTTCAAAAAAAAAAAAAAAAAATCCTGCAACTGCTTTGTACTGCATGAAGTACTCCTTTAAGAAAAAGATCTTCAAGGATTTGTCAAGTTAGATTTTAATAAGTGTAATGTGACAAACTAAGAACTGCCAGATGAGAGCTGTTTCTCATCTTTTCTCCTGCTAGTAAGAGCTTACAAGCATTGGCCATGGCTTTGAAAAAGAAGACGGTGCATCTAGTTACTGGGGCTGAGCATACTCATAGTTTCTGACCTCTAGAACATTCAGAATGTGCAGCTCAACTCTTACTGCTTCTGCGTAGGTGTCTCAGTTTCTGATTTTGGCATTTACCTTGCAGCAGTGCATTCATCTTCCTGCCCACTGGATACCTGCAGGGTACCAGAGCTCATCCCGTAGCTCAGGTAGGATATGTTCACTGGTACAGTGATCTTTTTTCCGGTGGTGTCCTTTTAACTTCCAGAAGCAGATTCTCTGTATCAAATTATCTTTGCACACGCCCAGATATCAGCTTGTTAAAAAAAAGTCAGGAACACATAAATAAAAATGCGTATAGCCCAGTTAAATACCATGTCAGTTAATATTTCCTTATTCTACTCAGCACTCTTCTCTGTGTCCCAAACCGACTCCCTGAATCACCATATAGAAGATCATCATCTACCAACACCCAGTTACAGTTTTAGGCCCTTTTAACAGAAACTCCAATGTCAGTAGCCAAGACACAGGAATGTAAAGGCATGAATGGCCAGTAATACTATTCACTTCTTTTACATGACAGTAGGTTGATTAATTACAACCTTCTGACCAGGGAGCTGTCAAAAGGGGAGTAATTAACCTCAAGAAGCAGCTATTACCATCCTAGTCAAAAGTCATTGTCTTTTCCTTCTAGGCTGGCTGCCCACTGCCACCCATTTTTCTTCTCCCTTAAGCTACTACCACTGCTTGCTCAACAGCTCTGGAATGCAGCTCCAGCAACAGCAGTACCCCACAGGAACTGATGAACCATGTCTACACTGAGATCCCAGTGCTCAGAGGTGTGGTTAAACCAAACTAGGTCATATTCAAGAACACTGGAAAGAAAAACAGTGTCTTAAAGTGAAAGCAAACCTATTATTAAGTGACACTACTCTTGATCAAAAATCTCAGTGTTAGAGAACTGTGGTTGACAAGGACTGTCTGAGACCAAAAAGGACTCTGAAGGGAAAACTTCATCCACCTTTGTAAAAAATGAAAACTGAAAGCACAAAAGCAAGCAAAGTTTAAACCCTTCATGGGGTTCTGATGGCACTGCAGGACATATTTATGGGCCTGACAGCCTATGAACATGTTCCATTAAAATTATCTGATCACACAAAGCATTTCACCCACATTTGATATAGTTTTTTGTTTTTTGTTTTTTTTAAAAAAGAGAGAGAGAGAGCAAGAGAGAGAGAGAGAGAGAGAGAGCAGTAAACTCTGACTTATTTCATTAACCATTTGATCAGGGGTACACTAGGGAAAATTTGAAGAGTGTAAGGGTACACATGCTTATTCTGCCAGTACTATCAAAGAAAAAACATACCCAAATTTAGAGAAGAGGCAAGTTACACAGAGGAAAAGGTGGTTATATTCTAAACCAGGTTCCATGGAAAGTGCATGAAGAGAAAGGTTCACTTTTCCTTCTGAAAATATCAAATTATGTGAAAAATTTTGGCCACATTAGTGGAAATATCTTGAAATTACGTATTTTTTTTAAGTCTCTACATCTTTACTAATGGAAATCTTTCCAAATGCAATATGATTTCAAGAGCTAGAAGACCCTGAATGACAAATCCCTTAAGGATGAGAAATCTGCCCATTTAGGGGGAAAAAAATAATGAGAAAATATATCTCTTCCAAATTCCAATAATAGTGGCCATATGCTGTCCTAAATTGTATCAGCCTTTACTTCTGAAATACAGAGATGATGTGCCCCACAGTAGCAAAGAATAGTTAGATACTTAATCTGATTTTCAGAGGCAGTGAAGTTTAGCAATTCCAGTGAAATCAGCAAGATTGGCCAGGTGTTTTGTATTTGTGAAATGCAGTCACATGTTTTGCGACCATTCAAAGTGGTATCCACCATTATAATTTCACCTAGCTCTTAAAAGGGTGAGAAAAGTATATTTCCTCACCAAGATAAAACAAAGGTTTTAAATAATTCAAGTAAATCAGCTATTTAGAATCAATGTTTACTTAGCATATACCTTTCAGATGGGACCATTTTTTAGCCAGTTTTGGTTTGGAGTTCAGTAATAATGTGATCAGAAATAGTACATACAACAGAGGAAAATCTAGACTTCAAAATATTTCTGTTTTTTTAAACACCTGTTCTGAGCATCTGTCACTGATGTTGACCCCCAGGGTTCTATACTGGGCTCAGTTTTGTTTAACTTGTTCATCAGTGAGAGGGTAGAGTGCCTACATCAGCAAGGTCAGTGATGACACAAAGCTGGGAGGAGTGGCTGATACCCATGAGGGCTGTGCAGCCCCTTCAGAGAGACCTCAATAGGTTGGAGAGATGGGCAGAGTAAAACCTGAAATTGAACAAAGGCAAATGCAGGGTCCTGCACCTGGGGAGGAATAATCCCAGACACCAGTACAGGCTGGGGACTGACCCGCTGGAAAGCAGCTCTGCAGAGAAGGACCTGAGGGTCCTGGTAGACAGCAAGCTGTCCATGAGCCAACAGTGTGTCTTTGTGGCCAAGAAGGCCAATGGGATCCTGGGATACATTAGGAAGAGCATTGCCAGGAGGTCAAGGGAGTTGATCCTGCCCTTCTGCTCAGACCTAGTGAGGCCTCACCTGGAGCACTGTATGTAGTTCCGGACTCCTCAGGAAGGACATGGAACTACTGGAGCAGGTCCAGCTGAGAGCTACTAAGTTGATCAAGGGTCTGGAGCACATGTCTTATGAGGAAAGACTGGGCCTGTTCAACCTCACAAAGAGGTGACAGAGAGGGGACCTCATCAATCTATGTAAGTATCTGAAGTGTGATTGTCAAGAGACTGGAGCCTGGCTCTTCTTGGTGGTGCCAAACAATAGAACAAGAGGTCACAGGCAGAAAATGATGCACAGGAAGTTCCACCCAAATATGAAGAACTTCTTTACAGTGTAGGAGACCAAACACTAGAACAGTTCACCCAGAGGGGTTGTGGAGTGTCCCTCCCTGGGGATACTCCAGAACTGCCTGAACACAATCCTGTGCAATGTGCTCTGGGATGACCCTGCTTGAGCAGGGAGGTTGGACCAGGTGACTCACCATGGTCCCTTCCAGCCAGATCAATTCTCTGATTCTGATTTGGGAGGGGAGACAAACAATTCTGTTGCTCTTGTACTGTGTTTTCATGAAGCTTTGACTTTAATTTTTCTTTCCTTTGAAACTGCAATGCAGTGAAAACTCTGACAGGTCAAGCTCACAGCATCCTTCTCCTGTCTATCCTACATGTAAGTTCTTTTTATGGCCTAGGACATGCCCTGAACAAGAAAAAGGATGTTGTACACAAAAGAGAAGCAGTGAGCAAGAGTAAGCAGCCAAACATTACACCCCAAAGGGCATCTTGAAGTAAACCAGAACAAATGAAAAAAACAACTGAGTTTCTTCCCACCACTTCTTCTAGGATGCCTGTTTCTTTCCTCACATGATCATCCATTCATTTCACACTACATAGAGACAGCTGAAAAAAACTACAGTCAAAAGCAAAATATGACAATTTTTGTCAACCACAGAAAAACAGCTTAAAACAAGCTGAGATTTTATAGAGAATTCTTTAAGCTATGTTCATAGAGAGAGTTACGGTCTATTAACATGGCATTCCATAGAATACTCTCCAATAAATATGTGGCAAACATTGCAGTGTCCCATTGAGTGAAGGCTCTATTCTGGATGTAGAAACAGTGTAGCTATTACTCTGAGAGGACATGGCCACCAGAGCATGGTGAAAATAACACAGCATCAAAGAGGGACAAGGCAAGGGATGCCTCTCTAGAATGAACTATGGCATGCAAGCAAGAAGAGTGAGGTCTTAATAGATATCTGCTACCTTAAATTCAACAAACTTCATAAACACACTCTCTTTGCATCCTGTGACATAGCTTCAAGTTGAAATTATGCTTCCAGTGCCAGAAGCAGAAAATACACTGCCTCATTTCTAAATCTTCTGGTCCAAATTATACCTGGCGTAACAGACATCCTTGGCTTCAGAGTGGTTAGTGTCAATAATTTTCTTCCTAGTGCTCACAAGTGGGAGGCAACTGCCAGCTGAGTGCTAGGGCTACGAGCTACAACATTAGTGACTATGGAGGCTGGGAAGGACAGAAGTCCTTCCACTGGATCTACCAAAATGTATTGTGTGTCAATAGCATGATGGACAACGCTGCAGGTCTCCTGTCTCAAACCAAGACGATTCTATGCACTCTACAGATATTTACTGTGAGGCCTCCAAATACAGACTTTCACAATGTCAGTAACACTAACTACACCCAGCACTGCTGCCTTGTATTGTGAGGTTTGCCTCATCAGTGCTAATGCGGATGAGGTTTTGGGATTCCCAGGTGGAAGGCCAACTGGCTCCATTCAAAACTGCAGTGCTAGACATTGCCCCTGGAGCCATGCTTCTCGTATTCTAGCAGATACAACCTAAAGATGACCTGTTGGATGGGGAGGTACTTGCTTTTTGCTTCACTTCGTCTGTGGATCCTGTTGAATGTATTGGACTCTGCAATAAAAAAGATGTGACCCATCACTTAGAATTTATTAACCTTGGGCAGATTTGTAAATGACATTGTATAAGGAGATTGTATGAAAGAGGGACAAATGTATGTGTATTCATATGCATACAGAGAGAGCAGGATCTTAGCTACCAGAAGGTGAGAACAGGACAAGACCAGAATATCTATCTCCCTGCAGTAACCCAGCTTTCAGCATCCTGTTTTTTATGAAGTTATTACACTGGAGGTAGTATGTGTGGGTTTATGTTTTATAGAACCTGATGACTTTCTTGTTTCCCTCAAAGAGCTGTCTGATCCCTCTTTGAATCCATTCATATTTTTGGCCTTTGTGACACCCCTTGAGTTCCACTGTTCAACTGTGTGTCTGTGTCACATGGAAAAACCTGCTACGTTTATTTGTCCATTTTATTTCTGCCTGATAATTTAATCAGAAGCCCTTTTTCCCAGCTCAGTCACAAATACTCTCTGTGATTCTGGGCACCACCTGTAATCTCTGCCTCAATTCCTTATCTGCAGAGGATCACTGAAAGCATTCCCTCACACAGACTCCCACCAGAAGCAGATGACAGTAAATACTACTTGTAGCCAGATATATTTATAATCTCAGCATATCTGATAAAAAGATTGGTTGAAAAGGACTAGGACTTCTGTGGTAAGGAAGAATGAAAGCAGTGAAAGGACTTCAGAAGTGGACTTAAGGAAAGCAGCAGACATAGTTTGAAAAAAAAGGAGGTGGCCAGCTTTGACACTAGAGAACAAAGCACTCTTTGCCCGTCATGCGGGCCTGCTGACAACAATGTCATATGCAAAGATGAACCTTTTCATTGCCATGAGAGGGTCGTACAGTGACCCTCTCATACATGTGTGAGGTTTTCTTTTGAGGCCTCAGTGAGAGGTAGACAGCAAATTCCAGTCTGAGCTTCTGAAAGTGACATTTTAAAGATAATTGAAGTAAAGAGAGTCTGTCCTTAATAACAAAGGAGTTCAGGAAAGGTAAACATACTTTAAGAAGGAAATCTTAAAGGTGTAGGAACAGGCCAATCCTATGTGCTGCAAGAGGAGCTGTCGGGGAAGAAGACTGGCCTGGCTGAACATGGGGTTTTTGCAGGAACTCAGAGGGGAAAAAAAAGAGAGTTTATGACCTTTGGAAGAAGGGGTAGGCAACTCAGGGTACAAAGAAAATTTGAAAAGCAAAATCTCAACTAGAACTCAGTCTGATCATTGCCATAAAAGACAATAAAAATCAATTTTATAAATGCATTAACAACAAAAGGAGGCCAAGAAAAATCTCCATTATTTATTGGATGCAAGGGCCAACAGTCACCAAGGATGAAGACTGGAGTACTTAATGCCTTCTTCACCTCATTCTTTAGCAGCAAGACCAGTTATCTTCAGGGCAGCCAGTCCTCTGTGCTGGTAGACAGGGAGAGGGAGCAAAACAGACCTCCAGCAATCCAAGAGGAAGTATTTAGTGACCTACTGTGCCAGTTAGACAGTCACAAGTCTAAGGGGCCAGATGGGATTCATTCGAGGGTACTGATAGAGCTGGCAGAAGACCTCACTTAACCCCTCTTGATCATCAGTCCTGGCAATAGGAGATTGGCTAATATGCTGTTGAAACAGAAGAAGGGCTGGAAGGAGGATCCAGGGAACTACAGGCCTGTCAGTCTTACTTTGGTGTCCATCAAGGTTATGTGATCTTGAATGTGATCACACAGCACACACAGGACAACCAGGGGATCAGGCGCAGCCATCGTGGGTTTAGGAAAGATAGGTCCTGCCTGATCAACCTGATCTTTTTTTATGACCAGTTGACCTGCCTGGTGGGTGAGGGAAAGGCTGTGGATGGTGTTTTCCTGGACTTCAGCAAAGTCTCTGATACTGTCTCTCACAGTATTCTGGAAAAGCTGATAGTCCACAACTTGGACAGGGGCACAGTTTGCTGGATTAAAAACTGTCTGGATGGTCAGGCCCAAAGAGTGCTGGTGAATAGAGTTACACCCCGTTGGTGGTTGGTCACTAGTAGGGATTTCCAGGGCTCAGCACTGGGGCCAGTCCTGTTTAATATCTTTATCAATGATCTGGCTGAGGGGATTGAGTGCACCCTCAATTCACAGATGACACCAAGCTAGGTGGGAGTGTTGATTTGTTGGAGGGCAAGAAGGCTCTGCAGAGGGATCTGGACAGGCTGGATTGATGGGTTGAGAACAACAGCATGAGGTTCAACAGGCCCAAGTGCCAGGTCCTGCTCTTGAGTCACAACAGCCCCTTGAATCACTGCAGGCTTGGGGCAGAGTGGCTAGAAAGTGTTCCAGTGGAAAAGGAGGTGCTGGTCAACGGCTAGTTGAACATGAGCCAGCAGTGTCTCTAGGTGGCCAAGAAGGCCAGTGGCATTGTGGCTTGTATCAGAAATAGTGTGGCCAGCTGGACTAGGGAAGGGATTGTCCCTCTGTACTTGGCAGTGGTGAGGCCACACCTCGAATCCTGTGTCCAGTTCTGGGCTGCTCATAACAAAAAAGATATTGAGGTGCTGAAACAAGTCCAGGGAGGGCCAACAAAGCTGGTGAAGTATCTGGAGCATAAGTCCTTTGAGGAGCAGCTGAAGGACCTGGGGTTGTTTAGCCTGAAGAAAATGAGGCTGAGGTGTGAACCTTACTGCTCTCTGCAACTACCTGAAAGGAGGGTGTAGCCAGGTGGGGATCAGCCTCCTCCCCCAGGAAGCTAGCGTCAGTCAAGAGGGAATGGCCTCAAGCTGCACAAGGAGCCTTTCAGGCTGAACATCAGGAGGAATTTCTTCACAGAAAGGGTTGTTAGACATTGGAATGTACTGCCCAGGGTGATGGTGGAGCCACCATCCCTGGAGGTGTACAAGAAATGACTGGACATGGCACTTGGTGGTGATCAGTCAAAGGCTGGACTCGATCTCAGAGGTGTTTTCCAACCTAAG
>JAWWEU010000091.1:34720312-34747800 GCA_035583155.1 Acropternis orthonyx
GTGATTCTATGATTCTCTGGTTTGGGGGTTTCTGCAAGCTTTGTATTTGTCTCGGTCCCTTTGGTTTTCTTGATTCCTGAAGGTGAGACAGAGGTGAATCTGCAGCTGCATCCTAAAGGGGAGCAGATGACCTTTTTTCCCACCCTCACCTTCCCACTCATCTCTCTGCCATATATGCCCATGTATGAAGACTCCCTGGGCAACAAAACTGAAGACAGTTGAGACAAGTCCTCCAAGAAGCTCTGTCTGCCCCCATGAGAGTGCCAAGGGCCAAGGGCTGCCTGGGGCTGTGGGGTCCCTGTGCATGCTTCAGGGAAGGGCTTGGCAGCCAGGGCCCATCACGCTACCCGAGCCAGGAATGTGGCAGCCACAGCCCCAGACACTGGGCACTGCTGTGGGGATGGGTCAAGGCCAGGACTAGTAATGGGCCCCTGTGTGGCCCAGCTGGTGGAGCCCAAGGCCAGGCATGGCAGGGCTGTTATGAGCAGGGTGGGGTGTGCCCTGGGCAGGGGACTCTCTCCTGCCAGTTAACTATTAATAAACCACAGGCTCTGGATACAGCTTTTACTTGCAGGTGCCCTCTCGACACCAGTATTTTCTGTGTTTCCAGGTGGTTTTGTTAGCAGTCTGTGTGTGTATGAGATAGATGCAAATATATGCTGGCAAGAGCATTTGCTGCTGGGGCCACACTGCTTCAATTTGAAAATGTGCTTTTACAAAGAACAGCAATTACAATGCATGCTATTTATGTAGCAATTTTGACCTTCATAAGTAAGTTAAATCATTCACTTTCAAAATATATCTCTTCAAATGCCCATAGAATAGACAGATGAAGAAGTCAGGCCTGCTTTGCTTGCTGTGGTTCCAGCAGCCATGGACAGAGGTTAGAAAGTTCAGAGATGACACAGGCTCCAGTATTGACATATTCCCTGTATGGTAAAATACCCATTGACTATAGGAAGCTTTGAATTCCACTCTGATAGGGATCCTCACTCACCTAAACTTTTCATAGTGAGTTTCCATTTCTTTCTCAGTAGACTATTCGGCCCTCACTCTCTGCTCTGCACCATCCTCATGATAAATAGCAGGAAAGCCAAACACACAGCTGGCTCACAAATGGGCCTGAGCACCACCTGAAGCCAATGTGTGAACCCCATTAGAAGGCAGGATTTTCTAGCTTACGAAGACACAGTGCTTTTTACTTTCTTTCGGACCAATTTTGAAAAGACTTGCAGCTAAGGGTGACACAGATAGTGCACACTGACTCCATTATTACTGACTGTAAGGATATCTGTTTTTCTCTTGATAAAAGATGTATATACAAGTTTCCACAGTCTTTAAAGCCATTTGACTGTAAGTGTATTGAAAGGACTGATATACATGTCAGTAATGTAGCTGTAGACAAGGACCAGATCCACCTCCAGAGCATTTTTTGACATTTTCCAGGCTTTGCTATTGAAATGCAAGTAGATGCTGAATGTGGGAAAGGCTAAAGCTATGCTGCTTGGCTCAGAGCCCGGGACTGAAAAATTTGGATTCACTTTTCCAGCTGAAAAATGTACTTCCTCACAGAACTTCAAGGGATTTCATGCTCAGCTAGGGAGAACAGTGAAGTCAATGGAACTGTAGGCATAAATTGTAGCTCTGGATCTGACATGTATTATCTTGTAGTAAGTACTAACTTATTATAGATGAATCACAAACAACAATCACAAAAAACTATTTTTATTATTTATTTTGTCTTTCTTATATTGATCTGCATCAAATAAAGGAAATGTAAAATTAAGCACAGTTCCCTCAGTGAACTGTTTAGAGATAACCTTTCTGTCATTACATTAAAATTGTATGGGAAATCTGGGGAAAGAAATTGTTGGCCTGGAAACTCTAGAAGCAATTATCAGAGTTTCCTTTGCTGTTACTTGTCTTGGATTTTCTCAGATTATAAAATCAATGTCTCGAGTCAACATTTTCCAAAAGTATTACGCAGAACTCAGTATATTGTGCTATTGGGAAATTATCAGAATTATACTACTGGAACATAAAGAAAAACCCCAAACAACTTATACGATGCACAGTCACATATGTATACCTCAGCCCAAGCATTCTTTTTTCCACTAATGGCTTTGGCCATGCAAAAGATAAGGGTGTTCTGATGGAGCACTTTGCTCAGCAGATCTGTGCTGTTTTATTTTTTTGCATTCCATTTGCAAGCTTTTGGAGAAAAGTCAGGCCCCGTGGCCCAAATATGCACCCCCAGGGCACTGTGTGAATGGACCTGGTATCTCAGGTTCTTCCACTAATCTAGGCCAGCATCTGTTCCAGACAAAGAATTTATCCAGCAAGTCTCTGTGACAATGTGCAGCAGGAAGTGCCAAGTTATTATCCGCCTTTACAACTCTGAGTTAAATCTACAAAGGATGCAATAGAGTTAATTACTAGGCATTGTCTATCATTTGGAGACAAATCTGTGTCTTCTTGGGGCTTACTTCTTTACTCAAGGGGTAAAAAATAGAAGCATTATCAGGCACTAAGTATATCTATCAAAACAAGGACAGGCATTCATGCAAGTGGAGATCTGAATTATATAGAATCATGGAATTACAGAGTCATTTAGCCTGGAAAAAGACCCTTACGATCATTGAGTCAAACCATTAACTTGACAATGCCAATTATGTGACCTTTTTATCTTTCTCTCCATGACTGCACCAGCACAACTCAAGGAAAAAGTAGAGTGACCTTTGGAACACAGTACCAGAGTCTTCTGAACTTTCTGGTCACCTTGTGCCTTTCATTTATCATAGAACCATACAATGATTTGGAGATGGAGGAGACCTTATTTGCAACCCCCCTGCCATTGACAGGTACACGTTTCACTAGACCAAGTTGCCCAGAGCCTCATTCAACCTGGCCTTGAACACTTCCCAGAAAATTATTAGCACATAATGTGTAGCACTTTATAGGATCATAAGTCATGCTGGAAGTTCAACTCCATGCACAAAACAGGAAGTGGAAGGCTTTCTGAGGTCCTCTCAAAGCCCCCTCCTCCCCTTCCTTTTTTCCTCTTCTTACTTTTCTTGCCTTGTCATTAGTTTTGTTGCAAGTCCTCCAAGTCACTTTATGAGCCATTTTAAGGCTCACTGTTTGTTTTGTCTTTCATCTTGGATGTAGGTACAGGTCACAGCCATTAGTAGTTCTGGATCAAGTGTGCAAAGACTGTGAAGTCCCCAAGGGTCTGGATACTCCCTGGAGTGAGACTGAGCAAGGATAACTGCCTAAGTAGGAAGGTGCTCCTCAGTCCTGGCAAAGCTGTCAGTGCCAATGAAGCAATATTCCTCTAAAATCAGCAGCCTTGCCAAGTTGTGTCCCTTTCTTAGGTGTTTAAACAAAGAGAAAGGAAAGAATAGGCCTCCCCTCTCTCCTCTGCTGCCTCCACAGCTTCAGTAAGTCCGGTAAGTGCAAAAAAACTCACAGATATTGATTTGCAGGTGTCATGGATGAAAAGTCCAATATCATCTCACCCTGACCAAAGACAAGCACCCATTTCATTGTGGAAAGACATACAACAAATCCAGAAAGAGGAATCAAAAATACGAAGTTCGACTTTAAGCTTAGTTCTCACAGGTAGAGCTATCTACTGGAAAGGAGAAAGAGGAAAGAGGAGAGGGAAAAGGAGAAGCACTGTTAGGCAGAGCTGCTCTTATCACTAAGTGTACACTAGAGTCAGAGTCAGTAACAGGGTACCATTCTCAGCAGAGCTTGACCCATGGACTGCTCTATTGAGCAACAGATGACAGAATGCAAAATCTTTTTCCTCTTAGCCTTTTCAAACTTTCCTATTTGCAATCACTGATGAGGAATTCCAAGATTTCTTGCCAGTTTTACGCAGAGAAATGTCAAAAAACACATTCCCAACATCAAAGATTTTCCTCTATTGCTATATTATAGTATTTGAGGGTTCTTGAAAATGGTTGACTCTAAACTGTCTGGAAATACCCCAGAAGCAGTTTGTCTTTTGATCCTTTAAATTTGGAATTTTCTCTGTATAACAATGGGAAGCATCTCTTTGAGAGTGCCTGCTGGAAATTTACCAAGTGCAAGACAGCCAACTTGCCAGTTAATCTCCTTTGATTCCTTTTACAATCAATGTAGAGAAAGAGTTAAACTTGGAGAGAGAGGAGTAAAAAAGTAGCTGAGCCAAGCAATTTAAATTTAAATTTAATTTAAAAGCTTTATATTAATGAAACTAACGTCAGGTCATTAGCAATTAGTAAATATTATCATGCTATTGTAGTTTAGTAGTCTACATGAAATGAACATGATAAAAAAAATCAGAACTTATACTATAAAAATATCTTCCTGTTCGCCATTTCAATTTTTCTTGACTCACCAGAGAGTCCAAAGACTCTAGAGCTCAAATATCTGTTGTCCATCCTAGGTCTTTCTGTACCCATTGTGCTACTTACACAAGTAAGTAAGAAGGTAAGTCTCTGAGAAAAAAATCAAGAGTGTGATTTTCAATCAGTACAACAAGAAAGGAAAATAGGAAATTATATATAACATTAATTTGACATATTAATTATTTGGTTATTGTTATTTAGCAATAAGACATTGAAGTGCCAGGGTATTTTAATTTAGACTCATGCAAAATGTGATTTAAATTAAATACTTAGGATGACTGAAGAAGATTAATTTCTTCAAGGAATATGATCAGTTGTTTGATCCTAAAAATACAAGTAGCAATGAAATTGTGTAAATTGATTCCTGCTTACTACAGCAGTGAAGTATCCTAGTTCCTTTATCAGACACAAGATATTTTATTCCTGGAGATTAAATTGTAAATTAGATTATCAAAGTTAAAAATTACAACTGAGAAGGGGTTCTTGAAATATTTCTCTAAGATGGTACCTTAAAATGCTAGATGACCAAGACTATGAATATTAATGGATAACAAATTTTTAGGAAAGGCTCTTGGACTGTCTTTGAAAGAGTGGAGTTTTTTACTACTGTATTAGTAATCAAAATGCTAGTGCAAGGTTTATTCTGGGTGATAACTACTTACAGCCAGTGCCATAACCCTGGAGGTGTACTGTGGGAAAGGAGGGAGCAGTAACCCTCCCACCCTGGTTAACGCTCTGCTGCCTGCAAGGTACAAGCACTCCTCGGCGCTCATTTGAGGAGTACCTTGGACAAACATCTGCATCTGCTCTGGCATAGGAAGGGCTTTTCTTATGTATTTCATTAGAGAAAGAATTTATCCTGGTTCCACTCTTAACAAGGAACAGTATTCCCTTGCCACTGATGTGAGTTAGGTTGGTGTGAGAAGAATCACATTTAATAACAGAAAGAATTTTTTCACTGCTGTGCAGTCCAATGAACAGCCAGACAAAGGATGGACTGCAGATCCACAATTACCCGCCATAGTTTGACTTGCAATTTATGTGGTTCCTAATAGAAGATTATCTGTATTCTAATAGGTTTTTTCTAATATTTCTGTTCTTTTTCAGCCCAAGGAGACAGCACTTCACATTCCACATGATATGCTATAGGACTGGGGCAGGGAAGAGGGACATTTCCTATTTTTCTTGTCAATAATATTTCTTAACATTATGAAAGAGAAATTTTGGGAGGTGTGTGGAAAACAAGAATGCATTTGTCCATAATACTTACATAGTCAGTATGTGCAGAATACATATAATAACCTTGATTTCCATACATGCCAAGTTCTCTATAACCATTACCTCATTATTACATCATTCTCTTCATCAAGTAGGAATTTTTGTTAATAATTAACATAAAAAAATGTCTGACATACATTCATACCTGTATAATTTAATTAATTATGTTCCAGATAGGAAATAACAATAATTTTCTGCTTTTATAACCACCATTTGCATAGTCATTTCTTGTTCAGCATGATACATATGCAAGCATATTATTATTTAATGTTTGGTTGCTAGACCATAATAATATCTTTGACAAGTTAACATAAAGTGTACTATTTTCATAAATGCAACACAAATCCAAACATTTATGAGTATGAGAATAATAGGTATTAGTAAAGGCCTTCAAGTCAAACATACATCAATCTTTATACAGGGAAATTACCAACACAAACTGTTTATTTTGTTACCTCAGGAGTCATAAATAAAAAAGTCTGCCAAATTCTAACCCCTAGTATCATTTTAACTACCACACTTGTATTGTTTGTGTTGATATGCTGAACAGCCACAGATCATAGCAGTGGACTCTGGCATCTAATTATTAATTATAAGTAATTTGAGATATGTCTAACAGACCTGTGTTTGTTCTGGGCAGATGTAACACCTCATGAACTCTTCACAGACAACCTGGTAATGAGTCAAAAACACTGGGCAACAGGTTAAAATAATAACAACTCTTCTCTAATAAACAGGGATGCAATATTGGTTAGTAACATCTATCTTTTGTCCATATGTGCCATTTGACTATTTTTCTTCTTTATTTTTGTTTTTATGTAAAAAATCACTTGCTGTTAGACACCTCCAGTCCTAAAGAAATATGAAAAGGAAAGCTTTAGGCAGGATGTATACACTTTTTTGATCAACACAAAGTTCTTAGGAGCAGCACTTCTGGCAGATACTTTCGACAGGATTAGCAACACAAAACAAGAGTATTGTAGAAGAGCAGTCCTAGCCACAGAAAGTACTAAATTCTTAAAAGTGCAGCAATGGGGGCTATCTACAAGACAGGATGGTGACACAGGAGAAGAAAATATGATGGGAATGGCAGAGAAACAGAGGGGCAACTTCATTCAGCTGTTACAGGAGAGCTGAGAAATCAGATATGGTGAACTGTCCCCACCTCTGTGGCCGCAAGCGTGTAATCCAATCCCTCACACTACTGCTCAGTTGGATAGTTCATCCAGAAGGGGCCCAGCAACTAGCATGGGTCTGCAGAGCAGCTATCACAAACGGTCCTGATTCATTTTATGCTCCTAAAATACATTGAAATTATGCATCCACATGAAGAACTAGCCCAGAGCATGTTGCTGCTCTTCTTGTCCATATACCCAAAACTGAGATATGTTTTATAATTTATATTATTAACATAATGCTCACATCTCTACTCAAAATAAAAGTACATAAGATTTACAATATTTTTCCCTTCTGTTTCCAATTTTTTATTCTAAATTTCTTTATACACTTCCTAGACCTTTACAAGCATAAAAAAAAGAAAAATCTTTACTGAAAAGCAGAGAAGGAGTGTTCTTACTTTTTTGAAGCTATTTATAAAAAATATCTCCTCTCATTTACGAGCCTCTTGACTGTAAAATTCAAAGTTTATTAGGATAAGAAGAATGCCAAGGTGGACTTGACTGTGATTATGACAATCTATGATTATCTTCTTTTGTGTAACACACCAAGCAAATACTAGCTGATAAGGATTTACATGTGTAGTTTCAGGCTAGTGCAAGATTGCTATTTCTTTAAGAAACTGAAATCCAAAAGTCATGGGATTTGCATAAAGAATACGAATTTTAAAGAAAGCAATACATTTTGGTGCTCTTTCACATTTTGCTTTTTCTAGGAAGTGCTCAGGTAATGTTTTTGATCTTTTCTCTGAAACTCTAAAGACTAGAGAGCTACATTCGAAAGACTGAAATATGAGCTTCTTGCCTCAAAACATCTCTGGGATTTGGATTTTAAGACACACAGCAGCAGAGCACAAGACTTAGGACAAATCCATGAGAGTTTTCCAGATTGTCTGTGCTCAAATTAGCCTGGGCTTTTTTTGTAGAAGTCATCTGGCAGAGCAAACACGGCTGAAAGAGCTAAATAAAATAGTGAGAACACTGAAGGTGTAAAGATGGAAACCTGGGAATGTGGGGGGTGGGGTGTTTCTGAGTTAAGTACTTGCTAGGAGAGGCTAATGGGAAGTAATGAGAAGGAAAGTGGGGGAGTAGAGCAGAAGTTGTGGAATGAGTGAACTGATTCTTGTTAAGTTTATGGCCAATTAATGTTTGCCATACTTGGGAATCAAAAGTTTAGCAAGGGTTTCTCTATATTAAAGGCAGTTCTTTGAACAATAGAGCCCTTTTTCTGCAATTCACAGCTGTCAGAGATCATTTCACTCCCTGTATAATTCAAAAAAGTGATGGCTTTAATTGGCAGCATAAACACTGTTGGGCTAGTGTGTACTGAGTTTGATTTAGATGCTCAGTGCATGGCACAGTTTACATCTGTCAGAGTTTGTAAGGAAAAGCTGCATAAATAATTCTGGACTCATATTTGAAAACTGGGAGGAGAAAACAGAATTACAAAAAGTCACATACCCAGGCTTGAGACAGGAAAGCAGGAATTAAAGGTGAAACTCTATCCAGAAGACCCTTTCACAATGGTCACTTTCCAGGTGAAGTGCCACTATACACAGCAGTATTTTCTGCCCTTTTTTATATTGATTTTACCCTTAATATTTTAACACAGTCTTAGTTTAATTTACTAGTTGCATTGATGGTTTGCCTGTTTGTCTGATTATACTGCTTGTCATAGAAAGTTTAACAGATAGAAGCACAGGCCTCTGTGTTACTCCTCCCATGCTATTTTGTATTTGTATTTTTTTCAGCATTCCAGAGGTGTATCGGGACCATTCACTCTGTGAGGACTTCACAGCACAAGCACAAAACAATTAGTAAAACATCATGGAGTGGTTGAACACGATGCATCTGCAAATAGCTGTACTCCAGATGGGGTTCATTCAATGTCCAGGTACAATTTGGAGATCTCCAAGCTCCAAAACAGCAAGATTGCCATGAAATCCCTAAGGGAGAAAACTAATACATACACAGACTGAGTTTGGTTCATAAAGCAAGCTATATTTCAAATAGAAGGAAACATTCAAAAATAGCAATGTCACGTAAAGGACAAATGCTTGTTGCTTATTCTTTTCTGTTGCTGTGGGATCCTATTGCAAGCATCTGTCCTTCCTCTGGCACAGATCAACATGGCGAAGTAAAAATTCACTGAACATGGACAGTTTGCCTCACAGGAAAAACTCACTCGTTATTCAAACATACTGTAGCTGCTTATGTAAGCTGTAAGAATAGTCTATCAAAATCAAAATACACAGTGTTTCAACAGCTTTCAGTATCATTAAATCTCAAATTTGCTCCTGAGACTGAGTCTCAGCTGCTGGATTTCCTTCATCCTCCTTTGCCTCACTTATGAAGGGCATGATACACTGAAGGATACAGAGAAAGTCATTTTTAGCAGAACATTCTTATTTTGGGGGGGAACATCATGAGACAATAAAATAAAAATCTGATGAAAAATGAGTTTCATCCATGGAAATTCATCAGTGTTGACTTTGTTACCCCAAACTAACAGTTAAAGATGAAACACTGCCATTATTTTTATGGATTTATTTATTTATTTTCTATAGTTTTGTTTTTTATTTTAAACAGTGATTCAAGCTGTTATATAACCTCTTCACTGAGGAAGATTTCGTTGCTCAGCAATCTCATCCAGAAAAGGCTGTGTATGAAAAACTTGCAATTATATAAATATATATATAAAAAATAATTTCTATATTTGATTTGAATCATCAGTGTAAATAACATACATAGGATCTAGCATTGCCATTTGAAGAACATTCCCAGATGAAACATTGATCCGAATTTAACCTGAAATGGGAACATGAGCTAGAAAACACTTCCGTTCTTTAGTTCCACAAATTTCATACTAATCTGTACAGACTCCCATAGATCTGTGATCTATATTGACATGAAAGCCCAGTCTGTCAAGTGTTGATGCAAGCCTGGTAATATCAGTTTTGTACACTTTTCATGCCCTTTTAAAACAATAACTGTATGGCAAGGGCAGGAGTAGTGAGATACTAGTTGTTTACAGGAACATTCTTCACATTAGGCCATCAGGTTTTTTTACATGGAGGAGTCAGGAATGTGCCCTGCGAGTAACAACCCCCTTATGATTGTGGAACTACTCGTTCAAACAAAAAAAACCCCAAATCCTAAAAGTGAAACATGCTGAAATTTCTGTAGATTCATATGTAGCTCATGACATTTACTAGTTGCAGAGAATTGTACTCTTTAAATCAGTTGCTATTTCTAAAGAGCTAGTCACCTAGATGAAGTGCACCGAACACAGGAACCTTTGTCCAACGAGAAGTTCGGGGTACAGTTACCTGAACTAGCACCTTATTAACAGGGGTAAGAGATGCACACCAGCCCCGTCTCCATGAAGTGTTAAATACCTTCTGACAGATGTTCAATAACATTTGATCAATTCAAAAGAAGTGTTCAGCATCTCACAGGAGTGAGCAACAGGAATTTCCAGAAAATAAAATGGAAAGTTCCTCCTGCTTTGAATAGCGCATAAGAAGTTCACGTAAAAAATAAGGAAATACTGGTGTTAACTTTTCCAGAGAAAGGCAGTTAATTTAGCCCTACAAATATGAACTGAAGTCAAGCTAACTGCATCTGCATAATCCTCCCATGAGGGAATTCCAAAATGCTGTTCTTGCAGCTGATCAGCCTCACAGCACCTCTATCCTAATGTGAAATACAGGGGAAGTCATTTATGCCCTACAGACCCTGCTCTCAATTAAGCTAATGTCCGTTTGTAACAGTCCCATTGTTATCAATGATGCCAGTCCAGATTTGCAAGAGTGAGATTGTGAACAGAATGGGACCCATGCCTGAGGAAGTTTTATGATCTTATTATTTTGAACTTTCTGCTGTCAAGAGTGACAGAAGTAGATTCCTGAAATGATTGCACAGGTGGTGTTAAATAGCCATTAGCAGACTACAGGCATGGTTTAAAAGTGATTACTTGTTCAAAGGAGTGGTTTCAAAATAAATAACTGTCAAGGAAGTATTACACCTTGTTTGGAAAAGGGGAATGTGACGGGGAAAATTGCAGCCTTAGTGTGTATCTCATTATAGTATGCGTATGCAGTATCAGCTACACCATCACAGCGCATTTTTGCATTCTTAATTTTGTGACCCTAGTCTCTTTCCCTGATTACTTATCAATGATAAAAATAAAATGCTTGGCTACATTTTTTTAGACTTTTATCAACTAGATAAATTAACCCTCTGGTCCCTGTGCTAAAGGACTACAGAAAATGTCTTATAGTTGTTTGGCACTGAAACTTAAGACGATACTAAATTTCACAATGTCATCATGATGGAAAAAAGCCTTATGGAAATGACTGACTCCCCAACACCCCACAGTCTCTCATTTGGCAGCTTTTCCCACACCCACTGTATCAAACAGGTGGAATCATACTGAAGAGCAGTTTTGCTTTGATGGGGTTAAAGAAATCTATCACAAGAATGATGGTGTCCTAAACAAGAGACTAGAAACAAGTGGAAAGGAAGTCTGGTGCTGCCACTCACCATTTCTGCCAGTAGAAGAGAGTTGGCTTACTTACATAAGCTTCTTGGTTGCATGTAGTTTTCTTAAATCTGATTAATATAATACAGGCTTTTTTAATTACTGTAATCTCTAAAAGTTGTGTCCACTACCTGTTTACCTAGGAGCTTTCTTCTCTCCTTTTCCCCCCCCCCACCACAGTGAAAAATTAAGGTCTTATATGGCTAAAAAAAGGCAGAGGCTTATTTTGCATCCATAAGAAATGCCAGTTTCTTATGAATTGTGTAGGCACCATGCTGCCAGTTTTCAGATCAGAGCCCTGAACTTTAGCCTCAAAGAAGGCAGGCCACCCATTAATACCAAATCTCTGTCTCAGTGAAGCCGAATGACAGTGATGCCACCAGAGCTAACCCAAGGTCTTTTGAACCCTAGGACGCCTCAAGCTTTGCTCAGACCTTCAGATTAGAGCTTTATGTGTTTCTGTCACTGGATAAGATGATCCTTGTGGTATTATTTTGCTTTTATAATGCATTAATCAGCAGTTTCCGAATGTATCCTTATTTCACCTGTATTCTCTGGCCTCGAAAAGATAATTCTGTTGACAGAAGAAGCTGGGCATGATGAAAACATGAAACTCCCAAAATATTCCCTTCCTTAGGCTTACAAGTATTAAAGATACTGACATGTGAATTAGGTACATAATTCTAGTAGAGGTTTGCTGAGAAACAATGAAATCCCATGTAAGGACAAAGAAGACAGTGTACATCTTTGGTCACAAATCTGGTTTTAAACAAAGGATGGCTTAGCCTTTCACCAAAAAAGGATTGATTCTGTGTCCTTTTCTTCTGGCACCTAAGCTAGGGAATTGAACAAAAAATGTCATGTTTTAAATTCTGAATTTTTAAAAAAATATTTTTACAAAACTGTAGTCTGCTATCTTATGGATCAGAAATAGAATGTGGTTTGAGAGGATGATTCAGTACTCATCTCTCTCAATCAGCATTGAACTGGTATCCCAGCGTGGCACTATTTCCATGAAGAAAAATGGTACATCCAGGTGCATTTCTCAAGCAAAGACTTACATCTAGGCTATTAATTGTAGTAAAAACAGTACTAAAATACAATCACAAAGCACTCCCAATAAATTTCATGCTCAATAAAAACCCTAAAAAAAAAAGTCTGTTAAATATTAGAAGGCATTTTTTTCTTTTTTCTTTTTTTTTAATGAAGTAAATGAAAATAGAAAACAACTGGAATCTTAATAGGTATTCTGCACAAAATACCAGGTCCATCAGAGGCAAAGAATCTCTGCCATGTTTTATTGAACTAGGTGACTGACTGAGGACTATCAACTGGCTGAGGTAACTGATAACAGTGATAATAATAAGTCTGGTGATGAGAGTAATTCAGTCCTGATTACTCCCTCACCAAGTCACAGGGAGCAGCTGGGCATAGTCACCTCTGCTTGCAATAATCAGTCACATGTGTGGGGCAAGGTTTCAAGAAATTCAAGGACCAGGATGGTTTTGGTCTGTGTCGTTTTGTAAGACATCCTGGAGTGAAAAATGCAGTACGGTAGAGCCCAAGCATTGTAAAAGCCCCACTAGTTGTACCTCAGAGCCCAAACAGGACCTGAGGGTGGTGAAGTTCAGGTGTTTCTGCAGTTCACATCTGGGACCAGTCAGAGAAGACAGAGTTGCATACCACAGGACCAGTCATATTATCTCTTCTCCTATGTACCAGGTAGGGATGGTTTTGCAGTCAGGATAAGAGAGTTTTTCTAGTTCCTAATGACTGATATTTGCTGAGAAATGGATGGATATAGTGTCATTTGCTAAAAGAAATCCTTTCTCTTTACAGTATTGCAATAAGTCAGTTGGCAACTCTCTGGTCACATCACAGCAGTCCACAGCTCTTACGTAGAAACTCTCATGAGTGCACAGGGAAAGGCTGGAATCCACACAACTGCTGGGAGGAGAGATGAGCAAGTGGCCAAACACGCCACCTTAATACTTCATGTCTCATGGATGTACAGAAAGAGGTTGTTCTTTCAACGGAATGTTCAGCTTGTATTGTTATTGCTGAGAAATTTGTGGGCCAGATTATCAAGAGGTTTTGCACCAGATTTTGGACCTAATATTTGGACACCAAACTTGTATATAATCTGGAAGATATTAGACACCACTCTTTATGCAGATCTAAAGGAAAACTATGTCCGAGAAAACTTTCCTGTACAGTTTTTAGTAAGACATCTTATTAAGGTAAAGAGACGGGAAGATCTGAGAGGGTTTCAGGACTTGTGTACAAATTCAAACTAATTTTCTCCAGTATCTCTCAAAGGTTCACCTTTCCTCAGAAATACCTATCTACAGTCAGTTAGGCAGACTCACTGTACAATTCACCCTGTTGATGTGTGTCCACCATCACTCTCATTTGAAGCTATTATGAATCCTAGCCTTTCTTTCCCTAGCAGTGTGAGAGATTGCTAACAACCATTTTAGAGTGTCATATGTTCTGTTAGAAACTTCTGGACTTGCTGGAAGCCTTTCTAAGATTTGCACAGCTTTTGGATCATTGCTGTAACTGAAGTTAAGATCATAACCAGCTGAACAGTGTTTTCAGAGGAACTGCAGGAAAATTGATAGGAATTTCTAAGACATGAAAGCTGTAAAGAAAATAATAATAATTTTTTTAAAAATTGACAAACTAAACACTTTTCAGCTTTTGAACACTTCTAATTATTTCCTCAAGAAGTAGTTTTAAGTTATCCATTTACTCAAGTAAAATCCTGATTCATGAAGCAGTTACAATTTGTGTATTTGAGGCTGGGACAACTGGTGAACTCTGAGTCATTTCAGTAGCATTATACCAGTGTGCTTCAGCTGACATATCCACACAGGTTTTGAAGAATTCACAGATAAAACTGCATATTAAACAGAAATAAATCCAAACCATGAAGTTTGATCTCTCCTGTTGTTGCAACTTCCTTAAAATACAAATATGATTGGACCTGGAAACTTGGCCAATTCCATAATACAACTGTGCTCCAGCAGCCAACCTTACATCCATAATTTTGCTGCATTCACAAGCTGCAAATCGAGCATTTGGCTAAATCTTTCAGTTTCTCTGTGCTCAAGCTGAACAGTGTGCAGCAGTCATATGAAACAATCTGTGAAAATCCTGATCCATTTCAGAGCAACCTCAATGTATTTAAAAGCATCTTGGGACTGATTTTATGTTCTCTCATCCTGGTTTTACATTGATGCTGTTCTTCTGTGTAGCTCTTTTGGGGTTACATTTGTGTAAGTTAGAGGAGAATAAGGACAATTTTAAGTTTTAACATGTATTTTTCTTTGTCTTTTTTTCCCTTTCAATCCTCCCCAAAGCTCAAAACATCAGAGAAGGATGAACAGAGAAAGTTTGTAAAATAGGAGATCTTTCTTTAGATAACTTATCACCAAGACAGTGGGAGGCTTTTATTCCTTCCACTCTGTCAGTAGGAACTGGATTCAAGAAACGGGAGATTAGCTGAGTTTTAACGACAAAGAAACACAAACCAAAAATAATAAAAAAAACAGGAGTAGAAAACAAGAGTATTTACCCAGATCATGTTGATGTTAGTTTTCTTGTATCTTCAATTTTGTTACAAACAAGCCTTTTAAAAAAACCATATCAAAGAGATTGTTAAGTGAATCCAAGCTGTTGTACAGCTAATAACTTTGCAGTACTTGCTGCCTTATCAGTAGCTTCTCAAAAGCTGTTTAAAAACTACCTGCTTTCTTCATAGTTAAAACAAGATGTCAGAGACAAGTTACTATTGTTTTCCCTTCCACTTTTTCAAGGATGAACCATAACGCAGCAGCTGAGGACTGCTACTAGTCAGCAAGGGTTATTTTTAAATGTGCTGTGTGTTAAAATTTCCAATTATTGTTCAGTTAATCAGGTCATTGTTTTTGTATTCAAGTGAGGTACAGGTAGCATAGTGCAGTGAGTACTCAGGTAGTGTTTCTGACCAACACATAATTTAAATAACTGGAACAAAGCAATTCTCTCACCAAAACAATGCATCTGCAAATGCACCATCTCAGAGCAGCTGCTGAGCTGCTTCACTAAACAGGCATTCGATAGAAGGAAGCCAGGTGGATCCTAACACTTGCCCTGGCAGGCAAGGACAGATCTGCATAGCCATATGACTTGAGCTCAAAAGCCTTCCAGAAATATTAACTCAATTTAAGAAGTAGAATTCACCTTAGATCCGCAATGAGTGCCTCATTCTTTTACAGTCTCAGATATGCTACTGAGTTGTTCTGATGGAATGATGATGATGATGCGAACATTTTCCATGTGGAAATTAGGAATTGCTTGTGGACTCTGATACTTGAGTTGGTAAACACAACTGACTCCATCAATTTAAATACCATTGTCTGAACAAGAAATAGAGACATATTGTATGACATGATTATGCATGACCACACAACCTCTTTCAAAAAAAAAAAAAAAGAAAGAATGAACAAAATCAAACAAACAAACAAAAAAAAAAACAAACAAAAATGCTGATGACCATAGCTTAGATTTTAAACATTGAAGAATCACTAGCAGCAGTTTGTAAATCACAAGGAGGCAAAGAATTATCCATATGAGCTACTGAGTAAGTATATGAAATAGTAAATAATTTTAGACACTGAGAATGCATATAAATTGCTCTGGTGTTCGTTAGTCTACTCAGTATTTGTTGACTCTTGTTTACACCACTCTTCCTAACTAAAATAAATTCCTTCCTAATCATCATCCAGTTCAGAAAGGGCTTAGAGGCCATATGTCCTACACAGGAACATACAGTTGAGGATAACCCTGGACAGCTTTTTAGATTAAAAAGTAGCTTTCCCACATTCCTTACTGAGTCAGGCTTTCTACAGCACATACCTAGCACCCAGAGTTTTGGGAGCATTTGCACATCCTCAAGACCACCTTCCACTCCTACAAGCCATAACACAAACTTCCAATTATTAACAGAACTGACTACCTTTCATGTCTGGAAAAACCCAGGTTTCCCGGCATAAGTCATTTTAGGGGTAACTAATGGGGAGGGTTAACTGCCAAAGCTTCTTTGAGATAGGCAGCCTGAGCAACATGGAGAAAAAAGGCATAGTGCCTGCCCCATCCAGCCCACACCAGTAGCACTGCACTGATGATCCTTTGGGATCAGGTTGTCCCAACAAGCCATCTCAAGTAATGGGAGGGGTACCCATAGAGTGGCAAGGGCCTGAGCAGGGTCACTGGTGAAACCCCAAGGCTATAAGCTCAGCCAGGGTAAACTGCCACTCCAGGAGATGTAGAAACCATCCCTGTGCACTGGCCAGATCAATGGTCCCCTGAAGGTTCAGCTCACAGTCTCCCACCAACAGCACTGTCTCACTGAGGCCCTGCTGTGACATTTGAAGGACAGGGATCTTCAACCTAAGCACAGCCAAGAGTTTGGCTTGTAACTGAGGCCAGATCTGGAAAGGAATGTTGTGACCAAACTTCTCAACCCAGAGAATGGCTACTCTGGAGCTGAGAGCCAAAATTTTCTTTACTGATGCTGCAGCAGAGAAGACCCAAAATTTGCAGTTGTTTTTCTGGGTCTTTGTATTAGGTAAGAAAGACCAGAAACAAAACAACATAAAATTACCTCTGGACCATCTTGGTGCATACTTTAAACTATAACAACTTTACTATAAAGCCAAGAATTTCCTCCTCGTGGTGGTGTGAGATCATAACCAGCCACTAGCAGGAGGGAGACCAGCATGGGAGCCTAGTGTCTCGCAGGGACAGCCTAGTATCACCATTTTCAGGTGCAGATCAGACCCTCTGAGGTGAGCCTCAGGAAAGCAAAGGCAGGAAAATACTGAGACAACCTTGAAGAACACAGCATTTCTCTGCACAAACTCATTTAAATTTTTTTTCCCCCCCACTACAGCTAATGAGTGTCCCCGCCATCAAGGAAGCTTGCAGGTTAATTTTGAATGAAGAAAGTACTGTATTTGGATGCAAAGGTCCAGACACTCAAAGAATAAAAATGACTGTTCATTCCAGGAACATTTTAGCTACTGTTGACTTGTAGAAAGTAAACAGATTTCAAAAAGTGTCAGCATGCCATACCACTGCATGCCATTCCAAGATGAACATTGTTCCTAAATATATTTCCTGTGAGTGAAGGAGAAAAACAAATCTAATTTTAAAGAAATAAAACTAAACCAGATGTGCACAAGAGTATGCTTTAGGCCTTTTTTTTTTTTTTTTTTAATAAAGGTTTTTCATTACTTTAGAAGTACCAAGTCAATAAATGTAACCCGAGAGCTGGTATGGCATTTGTTATCACCCTATTTAGCACTCCTGGTATCCTTTAAAGTTGTACCCATTTGCCAGTTTCTCAGAACACATAAATGAGTGTGGGAATGCAGCAAATACTTAAAACTGATGAAGGTGTTTTAAACTTAGCAAAACCCCTTGTGCTTTCATGTTTGTGCAAGGTGTGATGTTGAGCTTTGGCATATTATGAAAAATAGCTGACGGTACATGTAACTCATTAGACTATTGCCAAGAAACACACACTAAATGATCTGTACATTGAAGGCTCTCTGTCGGCTCCATTCACTGCTAATAGACAGTTCTGGAGTGTTTTAACCTCCAATTAAAACTCCTGATTGACAGATCTTCTGTTTGTTAACGGTCAGTGCCATTATACACACTAATCTATCATATCCAGTATTGAAATATGAGTGACTTTTAAACGGGAAAAAATTTAGGTAAGTGTGAATGTCTGCTAAAATTCCCTTATTTTTTTACAGGTGTGAACAAGCATGTCAGTTCTTGAAGGTTGTCTTCTCACTGCTCACTTCATTCGGGCTGAGACTTTGCGGGTAGGGTACTGTGATGCTGAAGGTATTTGTCCAGAGGAGGTGTTAATTGACTTTCAAATGCCAAAAACTGGTCAAATCAAACCACATGACACACTGAGGGAATTTCCAGATGTTAGCATGGAAACAGGTATGTCAAGAAATGAAAGGCCACCAGAGGAAAAAAAAGGAAATGCAAAGTAATTATCTTGATGACCCCCTCATAAGGGTTATACCATACTTATTTCTAATTTTGCCTTCCTTCCCACAAGACAGATCATGTGCAATGAGATGCACGTCATAATACAGATATGTGCACGCATCCACACACACATACAAGACAACCTGTTACTGTTACTATGACCATACAACCAGCCTTTGCAATTGTCCATATAAACGACTGTACTAAAAAGCCAGCTGTGAACTGTAATTTTGCATACAATTACCTGCAAATTTTAGAAATTCATGTTTTTAAACATCCTCTCAGATTAGAGATCAGGCTGTGAGAGTGGGATATGGAAATTCCTTTTTAAGATACTACTGTCTCTAGTAACAATCAGCAGATAGTCAGCAAATGTTTCAGATGTTGCTGTATTGGTGTTCTGATTAATGTTATACTGGGAAGAAAGACAGGGAAATTTTTACCATAGCACTGCAGTAGGCTGAGTTAGGAATGCCAGAATAATGAACTTCATTAGCACAAGTCTGTAATTACTTTAAAGTGAGAAAAGTGCTCCCTACTAAAGCACACAGCAATCATAAAGCTGCTGATACCATAGCCATTAGAAAAAAGGTCAAGAATCCATTAGCAGCTGCCACTGCTGAAAGCTGTAGGGCCAGTAGCTGAGCAACACAGGAGATCTAGAGAGCCCTGCAAATGACACAGGGCATCTGATAAGAATCAGGCTTTGCAAATTCTAATCCCATATCCCATGATGGATAACACAACCTTGCTTTTCATTAATGTTTCCCAGGGCCTGGCTCATGTCAGGTGGCAATGGATCAATAGCTTTCTACCTTTCAATGGGGCAGCCAAACTCCTCATTGAGATTTGTATATATAGACATATGAAATAAGTTCCTGTTCCTGTGCTTTTGTATTATTCCTTTTGATGGGTATGTTACCAAGTCCTGACTTCCACTGTGTCTTCAATTAGAAATGGCAGAATACGATTCCTTGCTGTTAGAGAGGCAACATATTGCAGCTATTTAATGATCGTTTTGCCCTCCTCAAGTTTTACACTCTAGTGTACAAGAAGTACCTATACTGAGTTAGAAGTTCCTTTCTCTTTTTCTACCCCTGTCCTGTCTTACTCCCTTCCACCAGATTGTACATCTCAGGATGAGAAGCAAGTTGGTATCCTCCTTGTATGAACAAACAAAACTTAATTGAATACCACAACAACTAATGGTGTGAAGTACTGAATCCCGGTAACTTTCTTCACCTGTATAGCAAATAGACCTAAGAGCAAGTGGAGAAACAACAATATCTTTCTTAAAAGGAAACCTGTAGTAAGTGCTAACAAAGAGTTAAGCAAATTTGCATTACTGTACTCATGTGCAAGTCTAGTGTGACTGCAGGCCGCCCTTGAGCTGTGCTTGGGTGGTCCTCTACAAATTCGTATGCAGCAATCTATCAGTGGTATCTAGCAGTGATTTATGCAGCTGTCAAGCTGCCTTCATCAGTAAAAGTGAATTGTGGGCACCATCAACTAATGTGGACTCTTTCGTAGTGTCTAAAGTAAATGAGGGCCAAATTAAAAGAAAAACACCCCAAGGTACCACCCACTCATCTTCTCAGTTCTTTAATGACAAGTTCTCTCTATAGAAAAAACATACAGCCTGTTCATATGAGACCACACTTACAGAGACCCCACTGTCTAATCACAGACAGTCTGTGAAAGTCAGCTTTCAGGGGCTTGGTTGGAGCAAGGAGAACAGAAAAAGTTGGCAGAGTTCCACCAAAAACTAAACCAGTATTGATGACAAATAAAATTGACACAGAACCAAATCAGGTAGCTTTCATAATAAATAATGATACATTATTTTGTCAGGGAATAACATGAACCATCTGATGATGACATAATGCATCCTTGTAGCATGTGCCTGTGCCTTTGTTTTAAATGGGAACCAGTGCTGTAGTGTATCTTGGTCCAGCCACAAATGCTGGTCCTAGCTGGTGGCTGAACGCATCCAACAACCCCTGTTTTGCTATTCTGGGTGGACAAACATGCTGAAGCTCTGCAAAGGGGCAGAACTAGATCCTTGAGTCATGTGCCAGTGAAATGTCAGTCTTCACAGTCGTTTTTGATTAATTTATATGAAAAGGAAGTGAGAAACTCTTCTTGACCAAAATGCTATCAATTAACAAATGGATCAGAAAAACAGATATATGCAGATATGCGCTCTCATACTTTATTGGAAAAGAAGCTTATAATTCCTCCAAATCTGAGAAAAAAGTTGTTCCTGGAAAGACAAGAAACATAACCACTTTGAGGTATAATTAATCATCACTGATTCTGCCATAACAGAAAATAACACTTTCTGCATAAAACTACAGTCTCTCTTCATAATTATAGATGAACTTTTCAAGAGTCTTGCACTTTCTGGGACCAGCAGAATGGAAGAAGCTTGTGAAAATAGGATCACCTGTTGAGTTTTACAGAGAACATGTTTAATATTACACTTCTCAAGAAGGTAGAATGAAGGAATCACAGGGGGGAAAAAGGTTGTTCATAAGCAAAATGTGTATTAACAGCCTAATTCTGCATTAAATTACCTAGGTCTAGGCAATCTGGCTGAAGACTAATATGTGCATGACTAAAATAAGTGTATTTATTCCCAGTGGTTCCAGCTGGTAACATCTCCGAAACACAGCTCCTTAAGAACATGCCACTCACCTAGACTTCAACTGGATGCTGAGTTGTTCTTGTCTTCAATCTTTTTAACAATTTGCTCCAAAGTCTAGAGGCGAGTTGGTATGTCATAGTGATTTGTAGCATCCCTCCCAAGGCAGTTGCCATGGCAAGGACAAGCACAGGACAATGAAATCAAGAAAGTGATGTTTCAGCTGAAGTCCTGTGCTGGATAGATGGAGACAGTTGACTTTATACTGATTTTACCAGCACAGAACTATCTGTGCTGTCAAAGGCAGAAAGTAGACAGAAATCAAGAATTCCTGAATTAAGGAATTAAGAATTCCTAAATTGTCTAAACAGTCATGCCACAATTGTAAGAATTTTGTGTGTACCACATTCAGACTATGAGAACTTTTGCTTCCAAGTGCAAAAGTACTTAGAAGTCTGTACCCTGTGCTAATATCATGTCCAGTGGGACGTTTCCTTTATCTCTGACATTGAAAATGGTGTGAACAGCTGCAGGAACTGTAATAATGATTGTGGTCAACTTTCTCTTTTGTGATTCCCCTCTTTTTCACATTGTTTAGTCTTAAATTACTGAGCTTTGTCCTAGTCTGAAAATTACAAGTATTTTTCTTCTCTCCCTGATGGGTCTCCATTGTAATGGCACAAAAGAACTCTGCAAGCCATCCTGATTTTAGAAGGTGGTCTTTTGCTGGACTGTCCCCTAGTGACCTGACACTGAAAGCAGAAACAAATCGGAAAGGGCACTTGCTGCTTGTAGAAGCAGGCAGAAGCATTGAAGGATCCTGCCTTTGTGCATTTAGTGTGCTGCTAGAGACAGTGGTGGAGTGAGGCATGTGCAAACACCAGTGGCCGAAGTACCCCAGAACATGTCCCACAAATGCCTTGTTTTCACTACTGAGACCTATTGGCAAAGCTGAGTAATGGCGAAGGCCATTTTTTGCCATTGAATTAAAAAGTTAAAAAATTTCTTCCAGTCAAAGAAATTCTGATGGAGAGACTTTCTGTTTTGGTGTTGGGTTTGCTTTATTTATTATCAGATGTGTCAATTATAACTCATGAACTGAAAATACCACTTTTCCCACTACCATGAAGATACTCTCAAGGTTGTCCAGATGTTCATAGTTTCTACACCAAAATGAAAACAGAGATATCTGTGACATAGGCTTAGCAGAATGACAACAACTCACCTCCAGACTGCAATTAAATACTGAGGAGCATAACCCTCTGACTAAATGGTGTTTGCGTTAGGAGAGACTATTTCTAGTCAGTTGTGATGGGTTCTTATTAAGTCTCATGCTTCCATTCAAAATTCCAGAAAAAGTGAGACCCTCTCAGAGTGTCTCTTACAGACAGAATACTAAAACAAATTGGTAACACAGCTATATGGAGAACAATCTAAAACAGTAAAACATCTCTTCCCTTTAGCAAAAATTTATTAACTTCATTCTGGATGTACCAGAGTAAATACAGAGTAACCAAATATTTTTCTACTACAGCATTTTCACATTCCCCAACCATTACTGTATTTCTAAATGCTTAGTAAATCTAAGTTCAAGAAGTGGAATTTTACTGACTTGTGACTAACCATTGCAGAAGTCAACTTACAAGCAATAGTGCTCACAGGACCCTATAGTAGCTGAAGGATATATTCTGTGCAGCATCTTTCCACTGCCAGTGATTCCAGCCATTGTTAATAAAAAGAAGGCTATCATTAACACACACACAGTCTTGCTGCTGTCTCCTGGGACATCCACAAAGGTCTTTTGCTGCAAGAAATGAAAGAATGTAGGTTATATGGTTTCCAAGGTGTCACATATACGTGATGGGATGTATAATTTTAGGATTCATTGTTCACACCTACGAGATCTGCAATACAGCAGAGATTTAAGAATACACCCAAAAATATGACAAGCACCATGGAAGATGAAGTTATACATTAACTTCATTTTACATTTTTTGAAGAGCCATGTTATTTGTCATTATTGTATTTCTTCAAGTGTTCATTCTTCTCCATTAAAAGAGAAACATTTGCCTGATGTGCATGTTGCAAGTGCTATAAATTGCATTTTGGTGAATTTTAAGCATATTCTTAAACATCATGCCAGGTCAGGTTTTTGATTCAATTTTTAATGATTATGTAAATCTCTTTGTGAATGAAGAAAAGTGTAAAATGTGTGCATCTGCATGTGTATGTCTTTGTATGAAGAGGGATGTGGGAGTTCAGGAGCATTGTCACATTGCGGACCAGAGGTCAACATAGAGGTCCCTGTAGTACCAGCGATGGCAGTACATACAAATAAGATGCAAGAAAAGTATAACTACGCCAGTATGGAGCCTTGCCTGGGTTACCTAGCTGTGATAAGTATAAGACTGTTTAGCTTGAATGTCCAGCTGTGCTAATGTAGAAATTCTGCCTGCAAAAAAAATACAAAGTTCAAGCTCATTTGGAAGAGATTCACAGATCTGTACTGTGACTCTGTACTGGGTGGTGTGATGGCTTGGCTCAAGTAGATGACATTCACAGCAATGTGAATGAGCATGTTCTAAATAAGGGTGTCCATGTCAGAGCACAGAAAGAAAAGAGTAATTAGTAAAGACAGAGTAAAAACATGGTACTCCTTGAAATCTCATCTGGAGCATTAAATGGCACCAGTGGTCTTGAAGCAGGTATGACTGGAGCTAATGTAGTCCCAAAAATCAGATGACCTTAAACAGAAGCTACACTGCAATGACCTTAAACAGATGAAGATTCCCAAAACAAAAAGATTTCCAAGAGTTGTGATAAATAAAGGAAAAATTATTTAGAACACAAGAGGGAAAGCCATAGTCTCATAAAGAAGAAAATACTTTGAGGACAGAAGCAGATATAATGGCTGAAAGTCTAACTCACCATCTTGAAAAGACCAAACTCAGCAGCAGCAAAAGGAAAGGAGGAATCAAGAGAGTTGAATTCAGCATGAAGTATATTTTCAGGGGACAGAGAGAGATGCCTAATGAAAAAAGAAAGGCCAGAAAAGTTTGTCAAAGTTTCCATACCAAACAATTTGTTCAGCCAGTAGTACTGTAAATCAGACACTATTTTATTTTTGGCACAGATATAAATGAAACCTTCTAGTCAGGAAAACATTTTTCATTGTGTGCTTAGTAACCTCCCATTCGTAGACACATGTAATATTCAGGACTAAAAATGTGTCTAGAATGTTCTGTAAATCAATCTAATTTTACCCATAATCTCCTAGCAGCTCTATGGATATCTCAACTTCCAAAGTTTCTCTTCTTGTTTGTTTCACACAACACCATATTCAAATGAAACAAGAGGTTCTGGCATCTTTCCAGCAAATTAGGTCCATAAAAATATATTTTGCGTGACTTAAAAATGGTTTGTACTGTCACAGTAAAGGCAGATGGACAGATGATTTAATCTGTTAAAGGGGCAGAAATAAACTTGGACTTGTGAATTTACATCTGAATACAGAACACTTTCTTCTAAGAACTAATTGTACCTCAAAAGGCAAATAAAATAAAAGGAGGCTCCTATGAAATTGTTTTATGGTTGGATTCAAGAGCAGCAGCAGGATGAGAATACCAAAAATAGTCAAGACTCCAAGTACTTTATTAAGCAGCACTATAAGCCTCCAATAGGTTTATTTTTTGCACCACACCACACTCTCATTAAATAAACAGACAACTCCTTCATTTAAAACATATTTTCATATTGGAGTAGCTCTCATCCATGTAAATATGTGCAAATATTTTTCTCCAACAGCCCTACTCACTAGAGATGTTATCATATTTTGACAAACAAACCAGATTTGTGTTCAATTTCACATTCCTTCCTATGGTCACAATGTTACCATGACCCCAACTCACAAGGACTTAGTCCTGGGCGTTGGGCTGCTCATACCTGTCACAATAAACACAAGGTAGATACAGCCAGTCTCTGCCTCAGACTCTTTTGTAACCCAGCTCAGGCATTTTCAGGCAAATTGCAACATAGCCCTAGACCTTAGATGTGCTGCCTAGCTGGAGCTCGAACCCCTGCCAAATGTATGCTGATTTCTCATCCCATTGCACGGTGTGCCAGATGCAGTCTCAACCCCACCCTCCTATGCCAAAGGTCTTACAATCTAGTGCATAGGAAACTTAGAAGGCAGGTCCTTATGGGAATAGGTTTTTATTTCTGTTTCAGCTCCTCACTGCTCATATCTGGACACTTCTCCCACCTTCCTTCCCAGAAAGCAGGCACAGCATCCCTCAGAGGTTTCTGTGATGACCTGCAGCTTTCTCACATAGCTGTGGTGTCACAGAACCACTTAGTGCCAGAAAGATCCCAGCAGCAGCCCGAATCATTACCTGAAAGTTATATTGCTATAACTTACCCTAAAAAATCAACTTGGCAGCAAGAGTTGCCTCTCTGCTACTTTACTTTCTCAAGAGTGTAACTACTTCCTCGATCTGGCAGATATCATAGTGCCTGAAAAGATTACAAATCATAGAATATGTTGAATTCAAAGAGATCCACAAGGATCATTGAGTCCAATCCTTAGACCTGCACAGGACTATCCCCAAGAGTCACACCATGTACCTGATACCTGAGAGCATTGTCCAGAAGCTTCTTGAACTCTGTCAGGCTTGGTGCTGTGACCACTTCCCTGGGGAGTGACAACAAAACCTAGGAAAGTTTGAGAGCTGTTGTGAAGTGGGAGTCACCTTCCCAGCCAAGTCTCCAGCTCGCTGCTGGTATGGTCCTCTCTCCTATCAGAGCTGACGTCTGAGTGCTCATGGGCAGGTCATCACTGCCAGGTAAGTCTCACATGCCTCTGAGCAGGAGGTAAAACCCTCCAGAATAAAGAGACAGACTTGAAATTTGGTGTCTGCAGACCCTGTTTCACTTTCATGAAGTTTAAGGGAGATCACTGAACAGTCACAAGCTATGGTTAAAACCTGATGATCAGCCTTGATGTTCTTTGAAAAGTGGAAAGAGGAAAGGATGAAAAATATACATTAAAATCCATAATTCAGATGGCCTATTCAGGGCTTTTCAAATTCTGGTGTTGATTTTTGTCATTTGGAAATGGTGCAGTACTGAATCAGCATAGTCTGCTTCTCTAGGATACTATGGATAAGATGGGAATTGTTTTGTGTGAAGAACAAAACAGTATTTACTACAAAAAATTTAAAACCAAAGTTATTTTATCCTCCTATGGAGCCTTTTTTTCCCCAGGCTGAACAGTCCAACTGCACTCAGCCTCTCCTCATATCAGTGGTACTCCAGGTCCTTAACCATCTTTGTTGCCGTCTGCCGGACTCACTCCAGGAGCTTCAATGTCTCTTCTGTGCTGAGGAGCCCAGAACTGAGCCCAGCACTTCAGAGATATCTCACCAGTTCTGAGCCAAGGGAAAGGATCTCCTCCCTCAATCTTTTGGCAGTGTTCTTCCCAGGAAGCTGTTTGCTGCAAGGGTGTATTGCTGGCTCACAGTCAATTTTGTGTCTACCTCCAAGTCCTCCTCTGCAGAATTGCTTTCCACATGGTAGGCTACCACTGTGTGTCTGGGGTTGTTGCTCCCCAGGGGAAGGACCTTGCATTTTCCTTTATTGAACTTCGTGAGATTCTTTTGAAACCATTTCTCTACCCTGTCCAGGTCCCTCTGAATGGCAGCACAGCTATTGGTTTATCAATCACTTCTCCCTACTGTATGCCATCTACAAATTTGGTGAGGGTGCAGTCTGTGCCAGTTGTTCAGCAAAGGTTTTAGCCAGCAGTGGTTCCAGTACTGATGCCTGGAATACACCACTAGAAACTGGCCTACAACTAGATTTCATGCCACCAATCAAAACCTTTAGAGCCCAGACATTCAGTCAGATTTCAATCCACCACAGCATTCACTTATCTAACCCATATTTCAGCATTAATCTATTAGAATGCTGTGAGAGCATCAAAAGCCTCTTTCACATCAAGATAAACAACAACTACTAGTCTCCCCTTGTCCACTGAGCCATTCATTTCATCACAGAAGGCTATCCAGTTGGTCAGGAGTGACTTCCCTTTCCTAAGTCCATGCTCACTCTTCTCAGTCATCTTTTGTCCCTAAATGGTTAGTAGTTAGATATATGACTATAACCAAAAGTTAAACAGAAACTTGAGAAATCAATAAATTGTATCAAAGAACTATTTCCTGTACTACATGGTTCTTACTGCATGGTATGTCAAGTCAATATAATACAGCAAATTCAATTCTTTTTCTACAGCTGATCATGCACTTTATTCTTGCCTCCATTCTCCATGTTTCTCAGGGACTTCCTCTTCAGGCCCAATACATCTTGGACTTCTTTCTAATTTCTCAGTTTCAGCT
>JAWWEU010000091.1:34761202-34774429 GCA_035583155.1 Acropternis orthonyx
GCTGCTCTTTGATTTATAGACAAGCTGATGTCAGATGGGATGAAATACCTCACTGGTCACTTAAGTCAGCTGATACTTGTCCCTAACCGCATGACCCACAGAATTGGGGCCTAGCTAAAACTGAAACCTTAATCTGAGTTTTTGGGGTTTATCAAACCCATCACACACATGTAATACTGTCTCCAGCAGAAACTGAAGTTACCTACCCGTCATTTCTTAATCCTATATACAGGGTAATCAGATCAAACCTCTCCTATCACAGGAGCTTACTGAGTTTTGATCACTAATGTTGCCCAGCCATTTCAGCTTTATTATCCTCTTTAAGTTAAGAGACAAGATCTGGGTGAAGCAGCACAAAAAAGTAAAGTACACGAAATATTTATTTGCAACTGGTCACTTCTGTGAAAAATAATGATGACTTTTCTACTGTGCATGAACATGTAGTCAGTTACCAATCTACTAGCTCCCACTGCATGTTCTAACTGGGAGAAAATTTGTTAAAAATTAGCACTGGGTTAAGCTCCTATTGTCTAATCTTATTACATAGGGTTGATTGTGTTTCTCACTAATGAGCTAAGAGGTTAAGACATTAATCTACTGTAAACTAAATGCTCCTATGAAATGTAATAGAAGAGAAGGTAAAGAACTTGCAGTGATCTGACTTGTATTGCACATGTACTTGTTAATGAAGACTAGAAAAACTTACAGACTGCTCTAAAACTGCTATTCATGCTGTTGGAGTTTTCCTTCAAAATCTGGGACTTTATCTATGAGAATACTAATAGTGTCATTAAAACATAAACAACTTGAAACATCTTTGTGTTATTTACAAGATCATGATCTTTTAGAGGGACAAGTCTTGACCAATGACAGAGATGAAGAATGAATAAATGTGATGAGAAAGAGCAAGTTGCTTGTGGTTTAGTGCCTAGATTCTTGCAGCACTAGTGTCTGATGATGTTATATATATCAAACCTGATCCTGCATTAGGTCTGAATTCACTAATTACATACTTATGTGTATTGTGCAAACACAAGCATTACTTTTGCCTCTGACTCAAAACCAGCACCTTTTATTTCAGGCTTTTTGAAATGAATAGGTGATTGCCTCATGGGTCAAGAGTGCAGGTAAACTGAGCAGGATCATTAGCATTCAGTTCTTTGCAGAATTAAGAACAACTGAAAAACTGGGATTAGCTCATCTAGATGTTGCTTGGGCCAAAATAATGCTGGCAAAGCTCTTTGAGCTCTTTGTATTGACGATGACTCTGCAGGTGCACAATACTACTACTGATCCCATCTGAAATGATTTTAATAACTACAAATCTCTATAATCTCACTTTGAAGAAAAATCACAGGATTTAAGTTACAAGTGCAAGGAAAATAATGTAATTTTCTAGCTAAGCAGAACAAGTAGTATTTACTGCTCTGAAGTTTCTGGTGACATTTGACTCCACAAGAAAATCTTTTATTATCAATACATAGCTCAGCAAAGCAAGCTGTGTCACTGATGAAAAGACAGTTCTTTTCTTCCTATAAAATGATGCAGCTAGAGGTATATTGGACATGATTCGGACTGAATGAGACCACAGAAAAACTTGAAATAAGAATAATACTTCTTGTTCTTAAAAATAAAAATTCCCTATGTGGATGTTAACCATGGTCCCAAGAAATGGCCAAAAATGAATCACCAGATGTCACAACAGTACATTGCATAATTTGGTCCACAGGAATATCCAGAGCCAGAGACACAGCCCTTCTGAGGTCTTCTTCATCATGCTCCCAAGAGAAAAGAAAACTTCAAACTGATGTCCAAAGGGACTTTTCCTGCAAAAAGTAGAACAGATAAAGTGGAGTTCCTCAGCCATGTATAGCTTTCCATCATCTGCTTGTCATTTCCTGCAAGGGCAGGGAGTTGGTGGAGCTCAGGTTGAGACCACATGCAGAGCAGGCAGGGAAGAGAGCAGTCTGCTAGTGGATGCAGAATTAGAGAGGGTAGAAAAAGGCTCTACAAGGGCAGAGGATTTGTGCCAACCCCTGCCCAGGTGAAGGGTTAGTGGGCATATAAGAACAGCCTTGTCTTCCCCTCTGGTCACAGTGACCAGACCAGACCACATGGGTACATACTCAACACAGTTGCTTAACCAGTTCAACACTCCCCAAACTAATGCTCAGGGTATTTGAAGGACGTATTCTGGTGCTTGTCAGTAACACGAACTCAGATAAAGAGAAATAAAGAATTCATAGCTGGGGAAAAAAAATCCAACCATGACTTATGCCTTAAAATCAAATCCACCAAAGCTCATACCAGCATTGTTTTAGCACATCAGAATTGTTTTAGCACATCAGTGGAGCAGGCGCACAGATTCCAGTGGTTACCTGCCTACTGCAGCATCACTTTATTGCTTTGAAAACATGTAGCCCTGTTCTTGCTACTTAGATAAGCAAGCCCTGGACAGTGTTACCCAGGGCGGAGGGAAAGGAATGGCTTGGTGACTAACCTTACCATGAAACCAAAAGCCTGTTGTACAGAGCCAACAAGCAGCAAGGTCAGGGCCTGTCAGGCAGATTGCTGGTGGGCAAGCAACTCTTAAAATGTAATCCCCATCTCAGAAAAACCCTCACTTTTATCCTTACATAGTCATAAACTCCTGAGGCTGGGCAGCTGCAGAGAGCAGCACCCTGGTAGCAGGGCATGTGCTTCCTTACACCTAGAGAAAGCCTGGAAGGTTCCTGATGGTTGGAAAATCCATGGAGCTGGGATTTCTGCCTCTCAAAGGGCACCTCAGTGGCTGGTGCAAAGAACAGCCACTTCTGCTACCTCCAGCCTCAGACTCCCAGAGGACTATGAACTGTTGAGCAGAAACTTTCCAGGCACAAAAGAATTTCTAACCTCAACAGCGGTTTCAGGAAATAGACTCTAATCCCAGGCAATTAAGTTTAGAAGAAATATGCAGCCCATGGGGGGACATTTAGGTGTGGCCAGCAAGGCTTGTGGGGAGATTCATTAATGCTCCTCCCTGCCCCAGTCCCTGAGAGGTCCACAATGCAAAAAGAGCTGTATAACTTCCAAATCTGGACACCAGGTTGAATGCACCTGCTATATTTCTGTTCCCCACCAGACTAAATTAGCTGTTCAAGTAAGAAAAACAGAACTGGTTTTACAAGGCACCTAGACAGGTTTCTGGGAAGGAACCCTAGCTCATGGTTCATGTTTGGCAGCAGTGATGCAAGAAGCTGGATAGAGGAGCTGGGGAGTGAATTTCCTGTTAATTAATAGGGTCATTAGCTCCAGGACTTCCACAATATTTCTCTGACATGCACTCAAATCTACATGCAAATCTACCATGGTGGAAGATACGGCAGGGTTTCCTCCCTCCTAGCTAGAAGGTGGTGACAAGAAGGATTTAAAACCATCCATCACTGCTCGCGGAAAGCAAAGCCTCTACAGAAAGGGTGTGCTCATCTGCAATTATAATGGCCAGCTGTAATTCTTTTCTGCATGTAATTAAAATGCCAGCTGAGTCCTGGCATGTCAAGTGCAGCAGTGTTTCAAATGAGACAAACAGGTGGCAACTGGCACAGATGATGCAAGCCAGATTGGGAAGTGCATGGTGCTTGGCCATGTGGGCTGTGACAGGACACAACCAGAGGCCTGAAACAGTGAGGGGACTCGGGAAGTCAGTGGGGATCTGAAGCTAGCTAGTTGCAGGTATGGAGACTGGATATAAAGACTAAGGGAAGCAAGTGGTCTGGTTGGGGTGGGTGCCAGGGAGGATTTAGATATGTCTAAACAGAGGGCACTGGAAGAAGACTAAGCCAAACAAAGCAGAAAATTAACTCGTGGACAGGGTCATGGAAATATTTTCTTGGGGAGTCGCCCTTCCCCCAGCATCCCACTGGCCCCTCCAGCAGACTGCAGAACTGCAGTATCTGCTGCTGGACCTCCTCTGCTGGCAAACCTGCTGGGGAGAGGGCAAGCAGTGCAAAGCAAAGGGGAAATTCACAGCTGTGAGAGGATATGCATGTTTGCTTTTGAGACCAAACAATACCCTGCATCTTCTTGTCCCATCATTCTTCTCTCCACTTAGATTCATCTTTCTTCAGCATGGACTCCACAGGAAAGAACAATCTGCCCCTGCTATCAGGAACCTCATTAGCAAAATTGGCAGTGGTTTTGAAGCACTTAGGGGTACAGGCTCTTTAACTAGAAGGAGGTTGTAGGCTTCATAACAGAGCTCCACAGTCTGCTGTTGTGTTTGTCCCAAGATTGGTGCAGGTGGTTACAGCATGGTGTTAATGATGCCAAGGTTGTGGCTTTGATCCCCATAGGGACCAGTCACTTGAGAGCAGGACTTGATGATCCTTGTGGGTCCATTCCGACTCAGAATATTCTGTGAAATAGCCTCAAAGGTAAACATCTGGTTTCTTAACATCCAAAGTACATTTGGAGGAATTTTGAAACAGGAGAAGCCACTTTTGATCTAGTCTTAAGTAACATAAAGGAACTGATTCACCTAAGAAGATGATTCATGCCACGGACTAGCAGTAGCTGTTGTATTTAGGTTTGACATCCAGGAAAGGAATAGTAATGGAGTAACATTTCATAAGGGGGAGACTTCACTAAGAACTCATGATTAGTTACAAAAGACTGACACTTTAAAGGGATTAAAGCCCCTAAAGTAGTTTAGATGTGAAAGATGACTACTGAGACTAGCAAAGGTGTGCACCACCAAGTAAGAAAGGAAACTAGAGAGGCAAGAGACTTAGCAATAGGGTTCTTTGAGGAAAAGAGAAACTCTTCAGGACTTAGAAATTTAACACAGATAAAGTCAAAAACCAAGAACATAAATTAGAGTAGGAAGTAGGAAAGAAAACTGTTAACTGAATTTCCCATGACAAATAACATAAGGCTTAAAAAGAAACACTAGCAGATCATTTAGGTGTACCTGAATCAGCAAGCCTGTGAAAGAAATGGGATATATTTGAGGACTATTAATGAGAAGATGTGCAATTTCTTTGCATTAAACTTCATTGCTTCAGTAATAGCAATGAAATATCTGGTAAGATGGAGGTGTCAGAATAACAAGCAGAAGTAAATTTATCATCTGAACAGTTCTAGATGACATATATCTGACATTTATGACAACAATCAGATCAAGGCAGTAAAAAAGGTCAGACAGGTAACAAGATAGTTACAGTCCAGTAGGTTGAAGAGTACATAATGCATCTGTATTCAGGCCATAAATAACAAAATATTTTAATCCTAGTCATAAATGTTTGCATCATATCACTGCTAGCACAGTAAAAAATATTTTACTTCTTTCAATGTGCTTTTAGAAGCCTGTGTCTTGATTTCTTCTCAGATAAAGCATGATTTTGATTTATAAGCATGATGTGATGACTTTACAGAGGTAGGCCTTCCTAGAGGTGAGAAGGACCCTTCTCAGGCTGAATGTTCCTAGAGCCCTTCATCCTCCTTGGGACATTGATGGAGGCTCAACCTCTGAGTCCCCTTTTCATCCTACTGAAAGAAAAGAAAGGGCATTGTACCTTAAAGTTGCCAGAGAGAGAAAACTTATAAAACAGCGTCTTGTATAGCTTTGGATTCCATTACTTTTGTATTAAGTTTTTCCTTTCCTCACCACTCAGTTTTTCTCTAAGTCCTAGTCCTTTATTATTTACTTGGTGGTTTATTTTCAATTTTTCCATCATTTTGTCTCTGTTTGCCTCATTTTGCCTTTCTTTCTCTCCTCTGCCAGCCTTTTTCCATAACAAAAGAATGTCTTTTTTAGCTCTTTGCAAAGTCTGGCATAGTATTGAAGAGCTAACTGATAAAGCACCCCATCCTCAGTGTATTTCCCTGGTCTCATGAAGAGCTGCAGCACAAACATCACTTACCTAAGTGGTCTGTGGCACCACGCTCACCCTTTCCTTGCCCTTTGCTGTACAGCACTTCCTTCCCAGGATGTCATTCCAACCTGAGGTCTCTGACTTGCAATCCCCAAATCTCACCCAGAGTCTCAGCTTGCTTTCTCCTCAGCTAAACTATTAAGTGTTCATCTAGCCTTGCAGTCTCCCTGCTCTCTCCATCTCTCGAGTTTTCCATGAAGCCACAGGCATAGCCTAATACGGCTGCCAGTACGGCTCGTTCAAAACAAATCCTTCTGCACCAGCATTCCTAAATGGTTTGGAGAAAATTTTCATTTATGCTACAGCTCAGTGTAAGCCAGAAGCAATATGCTTTTGTGCAAAGAGTAAAGCAGTTGTGCATACACAAGCTGTGCTAATGTGTTTATCTGTGTGGGACTCATGCGTCCTGTGGGAGACTCTCATCTGGGCAGCAGCCAGCAATGTCAGCAGCAGCCGGAGGTAGGCAGGGGGACAGCAGTAGGAGTGAGCTGATGTGCTTTTCCCTGTTCCTTCACTTCCAGTGCAACCATCTAGGGAAGCCTGGGCACAATTCAATCCTTCCACCACATACCAGGGCTTGCCCTCTGTTTTCCTTCTGAGGAGCTATCCTTCTCTGGTAGCCTGCATTGAAACTTGTGACTTGGTTCTGCGGGCTTTAGGGAGGTATGTCATCACACCCACATAAAATCCCAAAATGTCAGAGGAACAAAAGGACACAAACAGCAAGAGCATTCTCATGCCTCCATTCCAAACATGCAGTTCCCATTCACAGCTCTGGATCAGAAAGCTCCCTGGCAAACATCCTCTTCACATTTCACACCCACTGATTACGGGTGTGGGGGGCTGTGTGTGTGTTACTGCAATTACCCTGAAAGAGCCCATTTTTGTTGGATGAGAGAAGTCTTCCGAACAGATATTTTGGAAGCCATCATGTGATGTTAGCCAAATGCTAACATTATTTTTCTTCACCCACATACTTCTGGGAGCCAGAAAATGAGGCAACTCCCTGCTGCTGCTGTAAGTCTGCCAGACTGGCACCACAGCACTTGCAGCCTGCCACCAGTGCCAACCAGCTCACAGGTAGCAACAGGCACACATAATTCACATTTATGACTCAAGAATTAATTGAGCTCAGCAGTTCTGAGGCTTGCAGAAAAATTTCCATATACCCTTTGGTTTATTTACTGAGTTAGAATTATACTTGAAGAAAGACTATCAACTAATGATAAAATCTACTGATATATGTGGCTTACCTGGTGTTTGCATTTCTAACATGATTCTATTGTTGTGTCTCTTCTGGGCAGGATGTTTTCAGAAATTAGACAACGGGAAGCAGTATAGCGAGGCTTCTTCCAAGAGCTAAACAACTGCAAAACAACAGCTTTTGTAATTACTTTAAAAAGAGAATTTCTATATATCAATCAAGCTGACAGTTTTTTCTACCAGAGAGTTTTAATTGTCCATAAGGTTCCAATTTGTCTTTTTTTTTTTTTTTAATCCTTCTTTAGAAAACAAACTTAGTCATTTTGGAAATAGTTGTGGGTAGTACTAAGCAAATTTCCAAGAGAACATCTTACCTAAGACAATCAACCAAAAATGTGAACAGAAGGAGAAATCATTTCAGTCTTCAGTTCCTTATTAGCACATTTTGAAAAGCAGAAAAGCATAAGCCCCAAGTGCTGTCACTACTGAAAGGGGCATGAAACTGCTGAACAGCATATTTTGGGACAGATTTTTCTGCACACTTCTGCAGCCAGAAGTCAAGGTCTGAGCAGACAGAGTCAACCAGAACCTTCACTCATATAAATCAGCCTAGTTCCAGATAAATCACTAAAGCTGTTCCATGACACACAAGAGGTCTGGTACCTCAGTACCTCATAAACATGTATTTCAAGTGTGAGATTATTGCATGCTCTGAGTTCTGAAGGACAGAGAGGACCATTTTGGGGGATGAGGAACACAAGAAGTTAATGTAGAATGGAATAGAAACATCTTCCAAATTCTCAGTTTTATTAGTCCTTGCTTCAGGTTGGATTTCCACCTCTTGGATTTGTCCCATGCAACTGCAGTGAAAGTGACAGTGTCAGTGCTCCCTCCTTAGAAACCTTCTGGGGCCACTTTACCACCTCTGCATGATAGATTATAGAAATAGGCTAGCTGCTCTCTGCAGCACTGTCCTGTAGTTACACCGACATAACATCACTGACTTTCAAAGAGCTGCATCAGGTTTACACAGGCTTACAGTGGCAGGGAGGGAAAGATTCAATGAATGGTTTATTTTATTTAAATTCACCTATTTCTAGATTGAGAGAGTGTTCCAGGGTGAAGTATCTTCACATGTTACTAAGTTTATCTTCATGAGGATATGTATAGCGTGTGCAGATTGGGAGTGGGAGGGAAATGAAGCACATTCTCAGATGCAAGCACACAGATCTAAACCTGAGGACTGTGTTTCTTTCCTGCACATTGCAGCCAGAAACTGAAGGAGCACAGTGGGACTCCCAGGTTTGTTCCCAGGCATTTAGAAACCAAAGTGAAACATAACAACTGTATTTCTTAGTCTAAGATCCCAAAGCTTTTTCATTGCCTTACTATAGCAAAGTCAGTTCTTAAGTTGTTTTCACATTTTCATTTAGATATTGATCTATCATATTCTCAAGACCTTGGAAAGACTTCTCTTGGCTTGACTAAAAGTTCAATCAGGCCTTTAACAATGCATCAGTGAGAAAAAAATTGGGGAAAAAAGAAAGCAAAGACAGAGACAGGAAATCATTTCAAGTTTTTTGAGTTTTCCCTTGCAGTTTTGAATTTAAGAAAGAAAATTAGCTTCAAGAGGAGATTATTTTCCCCTTTGCAAAGAAGCCTTGGCACAGGCTTGAAGAAGAGAGCACTGGGAGACAGCAATCACAACACTGATGCTAAGGGTACTACATATGTGGTGTTGCACTTCAAAATCCTTCTCCAGCTGACTATTGGTTACAAAAAAAGGGTGTAGTTACTGGACAGACATTCACAGTTATGGAATCATAGAATCATCCTGGAAAACACCCTTGAGATCATCGAGTCCAGCTGTTAACCCAGCACTGCCAAGTCCACATTAAGGCATGTCCTTAAGTGCCACGTCTACACATCTTTTAAATAGCTGCATGGACGGTGAATCAATCATTTCCCTGGGCAGCCTGTTCCAGTGCTCAATAACCTTTACAGAGAAGAAATTTTCCCTAATGTCTGATCTAAAACTCCCATGGCACAACCTGAGGCTCTATATATACATATATACAACTTCAATTCTCCGTGACAACTGAAAACTTATAATGGTAGAGGGCTGGAAGATGCTATTCACCTATCTAGACATTACTTCTACCGCACTCCTGTGTTTAGTAAGGCACATTCTTCGTTGATAAAAAGTTCAACAGAATTTTTAAGAGGACTTGTTTTTTTCTCCAGTGTAGGCAAAATACATGATGTCATGTATCCTTTATCTCAGATCTCAGAGTAATGGAAGTTAGCTATTTGGTCTTTGGACAAGGGTGTTACCTCTGAAGCAGTGTGGGTCAGTTAACTGAAGCACCTTGTTATAAAAGCAGCATGGGCTTTTGGATGGATGTGAATACCACATCCAGCCTTGACAAGGGAAGCATGAAAGGTAGTCATATGAACACCAGACTCAGATAAGCTATAGTCACTCACAGTTTACAATAATATTTCTATTTACAGGATGAACAGAAGGCCTGAGTGTCTGTGTGTGATTTACTGGTTTAATGACACCTGTGAAATAGTGTTTCTAGGATGTGTAGCCATTGTGATCTTCACAAAATGGTTCTAAATGGTTCCTGGCTCTAAAAAAGCTGGAAAATTGTCACCTTTGTACTATTTAAAGTACAAGCAATGCCATAGTTTCTAAATCCCCTTAACCACGTAAGTAAAATCCTTTGACCTGAGAATCCAATCAATTTTACATTTTAATACTGTAAACCAGTGGAATTTTGATACATAGTAGCATACATGGCATTTGTAGTTAATTAAGGAAAACTGGATAGAGCTCAGATGTGGATTATGCAAAGTTTTACTGGTGTTCCTTAGAAACTGATAACTTAGAAACTCCTTGTGTTTGCTCACTTTTTCCAGTAAACCAAGATTTAAAAAGAAAAAAGACTCTGAAGGGAGGAAATTATGTTTCTACAAAGTAACACTGTCAGTGACAATTATTTCCATTATTTCAAATTGACATGTATGGTAGATAATGATTGGGTCACAGCCATTATTTCAATCAAATCTTGTTGTTTAGTTGTAATCCAAAGTAAGGATTGCATACAGTTTTCAAGCATGGAGTGACATTAAATGTGGAACTCCACACTGTAATTCCCACTGGGAATATCTGTGAAATAGTAATATTTCATTTGTGTTTTGAAAAAACAGGCAACACAATAAGCCATAATTGTTAATGGTAAGATTGTGCTATGTTTAAGTCCAGTGAGCTGCTGAAGTGAGTGAAGCTGCTTGTAAGAAGTAAGAAGCCAGTCAACCTGAAGAAAAGAGACACAATCAAACTTTATAGAAAAAAGAAACTGCCAGCACTGTGCCAGGACCTTTCATACAGCATGAAGAAATATAAAAGATATGTTGCACAAATAAGCAGAAAAATACTTGTAAATCTCCTTTTGAAAGAAAATTTATTGTAAGATTTTTTGATAGCTTATCAAATTGCCATCAGAATATTGGGGTAGGAACTGCCAAAAAAAAATTTAAACAATTTGGAAATTAATTTATGCTGATTTTGTGGTGGGAAACTTGCCTGTGTGCTTGATTTTACTGAAGTGAGAAGTGGTTTGGCATATCCATAGTAGCTTCTGCTTTCCCACTTTTCTCGCTCTCTGTTTTTAGGGTCTACTGATATGATTGTGAAATACTAGCAATTTGGTATAACTGAGCCTTGGAATTGTGTAAGAAAGTTTCCAAACAGAAAAATTGCCATTCTGCAATGCAATCAATACAAATTAATATGATTTTTAAGACCAATATGCTCCTTCTGGGTTTTTGTAATCCCTTGTTGAATTACTCTTCTCTATTTTTTGTAGTTATGTTGACAAATATTGAGGTGTAAGTATAAAATATATTTTGTCTATGAAATGGAACAGATGGAATTTTCCATTTCTATTCTTCCATTGTGAACTTACGTTTTCTGTTTCTGTTCCTAAACACATTTAAGCTGATTACTGTCTTATGAACAAATGGGAGTTTTCACACTCTACGATTTTCTCGGGTTACTGTCCCTGGTATCAGAACCTAATTTGCAGTTCTCATTCCCACCAGTCACCTAGACTGCATTAAAGCCTCAGGACACCTCTGCAGCACTTGATATCTACACCCGCATGGTATCTGAGATCACTTGATAAGGGATGGCATAACCAGATACTCACCTGATGGGTGCCAAGTATAGAACCAGCCCATGGGATGGTGCTGTGTGAAGACAAGCAAGACAGGGGACTGGACATCCATGAGGCAGTAGATGCTCCTTCACAGCATGTTGCAGTGGGAATACCCTTGCCCAAGCAGCCTCTGATGAAAAGAGTGCAAATGAGTAAAGATGTTAGAAGCAGATGGAGACAGCCTGTGAGTGCTGTGCAGCAGTAACTTGCTAGTTGTCTCAGTATCCCAAAAGCTCAATTGCTGTCTGCTTCTTGGAAGCACTACAGAAAAGGATGGTTTTTAAAGAAAACAAGTCTGTTTTGGGGGTGTTTCCCACAAGTTCTTTTTGAACAAGAGAACAGCATCATGACAGAAACCACAAAGGCACTTGTTTGTCACTTAGGGAAGTGATGAAAACCCAGTCATTTGAGAGATTTTCAGCTAGTTCTGGACAAGATGAATGTATGGGCAGACTGGATCTTTGGGAAGCAGGCTGGAGGATTACAGTGTCTGCTTCCTTTAGTATTGTTATTACAGGCTATTGCAACAGGCATGAATAATGAAAAGACGCACACTGTGGAGATTTGTTAAGATTCAGAGCAAACTATGCAGCATTAACAGACTTCTTAGCAAAATGGACTTTATCATGTTATCTAAAGCCAAAACATAGACATCTGGAAACAAAAAGAATAGTCAAAGGGTAATAAATAATTATCACGCACAGGACTGACCTCTGCTTAAGCAAAGTGAGTGCAGATTGAAGAATTGGAGCTGAAATGAGATATACTTTACTGTGAGCATAACTGTTGCCTTCACTGTGCTGAACTCACAGAACTTCACATACAAAATATTGTTAGAGAAAACAGGGAAACTATATTCTGTACTCATCAGTGTGAGATAGATCTCTTTCCTTATACACAGACCTACACTGTGTTTCCATGTAGTCATAAACTGCCTGCTCTGCTCTTTACTTAAATATTGGCATCAGCAAAAAAACAGCTTTTATTTTCACAGTTAAATATTCCCAAACATAGCAATATATGTGGGAGAATGTACTGGTATCTATGTATGGTATCTGTTTATGAGATCAGGAAATAAACGTGTCTGTATAGAAAATATTCCATCCTAGTCCTATTACTCAAACCATCATTTTAAGTTTCCTAGACTATTTTCCTTGCTTGCAGGGACAGAAATTTTAAAGTGATTAACTGCAGAGAAAGTTAAATATAAGGTTGATTTAAAAGTCTTTCAGTTTCAATAATTTACAGTAGTATTAGTAACTCAGCAAAATATGTTTCTAGGAATGCACAAGAAAAAATTCTCCTTTGATATCCTTCCTTGCAATACCAGAATTTAGCTCATAGCTTTGACGCTGATAACATCTTAGAGACTGAGGTTGCAGTATCAGCTAATGACACTTTCCTATAGAGAGCTCTTTAAAAAGTGCATGGTTTCATCCTAAGTGCCAGATATTTATTCACACTCTTTCATTTCCTTAGAGATTTTTGTAGGAAAAATAAAGGTGTGTTTTCCCTGTGGCTACGATGATATCCACATAAATCTTACAAAACACAATGTAGTGATGAATGCAGTCCCAAAGTATTTGGGGGTCTTCTAACCTTTATTTGGGGAGTACCTGACAAGACACAGCAAGGTGCCCTTTGAGGGGTGTGCACAAGCTCTCTAGGATCTCCTGCCCTGGATGTGAGACATGTGACTTTCACACAATTGTTCTTGACTACAGTAGTCTACATTAGGAGATCTACCAATGTTTTTTTGGTTTTCTCAGCACAAAAGCCCCAGGCAATGCCCGTGCCCCACTCCCACTGTCTGAGCACCACAGCCCTGCCATCCCCTCCACTTACCTTTCATCTACAGCAAGTCATCCTCAAAGCATCAGTGACAT
>JAWWEU010000091.1:34787298-34809368 GCA_035583155.1 Acropternis orthonyx
CTGAGTGCCATGATCTAGTAAACAGACAGGAGTTGGATGAAGGGTTGGACTTGATGATCTCTGAGGTCTTTTCCAACCCAATCGATTCTATGATTCTAATAAGAAGCAGTGCAACAGTGACTTGATCAGAACTGGCTTTGGTGACAAACAACTCTATGCAACATACTACCTCTCCCACTCTGAGTGACCATCGTAAGAGATCAAGGCCAAAGTCATAGACCAAATCATAGAATCAATGAAATAAAAATAAAATCAAATGAATACAAGTGAGCATTTTGTGGATATTTATGGACATTTTACATTTTATGGGAAAATGGGATGTATTGAGATAGGGTGGAATCTGAACATGACATAAATTATACGAAATAACAGGTGGAGAATGTACTGGTTTGGGCTGGGATAGAGTTAGGTTTCTTTACATTAGCTTGTACAGGGGCGATGTTTTGGATTTATGCTGGAAACAGTGTAGATAATACAGAGATGTTCTAGTTACTGCTGAGTAGCACTTACATGGCATCAAGGTCTTTTCTGCTCCTTACACCACCACACCAGCAAGTAGTCTGAAGATATACAAAAGAAGTTGGGAGGGGACACTGTCAGATCCACTGTCTTCTACAAAATCTCACTGTAAAATATCTGGCAGACAGGTTTTCTGATTTATCTGCAAGTGATATAATCTTTCACCAGTGCAGACAAACAGCAACATTCTCAGTATTTCTACTAGTTTTTCAAACTGGAGAGTGTTACAACAGTGAAGTGCTGAGGTGACAAAGACAGCAGGTATAGGGTGAAGCTCCAAGAGGTGTCTGACTCACAGTCAAAACAGGCAGTCTATCTCTACTTCCTACCACTTCCATGCCTGAGCACTACGTCCCCATTAGCACAAGTATAGCAGGTTTCCAATCCCAAAGTGCCCCAGTTTATTTCACAAAACCACAGAAAAATGTAATCTTTGATTTCTTGGTGGACAAGCTTTTGAAAGGAAAACAGTACAATTTGTATGACAACTGCAAAACAAAACAAAAGCTGTTTAAAAGATATACAAAATACTTGTTTGAGCTAATTAGGAGCTAAAATTGGAGCAACTGGGAATGTAGTTACTTGCTCTATATTGGAACAAAAAGTCTGCAGTAGATTCAAGATCAGCACCCAAAAATTTCAGACTACATCTCTTCAAAAATAAAATATGATCCTGTGATGCCCAATATCATGATTTGTTCTTTAAGCTCAGTCTTATAGCTATGCAGCTGGCTGATCTTACTTTACTTAGTGAGTTGTACTCTTTCACTATTTTTCAATTTCTCTCTCTTGATTTCTTTTATTACAGACAAATTTAGTAAGATTGTCTAGTTATCCCTCCCATTTCAGTATATTTGCATTCAGTATGCTAAGTTTACATTTTCTCATAAAAACTGAGTAATTGCATCTTCATGCTACCTATCCAGAAAAAACCCTCAGCTGATCAAAATCTGGGTTTTCCAAGCACCAAGTGTGTTTAGGACATATGACACTTTTTAGTTCAGTTCCTCTTGTTTTTATCTGATCATAGAAAATGCTAGTATTTGAGGATACAGTATTCCAGCTAATTGAAATCTAAACCACGATCTGGTTTATAAAAACACCATGAATTTTAGTTTAATAAAAATGAGGAACTTTAGACAGTCTTGTATGGGTGCACTGGTGAGGAGCTTCCATAAGATCAAAACCTGTTTCACCCACCACAATCAGTATGACATGAAACATGCTGAACCTGCAGCTATTCAACAATTTTATGGAAGAAGGAGGCAAGACAGGGCTCAGAAACATTTTTTTGTTTTAGTAGCTCTGATGGTTTTGGCTGGGGTAGAGTTAACTTTCTTCACAATGACTAGTAGGAGACTGTTTTTTGGATTTGTGCTGAACACAGGGCTGAATATAGAGATGTTTTTGTTATTGCTGAACAGGTCTTGCATAGAGCCAAGGCCTTCTCTGCTTTTTTTACTGCCATGCTGGCAATGGGGCTGGAGGTACGTGAGACGCTGCGAGGAGATACAGCCAGGACAGATGATCCAAACTGACCAAAGGGATATTCCAGACTGTATGAAATTATGCTTAGTATATAAAGCTGGTGAGAAGAGTGAAGGAGGGGACATTTGGAGTGATGGTGTTTGTCTTCCCAAATAAGTGTTGCACACTATGGGGTCCTGCTCTCTTGGGGATGGCTGAACCTGCCTATGGGAAGCAGTGAATTAATTCCTAGTTTTTCTTTGCTTGTCTGTGCAGCTTTTGCTTTCCCTATTAAACTGTCTATTTCAAACCATGAGTTCTCTGGCTTACACCTTCCAATTCTCCCCCCAGTCCTGCTGATAGGGAGTGAGCAACTGGTTGCGTGGGGCTTGGTTGCTGGCTGGGGTTAAACCATGACAAATACCCCATCCATATCTGCTCACGGCAATTGTTTTGCTAAGTTAAGCCATTCTTCCCTGCCAGACCCTCTCCAGAAACTATCTTACCAGCAAGAGGTAATAGAGGTGAAGGCAAAAGCACCTTGCAAGTGTTAATGCAAGCCACTAGGCTATGAAGCCCTGTATGGAAATGTACCATAAATGAACTTGGGAAATCTCTTCTATCTACCTCCTTCAAAACCTATGTAGGTGTACACATTTTGCTAGTTAAGTCTGAATTGGAATGGGAAGGTGAATTCTCTTGAGGACCAACTCATGAGGTTTGCTAAGAGCACCTCTTTTCCATAAATATTAATGCAAAAGAGACCTTCCCAAACTAAGCAGTAATTAGGTAATAAAGAGGGCATGCAGAAACAGGATGAAGTCCTAAGAGGAAGACGTTGAGCAAATGCAAGCAATATTCTCAAAATACACAGGTCACTTAACCCAGGGAGAAGGGTGACTTAGTGAGACAGGAAGCAGAATGTTTTTTTCTGCAGGAAATCAGGCATGTGCCCATTTCCCCACCTGCCACGGGTGTTCCCACTTCCTGTAATTTGTGTTTCTGTTTCTCATGAGTAATCTGCTCCGAGCCTAGAGCACAAATCCTCTGAGGGGCGGCTGTGGGAGCTGGGGGTGTTTAGCCTGGAGAGGAGCCTCAGGGGAGACCTCATGGCTCTCTACAGCCACCTGGACTGAGGTTGTAGCCTGCGGGGGCCGGTCTCTTCTCCCAGGCAACAAGAGGGCACAAGTCTAAAGCTGCACCAGGGGAGGTTTAGGTTGTACATTAGCAGGAATTTCCTCACAGAAAGGGTAACTGGACATTATAATGGGCTGCCCAAGGGGGCGGTGGAGTCACCGTCCCTGGAGCGGTCTAAGGAAGGACAGGACGTGGCACTTACTGCCATGCTCTAGTTGGCAAGGTGGTGTTGGGCCATAGGTTGGGCTCCACGGCCCCGGAGGTTCTTTCCAGCCTTACCGGTTCTGTGAGCCTGTGACTGGAGTCGGGTCCCGCAGGAAACCTACTGAGAGCCCGTTCGGCCTGTGCCCGAGCGCCGAGAGTCACAGACACCTGCCCTGCCCCCCGTTCCCGCTCCCCCATTCCCGTTCCCCCCGTTCCCGTTCCGCTGCCTCCCCGCCCCGCCCCGCCCCGTCCCTTCCCGCGGGGGGCGGGATCGCGCTGCCGGAAGCCCCGCGCGCACGGTGGCGCCGAGGCGCCGGTGCCGCTTCCGGCGCGGCACAATGGCGGGCCGCGGGCGGCGGTAGCGGGCGGTGAGTGTCCCTCTCTCGGCGACCCGCGCCGGGCCGGGGCTTTTCCCGGCGGCGGCCGGTGTCCCCCGGCGTCCTGTCCCCGTCCCTGCCTCCCCTGTCGCGGCCGCCGCGCCCGCGAGGGGTGTCCGGCTGAGGCGGCGGGGCCGGGCGTGCTGCGCCACAGCCGCCGCTCCGGGACCGGCGGTGGGCAGGCTGGCGCTGAGGGCGTTCGTGGGAGGGAAGGGCAGGAGGGAGCCGGGAGGGAGCGCTGGCCCGCGTAGCGCGTCCCCTGCGCCGGTGCCCTAACACCGTTAACAGCTGCGGCGGGCCCCGCTGGCAGCCGCAGCCCCCGGAGCCGCCGCGGCCCCCGCGCCCCCTGCCCGCGACAGGCTCCCAGCTCCGGGCGTGGCTGGGAGCCCAAGGCGAGAGCAAACTTGGGACTTTCTGCTTCCTTCCAGTGCGGGGAGGTGTCGTCATCCATCCTGGCGGCAGGGCGTGGGCGTTGCTGCTGGGGGTGACTAAAACAGGCTGGGTTTAGGTCACTCTGAAATTTGGATTTGACAGCAGTTTATTTCCTGAAAGAGGAAGCGAGTACGCTTTGTGCGTTTGAAACTTTTCTTTCAGCTCTTAGCCCGAGTAGCTGCATTTTCACAGTTACACAGAACAAGAACTGTGGTGTTTAGGACAGGAATCCTCCTTGTTTGGTCGCTTGTGCAGGAGCAAAAAAACTGCTTAAGAGGGCAATAAACACTACAGGCCTCAGACATTGAGATGCATAAGACTGCCTTTGTGACCTGCAGAACTTTGTAAAAAAATAGTAGGAAAGTCAGGTACCCTACTCCGGCATTAAAAGCAACAGAAAAGCATGTACTGTTTAAGTACTTCTTAAAAGTGCCCTACAGCTTTATTTGCATCTTTAATGACTTGCATGTACTTTGAAAGAGAAACCCCTTTTTGTTTGGTTGTAAATCATACAGTATTTGGTGTTCATGAGACCTCTGCTGCTTACATGTTTTATCCAGTCTCTTCCAGTAGTTCCCAGTCCACTGATGGAGTTTCTGCAATCACTGGAGTTACAGCTCCATGGAAGTGTTTTACCATAAGAACATGGCAGTGGCTGGGGAAGAGAGAGTGGGTATGCAAGCAAATCAGTAGCCCAAACGTTTAAGACTGTGCTAAAATAATATGAATATGAGTGCTTAATACTAAGTAAGACCTCCCAGTGATGGTCTGGGTAAAATGTGCAGAGTGCACAGGAAGTGCATTGTTTCTAAACAGTTGTATTTGCCTGATAGCTAGATTGCAACTCAACTTCTCCATCTCTGTCTCTTATCATCACAATTTTCATTCTTAACAAGGTGAACAATGTCTGCTGTGGGCAAAGGGGAATATTCAGTTATGTCAGATGGCTTTGAGGCCATCCTAGTTATTGTCGCTACACGTTATCTACATGCCACAAAATTCCTTCAGTCATTTTTTCAAAGCTTTCCTGTACTGAGCTGAGACTCTGATGCAGACTTGTAAAATTAACTTTCTGTTCTAAAGGTATCTGGACCTTAATGCCTGAAAAGCCATAGGCTGTATCTGCATTTTATAAACAACCCATAAGTGTTTAGGCGTTTTAAGAGAAGAAACCTAGTTGAGTTTTGGACTGCTTTTACTTTTGTTTGGAGTCAATTCTGCTTTCCACCAAGACTTGCTTGCCTTATTTCAGAGTCAGAGCTTTGATTGCTGAGATTTTCATAACAAATAACAGCCAACATTTATTGCTTGATTGACTTTAAAATACAGCACTTAACTTTTTGATTTCTAGGTGGGAATCAATAAATTGAACAGCAATAACCATGGGAGATGCTGCAAAACCTTGCTTTCTCAAACAAAATAAGGAACAGGAAGTTTTGCATCAAGAAGAATTAAAAGGAAGTCCCTTACAGAAAGATTACCGAGCCATGGATGAATATGGAAATGGCCATAGCAATAAAATAGATACCAACCTGCAAAAGAAAAAGAGAACACAAGGTCATTATGGATGCAGTCCCAGGCGAGGGCCACATAGTGTTTTGACTAGCCCAAATTCTCTTAAAAACACAACTTACAGTCAAGGGTCAAAGTTAAATGATACCCAAAGAGACCAAATGAAGAAGTGGGTATCTGATGGCCACTGTGGTCCTTCTGACACCTGGAGAGAGTACCGATCTGTTTCCTGGGTTCCTGTGCATGGCAGGACAAGAAAGGACTCTTTACATGAGCTGGAAGGTGCTGGAAAAAGAAACGTAAGACGGCAACTTCAGGAAGACTTAATGAGTGAGGATGTGACAGACATGCAGAAAGGAATTTCTGGTAATCAACATGTTTCTTTATTTTTACACAGTTATCCAGTGAAGTAGCTTCCTAGTTGTGTTACTGAAAAGTAAAATTTCAAGAATTCACTATTAACAGCAAAAACTTGTTTTTGTTCTGTCATATGTTGCAAACTATTGACTGCACTGTACTGCAGCAATTTAAACAAATTGTTACAGCAGATGATACAGAACTTGTTTTATAAATTGTGTTGTCTTTGTAGGCTAGTTTGTAAGTGGTAGGAGTATGTGCAGCATCTGTGTAGTGTCCCTGTTTGCAGTTTTCCCTGTACAGCTTGATTGAATCTGTCAAGGCTGGTAAGGAATGTTTCAATGAAGTTGATACAGTTGATACAGATTTTAGAGCTACTAATGAGGTCTGTAACAATGTGTCTTAATGAAGATAGAGAACAGTACCTTGTCAGTATTGTGAGAACTTAATACAGCAATAACACAAATCTAATTCTCCATGCATAGTTGCTACTAATAATGAGAGTGCAAGCCCAAAGCATTGAAATGCAGGGAAGGACAGGCTAAATGTTCGATACTGTAATACCTTCACTGAATGCAAGTAAAGCTGAAAGAGGAAACTTTAAAAGAAGGGACTATAATTAAGTAAAATAAGAAAGACTAAGGCATAGATGAGGTACTGCTACCATAGAACACCTCTGACAAGAAGTCTATCTTGTTTTAGTTAAGGCTGGTAGCCAAAGACAGCCCTGATCTGACCACCTGCTGAGAGGAAAAGCTATTGCTGACTGATACCAGGAAGTCCAGGAATGAAATGTACTTGATGTCAGTAAAAAGATGAACTGTGAGCAGGTGCCCAGTGTCTCTCATTGTTAGAAGTAAGCTGCACACAGCTCAACTTCCTATGAGGAGAGAGTAGAATAGAATGCTTTCACAAGTTTATTCTCAAATTTACTGGATCTAATGAACTTTTTTATGTGAAACTTTAGGAGCTCACTGAAACAGGTTTTTGGAACCACTGGCAATCATGTTTGAGAACTTACTCAGGGGAAGTGAGCTACCGATATACAGGCAAGGGCAAGTGTCTCTTTAAAGTGGGATTAAAACCAGTATGCATCTTTAACCTTGGGAGTCGGTTTCGAAACAAATAAAGTAAGCTACTGCAAGTATTTGAAAGGTAATAGAGATAAGTAGTAGTAAGTATGGATTTAAGAAAAAGGTATGTCATGTCCCAATTTATTTCTTTAAAATAATAATCAGTCCCCTGGAGTCATGAGAAAAGCATTTGGTAGGTATTGCCAGTACTAAATTGTACTGCTTTAGATACAGTTTAGATACTCTGGGACAGCTCTATAAGTAAACTAGAGGGAAATTCTCTAGATTAAATTAATGTAATAGACTTGCAGAGCTAATTAGGTAAATATACTCAGAAAATACTGAAGATTTTGACAAAAGTATAAGGAGCAGTGAGTGAACATCTAGTGAGTGATGGTTCTAGCCCACTCTTATACTACTCTGATGATGAATAAAGACAGCATGCTTATTAATTGTGTGCTGTTAAGTTGAATATGCTGTGGAGCTGGTAGGAATGGAATGCAGAAAAGCAGGAAGGTCAATTAAAATAACTTCACACAATTGGAGAAATGTAGGATGAAATACAAAGGACATGTAAATGCCATTGTTAAAGTAGGGAGTATCAACTGTACAAATAAAGGAGGAAAAGTTATTATAAAGCAGTACTTTCTTCAGAGAAGAATCTGAAATCATAGTGAATCAGAAGATGATAATGAATAGTCAAGTGTTATGAGGCATAAAAAACCACTGTTAACAGCCTCAAGTACCCCTTTGCTAAAAGGTTTTTTGTAAACTCAGTTGCAGTACAGTGTCAAGTTTTGGGACCCCAGTTGTATGAATAAAATGGACAAAGTCCAAAGAAGAGGAAGAAGATAGCTAAAATGCTTAGAAAACAGAAACTACTCAAAACTGTGAACAATGCCCAGTCTTTCTGCAAAATGAAGGAGCAGGAAGGCATTCTTTCATTGCCTAGGAGGGTGGTAAAAATCTGATGTAGTCTGTCTTGTTTCTTTCAAATAGATGGGACACAAAGGAATGGGCCTAAAATGAGCAAGAAAGGTTCAGATGAGGAATAAAGAGAAAGTTTCTAATGATAAAGCTAGTGAAGTACTGGAGAGGTTGTCTGGGCAGCTTCTGGAAAAGGTACCTGAAGGCCTTTCAGAAGGTTAGCTGAGCACTACTCAGGATGTACAAAGTTCATTTCATCCTGCTGTGAAGCACAGGCATGGCATAACTCACCTGTTGTCCCTTCAGAAGCTCTACTTCTGTGTCAAGTTTCAAAAAATTTTTAAAAATTTTTCTTTTAGCATTTTCTTTTACCTGAAATACTTTGTGCAGTTCTTCTTTCAATTACCTTTGTCTTTTTACTGTAGCTCATAAGGAAGGAGGTTACCAGATTTCTGAGGCACTGATTTTTCTTCAACAGCTGTATCTTTGACTTGCCTTTAGTATTTTATTTCATCATTAACCTATAATTAGATTGTCACTACTGAGCATAGCAAATATTAGGAGTATTTATTTAGTTTGAATTTTTTTTGAAGTTACGTAGTGGTTACAGAAGGAATTGATAAGTAGATAGTTGTCACAGGCTTTCCTGTAAAGTAATTCATTTAATACACTTTTTTTTTGTGTTCTGTCTACACTGATCAGTTAAAAATGGAGTGAAACAGCTATGGCAGGTCAGGAATTTGAGCAGGAGAGTCAATGCAAAAACTGATGTGTGAAGTTCAGAAGCTCAGACTTCTGTTTCTGCTCCTTGGAGGTTCCTTTGGAGTACTGCCACTGCAACCTATTAAGCCTTCGTTCTGTTTATTCTAGCTTAAAGTTGTGCTGCTGCTGAATGAAATTATATTACCATTCTTTTCCTCATCCTGTTTACACTGCTAGCACATGCATGAACTGAATCAAATAACTGGTTGAAAATACACCACCATGTTCTTTCCTTTTTGCTCATTATTAGAGGCCAAAATTGTGGTTATAGGAAAGAAACTTTTTAAATGTATATGGTAGAGCAATTGTTTTTTATCTGGGGGTTTTACTGGTTTGGGGTTTTCAATTACTGCAAATTAAAACCTCCTGTTATGATACAGGTTTGGGAGTCTAAGGAAGTCACGTAAACTTTCTTAGGAGAATGGAACTTAGGAAATTCCATGCATCTGGATGTCCTGTATAGCTGTAGAAGTGAAAGTTAAGATGTGATCTGTAGCCAGTGTGAAAATCTGACCTATGTTTATTCATTCTTGGGATGATTTTTACAGATATGCTTTGGACCAATAGCAATTTCTGCTTCAAAATGATGACAAAATCTGCTTAAAAGTAGCAGTGGCATTTATATTAATTTGTTCCAGAACTTTTGCTGTAAACATAGCAAGCTTTCTAAGCATTATTATTGTGTTTTACAGCTTTATCAAGTAATGTGTGCAAATACTTAGCGAGTCCATTCTTTATTGACTTCAATAGCCAGCAGGGGTTCCTATTTTTTTTCACTTGTCTATTTAATAATACGAAGTCAATACTCATCCATATACTGGTTTAATTGAAAGGCAAATGACATTATCACCAATAATAACTGCCTGTTAATAAATTGTTGTATGTCACCTAAGCCATGGCAGTGCTATATCACAGTGGTGTTAGCTGTTATAAATAATTCAGATTGGCCTAGACCTTTAAATTCTGTGACACTTTTAGTGGGCTGTGGGTCTAGCTTATTCTTCTACCAAAGCCTGATCAACCATCCTGAAATCTTTGGTTATATTCTGCCTTTTTCATTATAAAGACATACAGGTACATCTCAACTAGGCAGCGAAATCTATTGCACTGAGTTTTAATTTTTTGCCAGTTTTAACAAAGGTATCTAAGTAAGGTCATTGTTTACAATGGGACATATTAGAAGTGGGTTTTGTAGTTCAGAATAAAGGTACTGTATGTTATGACACTAATATACACTGTTATTGGTATCAGACTTACACAGAAAAGATTATGAAACCATACAGGGTAGAATGGTAATTAAGGAAAAATGAGAAAAAAATGCTGTGTGGTATTCTGCAGTTATTTGACGTATTTGCTCTCCTAACTTTATAAGAAATGAAGAAGCTTAGAAGACCAAGAAGATCGAGAAGAACTAGAAAAGACGAGTGTGATCAAGATGAAGTGGATGGTCCAGTCATAGATGAATCTATGCTGTCGGCAAAAGAACTTTTGGGCCTGCGGCAAGCTGAGGAACGATTGAAGCGAGACTACATTTACAGACTGAAGAAGGTGCCAGTGTCTTTACTTGTATAGACCTCTCCTATTTTTTTCCCTTTAAATACAATATAGAGGGTACACTTTGAGCAATTCCTCTGATTGTAGCAGAAAGTTTAGTTACAGAATTTAAGTAACATAAAAGTGGGTACTGTTAATGAATTGTCAAGCCAAAGCTGGTTATCCATTGGCTGTTTTTTACTCCAGTAAGTCTTTCTTTGACAACAATTCAGGCACAAAAAATGGCCACTCCTTTAGTTCATGAATTAACACCATATGTTAATTAAAATGCTGGAGCAGTTGTTTGTTTAGTTAATATATCCTTCCACGGGCATTGGGTATTGTCTACTGTAAAAGACAAGGTGATTGACACAGTAGCATCATTCTTCTGGCAGTATATTTGATATGCAAACTTTTTGACTGTAAATACGGAGTTAGGAAAGCTAAAGTGAGTGGCTCTGGATTTCAGAGTTAGCCATTCCACTCAAAAAGGGTATTGAATGAAGGGAAGGTAATATCTTTGTATATTTTAGGTTTTTTTACTATCTTTATTTTAGCAACCTCGAAGCTACCCATCAGCAAAATATACCTGCAAATTGTGTGATGTTTTGATTGAGTCGGTGGCTTTTGCTCATAAGCATATTAAAGAGAAAAGACACAAGAAAAGCCTGAAGGTGAGTTAAGGACAAGAAAAATTATAAACTGCAGATTTTTGAAACCCTCCTCACCCCGCTAATAACAATGAAATTGCACTGCTTTTAAAATCACTCAGCATATATTTTTTACCATATTTCAGTCTTAAGAAACTATTACTTGGTGATACTGGTAAAAAGGTTAGACTTGGAACGTGGACTTTGCAATGAGGAGTAGCAATAAGCAAATGTACTTGGCATTGTAGAGTTAGAAATTGTAACCTATATGTTGGAGTATTTAAATTCAGAAATACTGCAGAAATTAAGAACTTTTTGAATATTACAGACTTGTTTATATGTAAAGGAAAGAAGTTTGTTTTGACTGTAAGCATCAAAATAACTTCCACCGCAACATGAATTTTACTTTCTATTTTTTAATTAAATATCTTTCATCTTTCTGCTTTCTCCACTTGAAGTGGACAATAATATCTCTTATGCAGGTTTTCTGCTTCTTCCTGTTTAACTCCTACCTTTTCACACCTTGTAAGTGATCAAAGAATTAGTGATTTATTTTTCTTTAACATACCAAATACATGTATATATACCTCTGGACATCACTGAAGCTTCCTGAAATATCAGATTCTTTATTGCTTCCAGTTACTTACATTATCTGGAAAACCTGTGGTGCTGTTACTTGGGATGAGTTGTTGGTGTTCATTCTAGCATGTTAAACAACTCAAGAAAACCATTAAAACATCCGTCTTATTATCTTGAAAGGAAAAGCAAGAAGAACAGCTGCTGACCACTCTGCCTCCCCCAAGGCCTTCCCAGATACAAGCTATTGGTGTTGCTATTGAAAATGTAGTGCAGGAGTTTGGCTTAAATGATGAAGATCTAGAAGAAAGGCTCAACATTAAAACAGTGATGGAAAACTTACTGCATCAAAAATTGCCAGGTATTATTTGCAATTTGTTTTAAGTGTTAGATGTGCCAGCTTAAAGACAAAACAACGACAACAAAAACTGAACAAAAAAAAAAAATCAACTAAAAAACCCAAAACCCAAACTGCTTGTAAAAGTGAAAACTTAGTTAAAAACTCTGGCTAGCTAAATTCTAAAACAGTGTATTTAGTTACTAGTCTGTTGAATGACATGGTGTAGCAATATAACCATGTTTCATAATTAAGTAACAATGGTGCTCATCATCCAAGCAGACCTGTAGTAAAAAGTGAAGATGAAAAGGACATGGCGGTGTTTGACCTTCATGATAAGCCTTTACTAGGAGCAGAAGGGAAGGTAGGATTTACTAACAGTTCAGGGGTTTTGGAAGACCTTCTTCTTTTCCTGGGGTTATCAAAACCAGGTGTAGGTTTAAGATCTATTGACAATGCTGTAAAGTAGTTACAGACTTAGAATTAGGGATTGAGTAAATGCAGTATAATTCTTTTTGTTGCAGACTGTTCATTAAGATTGTATGGCTCCTCCTATAGCAGATTTGGTTTCAAAACTTCAGACATAAACATAGATACCCAATTTCCTGCCCATGTAAGTAAGGCCATTTCAGTAAGTATGTCTATGTGGTTTGCGATGTTTGTATGTTATGTAGATTACACTTTAAATATGTCTTGCAGTGTGGTAGTAACACTTTCTCTGAAAACCCATTGAGTAAAACAGAGCAAGTCTGTTCTTAAGATAACATTCCTTTCTTAATGCAACAGTAGTGATCAAGCAGTATAATACAGCTTTGTGTTTTATTGAAACTTCCTTCTGAAAAAGTGAAAACTGCTCCTAGCAGTGCTATGTTTAACTTCTCCTACAGCTGGCTTAAATGGCAATTCTGTGATCTTGCTTTTGTACTGATCTTGTTACTATACTGATATATTCACATACATGCACATTTTGACTACTAGGTTATAAATGAGCCATGAAACCATATTATGTTATTTATATAGAGAGTAATTTAAAGTCTTGATTTGATGCTAGTTGTTTCTATGCATCTTTGTGCTTGAACACTGAAAAGGAATTGAGGACTTGATTCTATACTTAACTTACTTCTGCTGTAGTTGATTTGGCAGTCCCATTGTTAGAATTTAAGATTTCCTGTAGGAAACAAAGAATGATCCAAGTTCATAAAGTGCATATGATTTTAAAAAGCTGTAATTTATGTCTTTGGCCTGATGTAGGTCCACTACGTCAGAACACAGTCATATTTGAGCACAGAAATAGTAGTTCTGATGGTGTTTTTTTCCCACAACCAAGTCTTTGATAAAGGTAAAAATAACTACTTAACAATTACTCCGGGATTTTTTTTCCTTCAAAATAAGCCAAGTTCCTGTTCCTTTTCATACAACTTAATAGCCAAGTACACCTAGAGGCAATATTGAATTACAGAAAATCACCTTTTTGACAGCTCTGAAAACAGCTTTATTCCTTTTATTGACAGATGACTCAACCAGATGTTCTTTTACTTGTGCAAGAAAGTCTCCAGAACAGTGGTAAGAAAAAATTGCTGCTTTCTCAATTCCATTGAACTATCAGTATTGTTGAGTTTCATCTCTGTTGAACAGATACACCACATGCTATTCTTTTTTTTAGAAATATATGAGACTGAAAAATAGTGCAGGAAAAAATGCATTGGCAGAACTACTTTTGGTTTGGTATTCAGTGTTATGAGGGCTGAAGTTCCATTAGTTGTGGTGATGCGAGAAATTCCTAGTGAGAAGCTTCCTTCTACGTTGTAGGTGAAGGTGTCATTACACATAAGGTAGACTGCTCTGCCTTTCTTTCCCCAGACTGCTCTGTTAGCCATGCATAATACATAAAGTAGCTTAAGCTCTTTACCACATAACAGAAACTTGCTAATGTACTTTCACATTGTGGTCTCTTTTCCTGTAATCAGGTACACATGCGTTTTAGTGCAGTGAGGCTGTGTACAAATGACTGCATACAGACACATGGGGGTTTTTTTGGGTAATGAATGCAACTCTGTGCATTAATACAGGGAAGTAAAGTTTAAACTCTTCCAAAAAAAAGAAACTTAAACAAACTCAAGCCTATGCAGACAAAAAAAGTGAAAATATGGGGGGGAGGGGAAACCCTCTATACTTTTTAAATGCAGATTGCAGAAAGCTTCACTGCTTTCTTGCCTTGCCTTATTCCCACAGTTGGAAAATCAGACCATATGGTTCTAAACATGTATATTAAACATGCATGTATTTACTGACCTAGATTTTTTTCAGTGCCACCCCCACCCTTATTGTATATGCATTTTATTGTCTGGTCAAATGACCATTATGGTATGAGAATTTTTCAGCCAGATTAGAGAGATCTCATAGAAGTTAAGATCTCTAATGTGTTTTGAATGCAAGTAGTATTACATTAACATGTTGTGCAAACCTTTTTCTATGAGTTAGAAGATACAGGCGTAGAGCATTAGGTGTTTTGGGTACCTCAGTGGAAAAAGCAAGATACTTCTCAAAGAAAGTAGGGGTCCAGTTGACTAGGTAACATCAAGAAAACCTTGTCATTCCAGAATTTTCGAGTTGAGTATCCATAATTGTTTCATAATTTTCTCTCTTCTGGACCAGTGAAGCAAGGAAAAAAAAGTCCAGTTTGGAACAATAAACACCACTCAGAGAAAAGACCGCAACGGCATTTGTACTTTTTTAGTGTTTAGATTAAAATGTAGCTGAATTGTGTTTGGAAAATTATATAAAGAATAAGAGGAAAAAGATTTTAAAAGCACAGCAAAAAGACATTACATCAAGTAGGCAAGTGTGTTCTATACTTACCATAGAGCATTGTCAGATAACCAGAGAAAACAAACTTTGATACTTTCTGTGTAGTACTGACATAACACTCTGGTTTTGCATTTTTCACACTAGTGTTGTTCCACAGGTGTCATTGGTCTGTCTGTATGCCTGAAGTACTGAAGCCAGCTTTTACCAAAAATACACCTCCTTAATTACAGCTACTGTATATATATGTGATGTTTGAAAAGTTCCATTTTGCATCCAGTTCAACATCTCTTTTGTCAACACCATGCTTAATGTGGTTTCTTCTTTTCCTCTCTCCCACCTAGAATCTTTTACGGAAGTTGATGCAGATTTCCATGCTAGAATACCAGTGGTGGTGTGCAGAGAAAAGCAAAGGTCTTGGTTGTCACTTTGTGTGTTCTAATAGTATATAGAAATGTAAATTATATATACCAACATCTGATAAATGACGTTTCTGTACTAAATTATTACAGTTCCATGGATCTTGAAACACAAACTAACACACATGGGCAAGTCATTCCTAGCCTAGAATAAGAGGGTAAGGGTTGTTCTGTCCTCAGCTGTGTATTTCCCAATCCCTTCAACCATTATGGCTTCCAGCATGTACCCTTACCCTTCCATTTGGGATAATTGCTTAAGCAGAAACTTTCTTTTCTTATAGGTAGTGTACATACCATAATAAATTACGGATTTCTGTAAGGACAAGATCAGTTTGCTAAGCTGTGCTAGTATTTTTAGAACAAGTGAAAGATATTTTATTTTGCCCATTTAATAGATATCAATTAAGATTCATGAAACGTTCTATGAACAGCTACTGATAAAAGTATTACCAGTTATTTGCTGCTACCTTTATTTTTCAGTGTTTGAAAATATTTCGTGTATAGAAACTGTTTTCTGGTGGGTGGTATGGGAAGATATTTTTGTTTCATGAAGGAAATTAATACTGTAACTTTTTCAGTTGGGAAATTAAAGTCATTAGAAACAAGTACTTTAATTTGAATTGTATTTTAAAACACTTGTACAGAAAATTATAATGCATATGTCTTCAACCTGACCATAAATCAAATTAGTATTGCATGCTGCTTTTCATGCAGAGACTCTGTCTTTGACAGGTTGCCGAGTCTTTCCTTACAGCCTTCTGCTGCACTGTTCTGTGAGATATCTGACCTATGGGTGTTGTTACAGAACCTCCAAGATCTTTTGTTTCTTTTTGGGTTTTAGTGGCCTTATATGTAAAGTGAGTGCAGGGAATGAGAATGCTTGTCTGACAACAAACCATTTGGCTGCACTTGGAAAGCTGGAACCTACTGTTGTACCTTTAGTGATTGCCTTCAGGTACTGGGCAAAGGTAAGAGTCATTTGTATTCCCCCATATGTGAATAAATACTGAATGAACCTCTGTATTATGCTAGTAAGACTAGTTACAGTTGAGAAAACAGTTGTTGAAACAGTCCTTGGAAAAAGAGTTGAAATAAGCATATAGACGTTTATAAATTGTAAATTTTATAAATTATGTAACTGTCATTTGTGTGCGATAGTGTTCCACTAAATTTCAAAAGTGGAATTTTAAGCTTAATTCAGTGACATGTAAGACTGCTTTGTTTCCAAGCTAGTCAAAGGAATCTATATGAAACAAAATTGCCAGTTTCCCATAAACTTAATCCATCATGAAAAAAAACTAAAGGAAAAAACTGCTTTTCTCCACTGTAGATGAAAAACCTCTTGTTGATTGACCTAACATGTTCTAAAATTCTGTGTACCTGCAAATAAAACAGTACTTAATTTAAAAAATTGAAACACTTTTGACTTGTAGTGTATCTAAATAAAAGGAGTCATCATTTTCTGAAAATGTGCTGTATGCTGTCTGTTTTGCCAGTCTGCATTCTGTGGCTCTTTAAAATGAAAATGTTACAGTAATAACATAACTGCAGTAAATATGCATGCCTTGAGAACGAATTCCATCTCTTAAGAGCTCAAAAATGATTGAGTTTCTGTCAGTATTTAAAGTGTCAGACTTACTAGCTAAAGAACTATTTTTCATGGTATCACTTCAGACTTTAATGACTGCACAATTCGTTTTTACAGTTGTGCTGTGTTGATCGTCCTGAAGAGGGAGGCTTGTCACCTTATGTGTTCGCTTTAATGGTTATTTTCTTCCTACAACAGAGGAAAGAGCCTTTTCTACCTGTCTATTTGGGATCATGGGTATGTGCATTAATACACTGAATAGTGTAAATCAGAGGACTGGTTGCTTGTGGTGGTGTGTAATCTGTCAGCTATTCTGAGCAAGCCATAAGTGAGCCATTTCTGCAGGAATTAAGAATGTGAATTCATCCAGTCTACACCTAGCCTATGTATGCCTGGCTGTAAGGTTGCATTTCACAACCCTAGCCATTGAATTAAGTGCTCTGTTGCCTCTTTTGTGAATAAGAAGACCTGGACATTGAGTAATGCATTTTGCAGCAATTTACTTTTTCCTTTTTTTCAGCCTTTCTTCTAGACTCTTCAGAACTCAATCCACATAGCCACATCCCAAAACAGTATCTTGGAATTAACATCTAATTCTTCGAAACACAGGCCATAGTTGGGGACCACTCTGGTGTGATACCTGCCCAAGGGATCAGATTAGAAGTTTACTGCATGTATTTCTTGGGTTTAGAAACTGAAATGCTTCTTAATATCAATAGTTGTGTTATGGATGTGCATCCAGAATCCAGTTCTCCAGAACACCATTTAGGTGTTATATTCATGCCACCCATTTTTGTTCTTATAGTCTCTTGTTATGCTTAGTGTGCACATTTCAGTTTCTGTAACCAATTACATGGACGTTGCAGTTAAGAATTTTCTTCAGTACGTTACTGGCTCGTTCCAAAGCCTCTTTGCTTTCTGAATTGGATGAGAAAAATGTCACGTTGTATAAAAGATACATATTTATGGTGTCTAATGTGCAAAGACAAAGTTGCATGACAGAATCACAGAATGGATAAGGTTGGAAGGGACCACAGTGGGACATCTAGTCCAACTTCCCTGCTCGAGTGGAGTTATCCCAGAGCACATGGCACAGGATTGTGTTGAGACTGTTCTTGAATATCCCCAGAGAGGGGAATATTTCACCCCAGGTGCAGGACCCTGCATTTGCCTTTGTTGAATTTCAGACTGTTCCTCCCTGCCCATCTCTCCAATCTGTTGAGGTCCTGAAGGGGCTGCACAGCCCTCTGGGGTATCAGCCACTCCTCACAGCTTTGTGTCATCAGTGACCTTGCTGAGGAGGCATCTGCCACTTCATCCAAGTCACTGATGAACAAGTTAAACAACAGTGGGCATTGAACCCTGGGGGACATCACCAGTGACAAGCCTCCAGCTAGACCCTGTGACACTGATTACAGCACTCAAGGATCTGTCATTCAGCCAGTTCTCAATCCACCTCAATGTCCACATTTCCTGCATGTGGACACGTGCATACTGTTCCAAAAGCACCAAGCTCAGAGAGCTTTTTGTAGAGAAGGATGTGGAGAAGAGAGAAACGGATGGAGACATATTCTAGATCTCCAACAGCTATTTTTAAAATTTATTCTGTTCTCATTTAGCTTACTACCATGGGGGAGTGGGGATAGGATTTAAAGTTCATATGATGTTTAGCTCTAAGTTTCTTTTTCTGTTTCTATGAGATTGAAGGACTCTCATTAAACAAATGCACTAATATGCATCTGAAAGAAGTCAAGAATGATGCTGTGGTTTGGGAGCATAACCTCACTAATGATTCTGGTTTGCCACGAAAACCTTCCCCTAGAAGGGGCAAGGTCTGAACTTCTAGACTTATTTCTGTAGTTGTCTAGCAGTCATTTTTGTTCACAAAAAAGAACCCTCTTCTGTTTTAGTTTTGTGTTTATGTTTCAAGACCATGAGCTGAACTAATGGATTGCATGACTACTACTAGCATTGCTGTCCTCACCTCTTGGTGCTGAAAGGCTGTCAGGAAAATAGATGTTATTTCAAATCATTGATAAGACCCTGGGTTTTAATCTATAAGGGGAGAATAGTTAATACAGTTGAAGCAGTTTGATCTTGGAATTATATTAAGCATATGAAAAATATTTCCTCTTTGCTTTGAATTGTTCTTACAAATTATTACTACTATAACAACTTTATAAGAAGTTGTATCACTATATGATTTCATGCTATGAGAATTAACATTACAGCCTAGGCTTTGTTAACAAATACGCTGTATAAACCATTCTGAGCTGTTAGATTAGATACACTATTTTCTTAGAAATTTATAAAAATTATGGCATAAACATTAAAAGAAGAAATTATTACTCATTGATGCTATTCTTTATCATTGCTGCAGTCTTTAATTTTGAAATTTTCTAAACTGATTTTATACTATCTTTTCCAATTTTTTAATTGCAGTTTTTATCGCAATTGCAGGAGTATAGCAGCAATGATAAATTCTGTCATAATATATTACAGATGAAATATATGTAAGTGGAACATCTAAACATCTGTACATTAAATATTAATGACTCTTTCATTTTGTAATTGACAGGTTTCTTTAGTCCTTGATTCAGGACATCTGCTGTACTTAGTGTTGCAATGGGGAGAACAGCACAGTGAAATCTGTGCACAGCCAAAGTGTGAACAATACCATGACTGGAGACATAGGCAGCTGATAAGAATTTCAGTGTTTCTAATTGACTAGAAAGGACACTGCTGAAAGACTTTGGTTAATGTAGTAAACTGCAGATCTGCTACCTGAGAAATAAACCCTATTATAAATGCTTGATAATATGCATATGAGGAAAATTCAGAGATTTGAGGTCGACTATATTTCATAATGGAACAGGCCCTGGGCCTGAGCAATATCCTGTAACTCTACTGTGTTACACCAAGTTTTCGCAAGAAAGTAGAATTTATTTTACTATGAGTTAATAGACATTGTACCATCTCAGTCAGAATTTATGAAACAACTCCTTACAACAAGGAAAACAGCACTGGTTATGTGCAATACACTGCAAATTGAGAATTGCTTCAGTTCACTCCAGACTCACGAAGAAAATATTTTTCAGGACTTGATGAAATTATTTGTATTTTGAAAGTCTTTTGCAGGTGGAATCTTATTTTTTCTATTTCACAACAGTTTCCTAAACTGTGCCTATACACTTTGGAACACTTGAGGCATGTGTATTCTCATTAACTTCTCTATCTTCACTTTCTTATTATTCTGGTTCCATGTGTTTAATATTCTCTTTAATAATGTTTCTTTTCCTGACTAACTGGTGCAGGATTGCTGTTCTAATTTAATAGTAAATATAGGAAAGTTACACGTGCAGGTTCTGACATTGCAGCTGTAAGCACTTGGAAAAGCAATTAATAAAAAGAGAAAAACCTTATTAATTTACAGACAGGAATGTAATTAGCTGTGACAGATAATGTGAGTGGGTAGAGAGGCTCTGTCCCTCATTTAGCAGATCCCTTTTTAGGGGAACGGAGGAACCAACATCCAGACTGGACCCAACTCGCAGGGACATCTGCTGTCTCCCAGGGGCTCAGGTAACACACACTAGTGGAAAACTCCAGTCTAATAAGGCCCTGTGATTACTCTCCACTATTGATGTTTCAAACTGGCAGCAACAAAATAACAAGAAGTCAGGGGTAATCAAAAGAGACTTCAGGGCCCTGGGATGATTGGTAGAGGGATCACGAGCACAGGTAGCGCTTTCCTTGTTTCTTCCAGTAATAAGGAATGATATTGATAGGAATAGACAGATCCATCAGGTCAAGGAATGGCTCCAAGGCTGGTGTAAGCGTAGAAATTTTGGGGTTTTTGACCATGGGATCATCCACTCAGAACATGGTCTACTGACACATGAGAGGTTGCCAGTTCTCAGAGGGAAAAAAAGTTCTATCCCAGGAGCTGGTGGGGCTTGTTGACAGAGATTTAAACTGGCTTGGAAGGAGGAAACGGACGTAACCAAGCCTGCCAGTAATGAGCCATAGGATGACGTGCCAAAACTTGAGAAAACCAGCCCTCAGGGGATCCCTCAATCTGCCTCACCAGGTGTTGGCTACAATGTACCACACCTGAAATGTTTCTACACCAATGCAGGCAGCATGAGAAGCAAACAGAGATTTGACATCATTGGCATAAGTGAAACCTGGTGGGATGAGACCTGTGACTGGAGTGCCTCTTGGATGGTTACAGGCTCTTCAGGAGGGATAGGCAGGGCAGAAGAGCTGGAGGGGTGGCACTGCAAGTGGTAGAAGGGTTAGAATGCGTGGAGCTCACAGTTGGCAATGGCACAGCTGAGAGCCCCTGGGTGAGAATCAAGGGGCAAACAAATGATGGGGATGTCATTGTGGGAGTCTGCTACAGACCTCCCAAGCAGGACAATGATCCCAATGAACTATTCTTTGAGGGGCTAAGGGACACTTCCCAGTCAACTGTCCTTGTCCTTGTGGGGGACTCTGCCAGAAATTAACTGGGAGCATCACACAACTGAGAAGATTCCTAAAAACCATGGAGGACAACTTGATGGAACAGGTCCTAAGGGAGCCATGTTGGAATGATGCCCTCCTTGATCTTCTGCTTATCAGTAGAGAGGATTTTGTAAGCCAAGTGGAGATTGGTGGCCATCTTGGCCACAGTGACCATGAAATTTAAAATATCTGTTGACAGAAGGAAAAGTGTCAGCCAAACCTCATCTCAGGCTGCTCAGGGAATTAATAAGTAAAGTCCCCATGAAAAATGTTTCTGCAGGTACTGGGGTCCATCAGTGCTGGTCACTTTTCAAACATCACCTTCTAAGGGCACAGGAACAGGGAAGTCCCAAATGCTGGAAGTCAAGCAGGTGAGGCATAAGGCCAGCTTGGCTGAAAAGGGATCTTCCCTTGGAAAAAAAGCAAAAAATGAAGGCCTATGTCCAGTGGAAGCAAAATTAAGTGACCTGGGAAGAATTATAGAGATTCTACTTCCCACTGCAGGGAGAAAATTTGTGCAGCCAAAACTCAGCTGGAGCTGCAGCTGGCCAGAAATGTGGGGGACAGTAAAAAGAGTTTTTTCAAATACATTAATGGCAATAGGCAGCATAGAAATATCATTGGCCTGTTACAGGATGAGGTTGGTCACCTCACACACAAGAACAGAGACAAAGCAGGGGTGTTTATCGCTTTCTTTGCCTCTGTCCTCAACACAGATGACAGACTGAGGGGGTCTCAGTACCCTGAGCTGGAGGACCATGGATGTGAGAATGGTCAGCTCCCAGTCAACCCTGAACTTGTGCAGGATCTGCTGCTCCAGATGGATCCCTACAAATCTATGGGGTCTGATGGGATTCATGCCAGAATCCTCAAAGGGCTAGCTGAC